>CM033469.1:410112727-410145069 GCA_019447015.1 Hymenochirus boettgeri | reverse complement strand
TCTATCTGTCTGTCTATCTATTTATCTATCTGTCTGTCTGTCTGTCTGTCTGTCTGTCTGTCTGTCTGTCTGTCTGTCTGTCTGTCTGTCTATCTATCTGTCTGTCTGTCTGTCTGTCTGTCTGTCTGTCTGTCTGTCTGTCTATCTATCTATCTATCTGTCTGTCTGTCTGTCTATCTGTCTATCTGTCTGTCTATCTATTTATCTATCTGTCTGTCTGTCTATCTATCTATCTATCTATCTATCTATCTATCTATCTATCTATCTATCTATCTATCTATCTGTCTGTCTGTCTGTCTATCTGTCTATCTGTCTGTCTATCTGTCTGTCTGTCTGTCTGTCTGTCTATCTATCTATCTATCTATCTATCTATCTATCTATCTATCTATCTATCTATCTATCTGTCTGTCTGTCTGTCTATCTGTCTATCTGTCTGTCTATCTATTTATCTATCTGTCTGTCTGTCTGTCTATCTATCTATCTATCTATCTATCTGAAATAGTCCAATAAAAAAAGTTCTTTTTGTTGGGGGGGGCGGACTTAAAAAAGGGACCTAGGAAGGTACCGAAACGTTGCCTGCACCTGATGTTTGAATAATATATTTGCACCAAACAAGACCTGTGAGTGCACTGGACTATTTCATCTATATACACATCCTAAATACCCCAGTGGCACCCGGGCAGTTAAAGGGTTGGAGGAGTGAGTGCCTGTTTCAGTCTGTTATATATATATATACATATATATATTGAATCTCCCTGATATGTATTGCAGTAAATTGCACTGTCATGGGTACCAGGGTACCAGCATCACTCCCTTGTCATGGCTCCATGTGTATGTGGGAGCACGTGTCCATAGACTTTAATGGGCAAGGGGTGTTGGAACCCAGATGGAGATTTGTATTTTGCCTCATGGACACAGCGTCCCTGGAGGATCAGCCTTACCCGGTCAACTCCTTCTCATTCTCTAGCACTTTCTTAATTAAAGAACGACTGTCCAAAAGTATGTCCTCACAATTAGAACGGACAAAGACTCCATTGAGGAAGAAAAGCTTGGCCAGTCAGTCTCTGTGAACAGTCATAGCCCATTTATTTCAGACCTATTAGAAAGAATAATAATTACTCTGGAATATACTCATGGCTTAGGATCTACACATTGAACAGGTCACCTTAATGGGGAATTAACAACATTCCAATTCAGGTCAACCCTGTGAAAATACTCAAGCTATCCATCAGTTATTGCTCGGTCATATTCATTGTTAAATCTCACCAATATCGACAGCAGCAAGGACCTTTCTAGATGATCTGCAGGCACCTTGCTAGTTTTCTGTCTAGATAAATGTCTCTTTAAGGAGATAACTGCAGATTGACTCGACATATTAATGGAGTTTTGTGTATCTATCCGGAGGTGCAAAGGTGACACATTGTATCAGGGCCTTGTGTAGTAAGAAGCAAGATTCTTAATTACTTGCGTTATCTTTTAATGGATCAACGTGGCAATTTCCTATAGTTGCTAAATACCGTGTCTGTCAAAAGCACATTTGCTTCAATTAATAAAACCCACAATGCAAATGATCATTCCCAAGATCTTCTATATGGGGCAGGTTAGTAAATGATTCCTTTAATATGAAATACAAATGCACTGTGCATTCTTTATTGGAAATAAAGTGACTCGTTTCTTGCTTATATTTAAGTCACTTTCAGGGTTATTCAATAAAAGTTCTTATCATTTAAATTAGTGCTAATTTTGCCCCAACCAATCCAATGTTAGCTTTCAAATGTTAAATAAGATCTGATTGATTGGGGCAAAATTAGCACCATTTTAAATGATAAGAACTTTTATTGAATCTCCCTGTATGTATTTTTAAGTAACGTCAGTGGGAACGCACACCCAGCTGTAGATCTCTGTAGACCTGTGTTGGCCCATTCTCCACCTACTTACCCATACCCAAGCTCCATACTCAACACAAACCAATCTGCAAGGGATCAGACACACAACTTACACCTCTCCTTCCTTTATTAAAAGACTAGGTGATGTAGGGCCCTAACCTCACACTTCACTTTCAATAAACACAACCTGCACACAACCCATTGGGTACCTAAAGCAAAACTCTACTGTGGACAAGTCCCAGACCTTTTTGTAGTTGATCACCCTTTCCCCCCAAAAATGTTTTGTGTTGATGATGTAACACAAACAGGAAGTGATGTAAAGTGTCCCACAGTGGTTATGGAAGAGAAAAATTCTTGACTCATATTTACAAATACTATACAAAAAGCCAAAAGCTAAAACATTATTTTTTGCAGGACCTTTCGAGTGAAATGCAAAATGCGTTGAAGTAAAGGCCAACAAAACCAACAAAAAAACTCAAACTGTCAATGCTTTTCATGCAATCCATTGTGACCAGATAGACTTTTCATGATCTAGCACAATTTCAATATTAAAAAAATCAAAACAACTTTAGTGACTTGATTAAATATTATGTTTGTGTAGATTGGCTCTATGAAGCATTTGTACAGTGTCTGTTTTTTTCCATTGTGGTAATACTATTGACCGGAACAGCAATCACAATCGGTAAAGGTCACAATAGCAGAACACACACTACATCTCTCAGAACATCAACAGGTGGTTGAATTAACTTTTTTGTAGTTGTGTTCTAGTTCTATAGATAATCTGGAAGTCTGTGTGTTCCTATACCAGGGACCATTTAACTGCTACAAAAGACTTCCTAGACCATCCGAAAGAAGATCTGCACTGAAGTGTAAAAAATTCTGAAAATTAGAGTCCATTTTTCCGCTTCCAAGATTAGGCACATCCATGCATGGCAGAGAACGGTATGGGATCAGTGAACTGAGAAGAACTAGTGCATCGAGGCTGCCAGCCCAAGATTCCACAAGGATGAATAACGGAGCCAAGCCAATATTTTTCAAAATGAAAAAAGGTCGGAGAAACTGCCGTAGATTTCTCCTTGGACCAGAAAAAGTTTCATGGAATGATAGAATGAAATTTACCAGTGTTTGGGTTCTGGAAAGATTGACCGAAGGTATATTAATGTTCCATTACCATTGTTTTAATATTTACACACTTGTAATGAATCATGGACCTCTTGTATAACCAAAACAAAACAAAATTGTTATTTAAAGAATTTGGTAACCAAATCTTACCACAATATTAAGATTTACACAAATTGCATGTTCGTGTATTATGTTGGGTTACAGATTGTTGGTCTGAAAACATTTCACACAGGGTATCATGTTGTATAGGCATCTACAGGTGAAGCATTTTCTCTTCTTGAAGGTGAGGTTCCTTCTCAACCATAAAAACAAGACACTTGTGAAATCTGTTTGCACAACTTGGTGCATTCCCTTTTCTTTAATTTATTCCTTTGAGAAGGTTTCTTTAAAATGTAACAGGTTAAAAACCATTGTCTACTTTTTAAGGGTTTTATGGACTGTGGAGGAACTTACTAAAATTGCCACCTTACCCATAAAAACCATAAAGCAATGTAGCATGTCTACATTAAGAGCCACAAAAGTGTTCGCCAAATAAAAACAACAGCAGGTCAGCAAAATTCATCAAAGTTGATTTGGTTTAAAATGATATATAACAAATCTAAACAATAAACTGCTCCTGTATATTCCCTGGTTCCCTAATGATAAACAGACCCTACACAACATACACCAACACATTAAGACAACAGTTAGCATTGCTAATTTTCTTTCCGTTCTAAGAGGAAATAAAGCTTTGTAAAAGATTTCGGAAACATAAGCACTTGGTTATCAAGTAAAATTTAAAAAAAAAATGTTTTACCTCCTAGTCTGTGTTGGACATTATTGCACCGAATTGCTTTTTATTTGGCTCTAAACTATTTAAGAATGGGATCCCTAATGGCCAGAAGAAGGGTAGTTACTGACCTGTGCTTATTTTATATGAGACTCTGTAAAAAAAATACACAAATGTTACAAGGAATCTAAACAACTTAATGACAACATTAAAAGGGGAAAACTTCATCACATTTTAATCACCCTATTTGCATTCATACACAGACTTTATTGGCACAGATTTTGTTGTTGCTGGCATTAAAGCTTAAAGACTTATGTATTTTATTTTGGATGGGTTGATAATTTCTTTCAGTGCTGTTACTTTATATATTTATAATACATAAGGCTCTGGATATAGAATGGGGATATGCAGTGGCGTAAATCTTTATAACAGTCACTCAGTGATGTCACTGAGTGACTTCCTGTATTCCACTGCCCCTCCCACTGTCTCCCCCTCTCCCTGTATTAGTCATTTATATAGGAATCCCTGTTTAGTGTTGACAGACAATGTTCGGTCCTTCTTTCTCTATTCAATAGGAACCGTAATTAACTATTTATACATTAAACAGGGATTCCTATATAAATGACTAATACAGGGAGGGGGAGAGACTGCTGTTTTGTTGTTGTTGTTGTTTTGCTGGCCTTATGTATTATAAGAAATACCTACAGTGTAATATATGGATTTACTTCACCTCGGAGTACCATGCCCTGTTCCATTCCTTTCTATATGGTCATTGAACTCCTTGGTGGCGTAATATCCTTACATTACACTGTAGGTAATGTATTATCTCTTTTATCTTAAATATTTTGTTTCCAGGAGGTTCAACATGTTATATGCTCAACCTAAATGTGCTACTGTATGTTCTACATCTGTCCAGTCTTCACGATCCCAACTCAATAGTCTCTACCTGATGGAAAATCTCTATGGTCTGTTACATGAAAATGTATCCTACCTTTTTCCTTTGGGAGGATTTTTATTTTTCCACATGGGATTTCCCTCTAGATTTGAGATCCATCAAAATGCCATACAAACGAGTTATGATGCCTAATAAATGGGCCAATGACTAGAATGATCTTAACTCCGATGACATTTTTACCCAATGACATTAGGGGCCCAGTGTGCTTATCAGTGATATCTCCTGGGATGTCTCCTCACTGTTTAAAGATAAATCTAACAGGTTCTACCTTTTACTTCTGCAATGACACTTATGGGTATATCTCGAAAAGCACAACATTTCTAAGCAAGCAGGAAAAATTAGACCTGATGTATAAATGTTCAAGTTGAGTCTGTAAAATGCCACCACAGCTGAACAGTTCACTTTTTGATAAATATGCCCCATAAAACTCTTTGCTAAGAACAATAGACAACAGATACTCCCATGCCTGACCCTTACATCACCCTTCTCATAGTCGCTCAAACTCCTAATCACTTTCTGTCTATCAGGAGAACATCTTCAGATTCAAATCCTTTCTCATATAATAGACTTCGAGACACTTTATTCTTCCCCTCGGGACATCCCAGTTTGACTGGTGAACTAATCCCTGTATTGGTCCTTTTGACACATTTAAATTATAATAATCAGTCTTTCTCAGCAGCTTCATAATGTTGGTTTCAGTATTGATTTCACAGAACCCCGAGGCATTGAATGCAATATTCTGTTACCTACAGAGGTTGAAGATCTACTGCACCATTTTTGCCATGGGGCATGGTTCAGTAACTCAAGAATGTGATGCATATGTTGCCAGCTTTCTTGACCAACCATTAACTCAATGCTCCAGCCTTGCTCCATCATTTACTCATTCACAATGTTTTATCCCATGTGTAGAATTCTAGAATCCTACATTGCGTTCAGCTACAATTACTCATTGCTCAGACCCACTTCCTCTTCATCTTACTTCTCTTCTTGTGTTTCAGATATTTCTTGAGAAGAGAACTCAATTTTTTCAATCAAAACCCCATAGAGAGCAACTGAAACGGAGAATATAAAGTGCAAGTATAGCAATAAGAATAATTGCCATTGGATAATGAACTGGTACTAATGACAATTTTTACCACAAATGTTCCCTATAGAGTGATAAATTTATAATTTAAAGAGCATGTCCAAACTCCAAATTTAACCCCCCAAAACCTAGACCTCCAAATTTAACCCCCCAAAACCTAGACCTCGCTAGGTTTATAATTATCTGTATGACTCCTAAGTATACTTACCAGGATTCGTTCCCTAGGCTCTCTGTTGCTGCAAAAAATACAAAGTATAACAACTACCAAAAAAAGTCCATTAAACAAAATAACTACAGTCCTGAACCTTCACATATAGGTGACACAATTTAATTAAACAAGGTTCCGTGCAGTGTCCTGCAACTGTTGACCTCCTATGTGGTCAAACAACTCTTTGAGGACTTGTCATAAACAGTTAAGGACATTTATGTTTTTGAAGGATGGAATCCATTTGCAGGCCTAAAAGCTGATTACTTTAGGGTAACTAAACAGAAGCATGTGAAAGAATCCCATTCCACAACACCTTGAATTAAGCCCATCCATCATACATCCATTTTTAGCGTCTGTTATCACATCTTTTCCTTAGGAGACTCCCTGCCTTCTCATCCTTTGCCCTTTATAATTTATTTGCCTTGTTCTCGCCTGGGTATTTTCCACGTACTCATCTTTACAGTTGTTCTTTAAATTAATTTGATCTTCTGGCGACTGTCACATCAGAAAGAGGAGAATTGACATTGAAAGACGAAACGGGGATAAAAAAAGCACAAATTGAATTTACAATGAGGTGGCTTTGTTGAGCATAGAAATTGGGT
Source organism: Hymenochirus boettgeri (assembly GCA_019447015.1). Taxonomy (NCBI): domain Eukaryota; kingdom Metazoa; phylum Chordata; class Amphibia; order Anura; family Pipidae; genus Hymenochirus; species Hymenochirus boettgeri. The sequence goes on along the minus strand of CM033469.1, from coordinate 410,138,443 downwards.
CCTCTGGGATTTATACAATAAAAGATGTCAAATGTACAGTAAATCATTGGTTTCAAGGAGATGTCTAATGATCAGTAAGACTAACATTGTCCTACAAGTTAGAAAAAGAAGAAACATTTTGCTTGTTCTTGATACCCAATGAGATTGGGTGAAGGTCATAGCATAGGTAACATTGGTAAACTTTGAGTGGAATGGTCTACAGTCTGGGACCTTCGAGGTTTCTAGTAATACCAGAAAGCTTTTCAAACAAAATAATAAATATTCTGCTTCTTAAGAACTTAATGTTTTCTGTTTAGGTTTTCACCTAGAGAACCAAGAAGTCAATCCCAATGGTTTCTGGATGTCAAAAAAGAGTTTGAAGTTCAGTCATGGAACTGTGAGATGACTTCTTATCCCAGAAACATGCCAGCTTAGTTAATCTGACAGTAGTTACAGAATTACAACTTGTAACCTCTGTGTATGTAATCAATCACAGAATGGTCATTGTATCTCTGGCTGATACCAGCAAAAACTGGAGATTATTCCTCTTGCTGTAGTAAAGAGCAAAGAAGATGCAAAGATTGTATAGTCTTTTTTATACTTCTACAGCAGCTATATCCCAACTATGTGACCAGCACAATATTTTAGTATCTTAGAAAATGGTAATCGATATTAACGTTATGTCTGCCTATGTGAATTTCTTTCGCCCTAGTGACTTGGCTATATATATATATATATATTTTATTTATTTATTTATTTTTAAATCCTGTTGACTGTTGAGTGGTGCACTCTTACAGGGCTATGTGTCGAAAGATGCAAACAGCTTTTTTCGTCTTAAAGCCAAGTTAACCCATGTACCAAGGGTTAACCTGACCTTAAGACATAACTAACGTTGGTTTGTGGCAATACGCAAAAGTTGTGTCACGCAACTACCTCAAACTATGTACCGAGCCGATAACGGCTCTTTAAGACATAAAGATAGCTGGCGTTAAAGTTTTGGAATGGGAAAACCCCATTAACAATGCACCAAGAGCCGTTATCAGCTCAATGCATTGCCTAGAGGAGACAATAGAGAGAGATAACGGCTCTCAGTACATAGTCCTGTAAGAATCCAAAAGGCTTTTGCAGTTGGGTATTTGAACAGCCATTTTTCTACCTGTGAAAATAATATAAGAAATAATATTTACAAAACAGATGGTAACCAGATGTTTTATCTGATATGCTGATCAAACCCGGAATTCCAAGCACTATGGAGTGAAAGAAAAAGAGAGCTGCTAACTCTCAGAGGAACTAATAAAGAAAAGAAAATATTAAGGAGCCAAGCAGGTGACCTCCTGGACAGTTGTCTGAAACTCAATCTCTAGCTAGTGGCAAAGTCTGTAACTTTCACATGATGTAAATATGCAACACAATATTGCCAACAAACAGAAAAGCCAACCAGCAAACTATGGCCTGGTACACATGGTATCATTGTCTCGGACCCGGATCCAACACGGAACCCCTTGGTTTCAAAATCCGAATTTTCTGTCCGAAACTGGACAGATTATTCGGATTTCGGGACTTTGAAACCTACTTTCTATAATTATCGAACGTTCGAGGATGTCCCTTCATGTGTACCCAGCCTTACAAAATAGCTGAACAACCAACAAACCAGTTAAACAGACAACTAATCAATCAACAAACCAACCAAATTAGGATCTAACAAATCACGGGGTTGACCAAGTACACAAGGGTTGACAAGGACCTGATATTTCTGACTGACTGACTACCAATCGATAAACCAATCAGTAGTCTGTCGGACCAAGTGGTCTGTGGTACCAAACAGTCCTGCAAGCTCGTAAAAATTTTTCGGGCAGCAAATGACATCCTTTAATTCTGTCCAGCCGCCCATTAATCGGCCTCTGCATAAAATTAGTAGAGGCTGAGTGGTCAGAGAAATAGTTTATACAAATGCATTCTCTCTCTCTCCCTATTACACACACACGCACACTGTAACACGTCTGTACAGGTAGACACGCAAAAGAACTTGCATGGTTCCCTAAACATTAACTACACATGGAATCACAAGAAAACTTCTAGAATTCAACATCAAGAGCAGAACAGCCAAACAACTCAATATTTTATGCCACAGAAAGAATTTACCAGATTTATTGTAGTAAAATAAAATCCTAATAATGAATTGCAATCATGTTCCTGTACTTGACCATGTTTTTTTTCTTTTTTGCGGTGATGTAATAAGATGACCTAATAAAATGACATTGATCTCGACAGGCTGATAATATTTCTCCTTGTTACCCTTCAACTTCGACGTCTGCAAAGAGAAACTGCGTCTACTTTCATTTTCCTGCCTCAGTCGTGGACTTTTTCCTGTTTTTTTTTCATCTCTAATTCCGCTGCTTCTAAAGAAACATTCGGTAATTGTATTTTCTAAATTGCATTTATTCTGAATTACAGAGAAACAATGTCGCATATCAATGGGGGTCTGCAGATTGAAGGAGAGGCTTAGGCTGGGTACACACCAGCCAGTATTTTCAGCCGATTCACGGCACTTTCGGTCGATCGGCCAATAATATTGGCTGATGTGGGGCGGGCGGCTGCGACCGGCATCAATCGTTCGTCCGTCCGGATCGATCGGAAAATTCCGATTGATCGTGTGGTTCCCTATGGGAACGCATGATCGCCCGTGACTGATGGACATTTGTCCTGACCGAGCGCTCGCTACGAGTGTACCCAGCCTTACATTTAACACAGTTGGTTTTTTTTTATCTTTTCAAGTGGATTTAACTTTTCCCCCAAATAACACTTCACCTGTAGGTTTACTCCTCCTACTCAACGTTCCATAAAAAACACACCAGGACTTGTTGGTTAAACATTTATATAACTTATGGATGATTTTGGATTTTCTCTTTAAGTCTAAATTTCAGCTCAAGGCCTGAGATCTTGCCGACTGACGTAATCGCATGTGATGCATCTCTAATGAAAATGGAAGCACACAGTAAGTCCGTGTTATTCTGAATAATTAATGGAGAGAATTAGCACAGAAATATCTCACTTGTATCTCCCTGTAAAATGGATCTGCCAGTTGTCTACAGCACTAAAGCTCGTAAAGAAAACTCTGGATTCCTTTGAACCCTTAGTCAGGATTCAAATAGAAACTTGAGGCCAAACTTTTAGTTTAAATTAGTTTTGATATTTCTATCAGGGACGGGTCAGGATATAGTTTTTCTGTAAGGATAACAGTTATTATTCAATAATAATAGGGGAACATACCAAGAGCCATTGCTCTTAGATTTCTAATAGCTATTAATGAGTTAAATCATTAGTAGCCTAATACTGTAGGCCCCACAAAACTCAACATCATTTCTGTTTCTTACTTAAGCCATCTTAAATCTGTGCAAAGCTTAGGCTAGACACCCACTGGTCAACTACGACCCATTTAATGCTGTACAAAAGTCAGAGATTTCCTGATATGACTAATTGCTTTGGCCAACTAAACTGGTAGGGTGTGATTGGTTAGGTCAGAAATGACATCAATATTTTCTCCTGATCTACCATGGTGGTCAATAGTTCTGAATTATTGACCTATATATGCGTAGCCCAGGAAAATATTGTATCTCCAGTAGAGGTTCACCTAAATTACCTTTACTGTGTGACCCTCAATATTTATACAATATAATGTTACACGACCATTTTCTGTCCAATGTAGTCCTTCTAAGTCTAGGAAAACCCCATAGGTTAAACCCTCCCAGGGTAGGACAGACTAATTCTCTATTCTTGACATTGATCTACTTTTTGTTTGTTTATTGAACGGTTAGATACAAAGGCTTGTGGGAACGTGACAGATGAATCTGGGAACTAGTTACATTCCAAGGCACATAATGAAGGTCATTTAGTTTATTCCTATGCTTGAAAACCTCTTGACTTAGGTGCAATCACTGGGAATAAAAGGAATAAATGGACGGAAGTGTGGAAAACTTTTATGTGTGTGTGTTGGGGGGGTGACAATCGAGTGACATTTGCTTCTTTCACTAACAGTTTACTGGGTATTTGCACATCAGGTCACTTAAAGGATTATTCTAGGTTGGTTAAAAAAGATTTTTTATAGTTTCTCTTATAAGCTCCTGTAAAATAGGACATAGACCTTTCCCCCTAGAAAGTTCCCCGCTCTCCATACCTCTCGCTTTCCCTTCCATCTTCTGATCTTCTGCTATTTTATGGTGATGAACTATGTCTTAGAACGTTGGAGCGTGTTACTAGGCAGAGATAGCGCTGTCATAAATAAAACTCCTCAACTCACACAGGAGCTATAAAAGAGTAGCCCGGTGTGATCATTTATCAGAAGACAAGAACTGGTTTCCTTAAATAAGCCGCGGTGACATTATTATGAGTTTCGGAGAGAGACAGTTTCAAATTCTCACCATCAGTGTTACATGAAATGGGCCTTCAGGGTTCACCTGTCATTGGGAATGCAATGTAATCCTTCAGGGGGGACCTTCTTAGTGGCGAGGGAGGAAGATATGGGCGTTTGTGATTGGCAGAGACAGGACTTATTTGGGTCAGGTCGGAATTTGTTGGTAGATTTGTGTAAACTCTGGATTTTCATCATAGGGAAACCACTCACTGCTCCATATTGTAGGTACAATAAGAGAAGGATCAGGAGTAGAACATTTCCTTATCTACTTAAATACTAGCAAAAGACTGAATTTTTGTGTATGTATGTGGCTGTAAATGTTTGCGTGTTTATTTGTGTGTATGGCTTTGTGTAAATATATGTGTATGCACGTGGATAGTATAGTTTAGTGAATGATTGTGGATGTATTTTTGTCAGGGGTGTCTCTCTAATGAGGCAATATGAGCAAAATGCTCAGGGTAGCGCCCCTGCTAAATATCAGAGAGGCGGCAGGCAGAGCAGAAGAAAAAGAAACATAGCGTCCAATAAGTACATAGGGGGGGCATTCAAAAGTTTGGCTCAGGTGTCAAAAACACTAGAGACACCCCTGATGTTTGTGTGTGTGCAGTGGCGTGACTAGGAATCACTGGGCCCCTCAGCAAAGCTATGATGGGCCCCTATCCGTGCTATATCCACAGTGGTTTTCTGGAAGGAGGCTATATCAGTTAAATGAAGAAGATGGGACCCCATTGCCCCCCCTGCAGTTGCTCCCCTGGAAGTTACGTCCATGTGTGTACGTGTGTAAATATAGACATGTGCATTGTTCTGTGTGCTACTGTTCAAGTCCCAGATGTGCTTGCTGTGAATGTTTAATGTTGACAGGTCTATGGATGTACAGTATCCAGTGCTTGGCAGTGAAATAGTTAACCGGTGAAATGTAACAGGATCTCGTCATTTTCCTTTGGGCCCCCCAGGACAGCTGGGATTATTATTATATTTCAATCTGAGAATTATCTTCTATCATGATAATGTGGTGATGTCACCCAGGCCCGGCCGTCTGCAACATCCATCAGTAAAGGAGACGAGGAATGAAAAACAATATTTACAGAATAATAATTTATCTTCCCCTTGATTTAATGTTTTGCAAAGAGAGAACAGGAAGAAGATCTTTGGCGCGTCAACACAAACATGCAACTGGAAGGATGTGGGAACGAAGTTACTGTGTTTGGCTCTTGGAAAATAATGGTTTGGAGCATCTATTGTAACAGACGCTAATTCACAATAAAATTCAATCAAAGTTTATAACAATAAAGACAATAGATCGACGTGATACCGTAATGTCCGTCACATGACCTGTAAAGCAGAGCTCTGCCCTCAGACTCACAGGGATCACAATCGCTCTTGACATAACTCACAACTGGTGTTTACTAATCATGTAAACTCTTTGTAAATAGGTTTGTGCAAGGAGAGTTGCAGTTGCATCTTTCTGTAAATTCCCTTTAATATTTTGCACTATATTGTCTATATCTACATATTTGTGCTATACTGTATATATCTCTATATTTGCACTATACTGTATATATCTCTACAGCTGGAGCAGCCAAGCAAAAGCAAAAGCAAAGCATCAAGGCCAATGGACAGTATATAGTGAAAAAAAATTATGGAGCGACAGGATGTGGGAGAAGGGCGCGCGAGGGGAGGGTTCCCCCGCGGATGATTGAGACGGTACGTACAGTAAGCTATTACAGTACTAGAGCAAACATGGAGCTATGAGCTAGCTATAAGCTATAGCTTATTGTACAGTATAGTGCATGAGAAGTACATTAGTGAATTGGAGCATACTGTACGACAGTATAGAGCAAACATGGAGGCTAATGTGTACAGTAGTATGTACAGTTAGTGAAAATATGGAGATACTGTACGTTAAGTAGAGTATAGAGCAAATATGGAGTATGTACAGTATAGTGAAAATATGGAGATGCTGCACGTACGTATAGGCAAAACATGGCAAGTATGTACAGTATAGTGAAATATGGAGATACTGTACGATCAGTATAGAGCAAACATGGAGCTATGTACACAGTATAGTGAAAATATGGAGATACTGTACGTACAGTATAGAGCAAACAGGAGCTATGTACAGTATAGGAAAATAGGAGATTACTGTAAGTACAGTATAGAGCAAACATGGAGCTATGTACAGTATAGTGAAAATATGGAGATACTGTACGTACAGTATAGAGCACACATGGGCTAGGTACAGTATAGTGAAAAATATGGAGATACTGTAAGAGTACAGTATAGAGCAAACATGGAGCTATGAACAGTATAGTGAAATATGGAGATACTGTACGTACCGTATAGAGCAAACATGGAGCTATGTACCAGTATGTGAAAATATGGAGTACTGTACGTACAGTATAGAGCAAACATGGAGCTATGTACAGTATAGTGAAAATATAGAGATTAGTACGTACAGTATAGAGCAACATGAACAGCTATGACAGTATAGTGCAAAGATAGAGATAATTACAGGATAGTGCAAATATAGAGATATACACAGTATAGTACAAATATAGAGATATATACAGGATAGTGCAAATATAGAGATATATACAGTATAGTGCAAATATAGAGATATATACAGTATAGTGCAAATAAGAGATATATACAGTTATAGTGCAAATATAGAGATATATACAGTATAGTGCAAATATAGAGATATATACAGTATAGTGCAACTATGGAGATATACACAGTATAGTACCAAATTAGAGATATATACAGGATAGTGGAAAATAGAGATATATACAGTGTAGTGGAAATATAGAGATATATACAGGTATAGTGCAAATATAGAGATATATACAGTATAGTGCAACTATGGAGATATACACAGTTATAGTAAAATTAGAGATATATACAGGATGGTGCAAAAATATAGAGATATATACAGTTTAGTGGAAATATAGAGGATATATACACGTTATAGTGCAAATTAGAGATATATACAGTTTAGTGCAACTATAGAGAGATAACAGTTTAGTGGAAATATAGAGGAATATACAGTTTAGTGGAAATATAGAGATATATAATCATAGTGTTAGTGGAATATAGACGAATATAAGTTAGTGGAAATATATAAGAAGATACAGGTAGGGCAAATGAGAGGATATTATATAGTTATAGTGGCAAATTAGAGTATATACAGTGTAGTGGAAATATAGAGAATATACAGATAGGCAAATAGAGATATATAGTATAGTGCAAATTAGAGATATATACAGTGTAGTGAAATATAGGAGATATATACAGTATAGTGCAAATGAGAGTATATTACAGGTAGTGGAAAATATAGAGATATAACAGTTAGTGGAAATGTAGAGAATATAAGTATAGTTGAAAATATAGAGATATAAACAGATCGGGAAATTAGAGATTATACAGATAGTGGAAATATAGAGATATATACAGTATAGTGGAAATATGAGAGATATAGGTACAGTATAGGCAAATTTAGAGATATAAACAGTATAGGGCAAATATAGAGATATTATACAGTATAGTGGAAAATAAGAGATAATACAGTATAGTGCAAATAGAGATTTATACAAATAGTGAAGATATATACAGTATAGTGGAAATATAGAGACATATACAGTATAGTAGAAATATAGAGATATATACTGTATAGTGGAAATATAGGGATATAAACAGTATAGTGGAAATATAGAGAGTAACAGTTATAGTGGAATATAGAGTATTTACAGTATAGTGGAAATATAGAGATATATACAGTATAGTGGAAAATATTACAGTATAGTGGAAATATAGAAAGAAATAATGTACAGTATAGGTGCAATATAGGATATATACAGTATAGGTGCAAATATAGAGATATTATACAGTATAGTGCAAATAGAGAATATATACAGTATAGTGCAAAATAGAGAATATACGTATGGCAAATATAGAGATAATTACAGTATAGTGCAAATATAGAGATATATACAGTATAGTGCAAAATAGAGAGATATATACAGTATAGTGCCAAATATACGAGATAGATACAGTATAGGGCAAATTAGAGATATTTACAGTATAGTGCAAATATAGAGATATATACGTATAGTGCAAATATAAGTATATACAGTATAGTGGAAAATATAGAGATATATACAGTATAGTGCAAATATAGAATATACAGTATAGTGCAAATATGAGATAGATACAGTATAGTGCAAATTAGAGATATATAGAGTAAGTGACAAATATAGAGATAATACAGTATAGTTGCAAATTAGATATATACAGTTTAGATATAGATATACAGTATAGTGCAAAATATAGAGAATTTTACAGTATCTGCAAATATAGAAGATAATACAGTATTAAATGCAACTATATATCTCTATATTTCCACTATACTGTATATATCTCTATATTTCCACTATACTGTTTATATCTCTATATTTCAACTATACTGTATATATCTCTACATTTCCACTATACTGTATATATCTCTATATTTCCACTACACTGTATATATCTCTCATTTGCACTATACTGTATATATCTCTATATTTCCACTACACTGTATAAATCTTTCAGTACATAGTCCTGTAAGAATCCAAAGGCTTTTGCAGTTGGGTATTGAACAGCCCTTTTTTACCTGTGAAAATAATATAAGAAATAATATTTACAAAACAGATGGTAACCAGATGTTTTATCTGATATGCTGATCAAACCCGGAATCCAGCACTTGGAGTGAAAGAAAAAGAGAGCTGCTAACTCTCAGAGGAACTAATAAAGAAAAGAAAATATTAAGGAGCAAGCAGGTGACCTCCTGGACAGTGTCTGAAACTCAATTTCTAGCTGTGGCCAAGTCTGTAACTTTCACATGATGTAAATATGCAACACAATATTGCCAACAAACAGAAAAGCCAACCAGCAAACTATGGCTGGTACACATGGTATCATTGTCTCGGACCCGGATCCAACACGGAACCCCTTGTTTCAAATCCGAATTTTCTGTCCGAAACTGGACAGTTATTCGGATTTCGGGACTTTGAAACCTACTTTCTATAATTATCGAACGTTCGAGGATGTCCCTTCATGTGTACCCAGCCACAAAATAGCTGAACAACAACAAACCAGTTAAACAACACTAATCAATCAACAAACCAACCAAATTAGGATCTAACAATCACGGGGTTGACCAAGTACACAAGGGTTGACAAGGACCTGATATTTCTGACTGACTGACTACCAATCGATAACCAATCAGTAGTCTGTGGACCAAGTGGTCTGTGGTACCAAACAGTCCTGCAAGCTCGTAAAAATTTTTCGGGCAGCCAAATGAATCCTTTAATTCTGTCCAGCCGCCCATTAATCGGCCTTGCATAAATATTAGAGGTGAGTGGTCAGAGAAATAGTTTATACAAATGCATTCTTCTCTCTCTCCCTATTACACACACACGCACACTGTAACACGTCTGTACAGGTAGACACGCAAAAGAACTTGCATGGTTCCCTAAACATTAACTACATGGAATCACAAGAAAACTTCAGAATTCAACATCAAGAGCAGAACAGCCAAACAACTAAATTTTATGCCACAGAAAGAATTTACCAGATTTATTGTAGTAAATAAAATCCTAATAATGAATTGCAATCATGTTCCTGTACTTGACCATGTTTTTTTTTTTTTTTTTTGCGGTGATGTAATAGATGACCTAATAAAATGACATTGATCTCGACAGGCTGATAATATTTCTCTCTTGTTACCCTTCAACTTCGACGTCTGCAAAGAGAAACTGCGTCTACTTTCATTTTCCTTGCCTCAGTCGTGGACTTTTTCTGTTTTTTTTTTATATCTAATCCGTGCTTCTAAAGAAACATTCGGTAATTGTATTTCTAAATTGCATTTATTCTGAATTACAGAGAAACAATGTCGCATATCAATGGGGGTCTGCAGATTGAAGGAGAGGCTTAGCTGGGTACACACCAGCCGTATTTTCAGCCGATCACGGCACTTTCGGTCGATCGGGCCAATAATATTGGCTGATGTGGGGCGGGCGGCTGCGACCGGCATCAATCGTTCGTCCGTCGGATCGTCGGAAAATTCCGATTGATCGTGTGGTTCCCTATGGGAACGCATGATCGCCCGTGACTGATGGACATTTGTCCTGACCGACGGCTCGCTACGAGTGTACCCAGCCTTACATTTAACACAGTTGGTTTTTTTTTATCTTTCAAGTGGATTTAACTTTTCCCCCAAATAACACTTCACCTGTAGGTTTACTCTCCTACTCAACGTTCCATAAAAAACACACCAGGACTTGTTGTTAAACATTATATAACTATGGTGTTTTGGATTTTCTCTTTAAGTCTAAATTTCAGCTCAAGGCCTGAGATCTTGCGACTGACGTAATCGCATGTGATGCATCTCTAATGAAAATGGAAGCACACAGTAAGTCCGTGTTTTTCTGAATAATTAATGGAGGAATTAGCACAGAAATATCCCACTGATCTCCCTGTAAAAGGATCTGCCAGTTGTCTACAGCACTAAAGCTCGTAAAGAAAACTCTGGATTCCTTTGAACCCTTAGTCAGGATTCAAATAGAAACTTGAGGCCAACTTTTAGTTAAATTAGTTTTGATTATTCTATCAGGGACGGGTCAGGATATAGTTTTTCTGTAAGGATAACAGTTATTATTCAATAATAATAGGGGAACATACCAAGAGCCATTGCTTAGATTTCTAATAGCTATTAATGAGTTAATCATTAGTAGCCTAATATGTGGCCCCACAAAACTCAAACTCATTTCTGTTTCTTACTTAAGCCATCTTAAATCTGTGCAAAGCTTAGGCTAGACACCCACTGGTCAATACGACCCATTAATGCTGTACAAAAGTCAGAGATTTCCTGATATGACTAATTGCTTGGCCAACTAAACTGGTAGGGTGTGATTGGTTAGGTCAGAAATGACATCAATATTTTCTCCTGATCTACCATGGTGGTCAATAGTTCTGAATTATTGACTATATATGCGTAGCCCAGGAAAATTGTGTATCTCCAGTAGAGGTTCACCTAAATTACCTTTACTGTGTGACCCTCAATTTTATACCTATAATGTTACACGACCATTTTCTGTCCAATGTAGTCCTTCTAAGTCTAGGAAAACCCCATAGGTTAAACCCTCCCAGGGTAGGACAGACTAATTCTCTATCTTGACATTGATCTACTTTTTGTTTGTTTATGAACGGTTAGATACAAAGGCTTGTGGGAACGTGACAGATGAATCTGGGAACTAGTTACATTCCAAGGCACAAATGAAGGTCATTTAGTTTATTCCTATGCTTGAAAACCTCTGACTAGGTGCAATCCATGGGAATAAAAGGAATAAATGGACGGAAGTGTGGAAACTTTTATGTGTGTGTGTTGGGGGGGTGACAATCGGTGACATTTGCTTCTTTTCACTAACAGTTTACTGGGTATTTGCACATCAGGTCAACTTAAAGGATTATTCTAGGTTGGTTAAAAAAGATTTTTTATAGTTTCTCTTATAAGCTCCTGTAAAATAGGACATAGACCTCCCCCTAGAAAGTTCCCCGCTTCCATACCTCTCGCTTTCCCTTCCATCTTCTGATCTTCTGTATATTTTATGGTGATGAATATGTCTTAGAACGTTGGAGCGTGTTACTAGGCAGAGATAGCGCTGTCATAAATAAAACTCCTCAACTCAACAGGAGCTATAAAAGAGTAGCCGGTGTGATCATTTATCAAAGAAAGACAAGAACTGGTTTCCTTAAATAAGCCGCGGTGACATTATTATGAGTTTCGGAGAGAGACAGTTTCAAATTTCACATCAGTGTTACATGAAATGGCCTTCAGGGTTCACCTGTCATTGGGAATGCAATGTAATCCTTCAGGGGGACCTTCTTAGTGGCGGGGAGATGGAGATATGGGCGTTTGTGATTGGCAGAGACAGGACTTATTTGGGTCAGGTCGGAATTTGTTGGTAGATTTGTGTAAATCTGGATTTTCATCATAGGGAAACCACTCACTGCTCCATATTGTAGGTACAATAAGAGAAGGATCGGAGTAGAAACATTCTCCTATCTACTTAATACTAGCAAAAGACTGAATTTTTGTGTATGTATGTGGCTGTAATGTTTGCGTGTTTATTTGTGTGTATGGCTTTGGTGTAAATATATGTGTATGCACGTGGATAGTATAGTTTAGTGAATGATTGTGGATGTATTTTGTCAGGGGTGTCTCTCTAATGAGGCAATATGAGCAAAATGCTCAGGGTAGCGCCCCTGCTAATATCAGAGAGGGCGGCAGCAGAGCAGAAGAAAAAGAAACATAGCGTCCAATAAGTACATAGGGGGGGCATTCAAAAGTTTGGCTCAGTGTCAAAAAAACCTAGAGACACCCCTGATGTTGTGTGTGTTGCAGTGGCGTGACTAGGAATCACTGGGCCCCAGCAAAGCTATGATGGCCCCTATCGTGCTATATCCACAGTGGTTTTCTGGAAGGAGGCTATATCAGTTAAATGAAGAAGATGGGACCCCATTGCCCCCCCTGCAGTTGCTCCCCTGGAAGTAGTCCAATGTTGTACGTGTGTAAATATAGACATGTGCATTGTTCTGTGTGCTACTGTTCAAGTCCCAGATGTGCTTGCTGTGAATGTTTAATGTTGACAGGTTAGGTATGGTACAGTATCAGTGCTTGGCAGTGAAATAGTTAACCGGTGAAATGTAACAGGATCTCGTCATTTTCCTTTGGGCCCCCAGGACAGCTGGGATTATATTATATTTCAATCTGAGAATATTCTCTATCATGATAATGTGGTGATGTCACCCAGGCCCGCCGTCTGCACATCATCAGTAAGGAGACGAGGAATGAAAAACAATATTTACAGAATATAATTTATCTTCCCCTTGATTTAATGTTTTGCAAGAGAGAACAGAAGAAGATCTTTGGCGCGTCAACACAAACATGCAACTGGAGGATGTGGGAACGAGAGTTACTGTGTTTGGCTCTTGGAAAATAATGGTTTGGAGCATCTATTGAACAGACGCTAATTTCACAATAAATTCATCAAGTTTATAACATAAAGCAATAGATCGACGTGATACGTAATGTCCGTCACATGACCTGTAAAGCAGAGCTCTGCCCTCAGACTCACAGGGATCACAATCGCTTTGACATAACTCACAACTGGTGTTTACTAATCATGAAACTCTTGTAAATAGGTTTGTGCAAGGAGAGTTGCAGTTGCATCTTTCTGTAATTCCCTTTAATATTTTGCACTATATTGTCTATATATATTTGTGCTATACTGTATATATCTCATATTTGCACTATACTGTATATATCTCTATATTGCAATATACTGTATATATCTCTATATTTGCACTATATGATATATCTAATTTGCATTTACTGATATATCTCTATATTTGCACTAACTGTATATATCTCTATATTTGCACTATACTGTATATATCTCTATTTGCACATACTGTATATATCTCTATATTTGATATACTGTATATATCTCTATTTGCACTATACTGTATATCTAATTTGCACTATATGTATATATCTCTATATTTGCACTATACTGTATATATCTCTATATTTCCACTATACTGTATATATCTTTATATTTGCACTATACTGTATATATCTCTATATTTGCACTATACTGTAAATATCTCTAATTTGCACTATACTGTATATATCTCTAATTTGCACTATACTGATATATCTCTATATTTGCACTATACTGTATATATCTCTAATTTGCACTATACTGTATATATCTCTATATTTGCACTATACTGTATATATCTCTATATTTGCACTTAATGTATATCTCTAATTGCACATACGTATAATCTCATATTTGCACTATAACTGATATATCTCATATTTGCCACTATACTGTAATTTATCTATATTCCACTATACTGTATATTCCACTATCTGTATATATCTCATATTCCACTATACTGTATATATCTCTATATTTCCACTAATGTATACATCTCTTTATTTCCACTAACTGTTTATATCCCTATATTTCCACTATACGTATATATCTATATTTCTATATACGATATCTCTATATTTCCACTATACTGTATATATCTTCACTATTTGTAAATCTCTAATTTGCACTATACTGTATTACTCTATATTTCCACTATACTGTATATATCTCTATATTTGCACTATACGTGTTTATATCTCAAATTTGCACTATACTGTAATATATCTCTATATTTCCACTATACTGTATATATCTCTATATTTCCACTATACTGTATATATCTCTAATTTCCACTACTGTTTTATATCTCTATATTACTAACTGTATATATTCTACATTTCACTCTATTACGTAATATATCTTATATTTCCACTTACCTGTAATATTCTATCCATTTGATATACTGATATCTCTCTATATTTCCACTACACTGTATATATCTCTAATTGCACTATACTATATATATCTCTAATTTGCACTATACTGTATATCTCTATATTTCCACTACACTGTATATATCTCTATTTGCACTATACTAATATATCTCTCTAATTTGCCACCTATACTGTATATATCTCATATTTCCACTAAACTGTATAATCTCTATATTTCCACTAAAACTGTATATAACTCTATATCTTTCCACTAAAAACTGTATATATCTCTATATTTCCACTAAACTGTATATATCTCTATATTTGCACTAAACTGTATATATCTCTAATTTGCACTATACTGTATATATCTCTATATTTCCACTAAACTGTATATATCTCTATATTTGCACCATCCTGTATATATCTCTATATTTGTACTATACTGTGTATATCTCCATTTCCTGGTTCACCTAATGAGTAAACAGACCTACACAAATACACCAACACATTAAGACAACAGTTAGCATTGCTAATTTTCTTTCCGTTCTAAGAGGAAATAAAGCTTTGTAAAGATTTCGGAAAATAAGCACTTGGTTATCAAGTAAAATTTAAAAAAAAAGTTTTACCTCCTAGTCTGTGTTGGACATTATTGCACCGAATTGCTTTTATTTGGCTTCAAACTATTTAAGAATGGGATCCCTAATGGCCAGAAGAAGGGTTGTTACTGACCTGTGCTTATTTTATATGGAGACTCTGTAAAAAAATACACAAATGTTACAAGGAATCTAAACAACTTAATGACAACATTAAAAGGGGAAAACTTCATCACATTTAATCACCCTATTTGCTTCATACACAGACTTTATGGCACAGATTTTGTTGTTGCTGGCATTAAAGCTTAAAGACTTATGTATTTATTTTGGATGGGTTGATAATTTCTTTCAGTGCTGTTACTTATTATATTTATAATACAAAGGCTCTGGATATAGAATGGGGATATGCAGTGGCGTAAATCTTTATAACAGTCACTCGTGATGTCACTGAGTGACTTCCTGTATTCCACTGCCCCTCCCACTGTCTCCCCCTCCCTGTATTAGTCATTTATATAGGAATCCCTTTAGTGTTGACAGACAATGTTCGGTCCTTCTTTCTCTATTCCATAAGGAACCGATAATAACTATTATACATTTAACGGGATTCCTATATAAATGACAATACAGGGAGGGGGAGAGACTGCTGTTTTGTGTTGTTGTGTTTTGCTGGCCACTTAGTAAAAGAAATACCTACAGTGTAATATAGGATTTACTCACCTCGGAGTACCATGCCCGTTCCATTCCTTTCTATATGGTCATTGAACTCCTTGTGGCGTAATATCCTTACATACACTGTAGGTAATGTATTATCTTTTTATCTTAATTATTGTTTCCAGGAGGTTCAACATGTTATATGCTCAACCTAAATGTGTGTACTGTATGTTCTAATCTGTTCAGTCTCACGATCCCAACTCAATAGTTCTCACCTGATGGAAAATCTCTATGGTCTGTTACATGAAAATGTATCCTACCTTTTCCTTTGGGAGGATTTTTATTTTTCCACATGGGATTTCCTCTAGATTTGAGATCCATCAAAATGCCATACAAACGAGGTTATGATGCCTAATAAATGGGCCAATGACTAGAATGTCTAACTCCGATGACATTTTTACCCAATGAAATTAGGGGCCCAGTGTGTTATCAGA
The DNA here is from genome assembly GCA_019447015.1 of Hymenochirus boettgeri. Taxonomy (NCBI): domain Eukaryota; kingdom Metazoa; phylum Chordata; class Amphibia; order Anura; family Pipidae; genus Hymenochirus; species Hymenochirus boettgeri. The sequence continues at coordinate 410,121,892 of CM033469.1, read as the reverse complement.
TGATCTCCTGGGAGTCTCCTCACTGTTAAAGATAAATCAACAGGTTCTACCTTTTACTTCTGAATGACACTATGGGTATATCTCGAAAAGCACAACATTTCTAAGCAAGCAGGAAAATTAGACCTGATGTTAAATGTCAAGTTGAGTCTGTAAATGCCACCACAGCTGACAGTTCACTTTTTGATAAATATGCCCCATAAAACTCTGTGCTAGAACAACATAGACAACAGATACTCCCATGCCTGACCCTACATCACCCTTCTCATAGTCGCTCAACTCCTAATCACTTTCTGTCTATCAGGAGAACATCTTCAGATTCAAATCCTTTCTCATATAATAGACTTCGAGACACTTATTCTTCCCCTGGACATCCAGTTTGACTGGTGAACTAATCCTGTATGGTCCTTTTGACACATTTAAATTATAATAATCAGTCTTTCTCAGAAGCTTCATAATGTTGGTTTCAGTATTGATTTCACAAGAACCCCGAGGCATTGAATGCAATATTCTTTTCCTACAGAGGTTGAAGATCTACTGCACCATTTTTGCCATGGGGCATGGTTCAGTAACTAAGAATGTGATGCATATGTTGCCAGCTTTCTTGACCAACCATTAACTCAATGCTCCAGCCTTGCTCCATCATTTACTCATTCACAATGTTTTATCCCATGTGTAGAATTCTAGAACCTACATTGCGTTCAGCTACAATTACTCATTGCTCAGACCCACTTTCTCTCATCTTACTTCTCTTCTTGTGTTTCAGATTCTGAGAAGAGAACTCAATTTTTTCATCAAAACCCCATAGAGAGCAACTGAAACGGAGAATATAAAGTGCAAGTATAGCAATAAGAATAATTGCCATTGGATAATGAACTGGTACTAATGACAATTTTTACCACAAATGTTCCCTATAGAGTGATAAATTTAATTTAAAGAGCATGTCCAAACTCAAATTAACCCCCCAAAACCTAGACCTCCAAATTTAACCCCCCAAAACCTAGACCTCGCTAGGTTTATAATTATCTGTATGACTCCTAAGTTACTTACCAGGATTCGGTCCCTAGGCTCTCTGTTGCTGCAAAAAATACAAAGTATACAACTACCAAAAAAGTCCATTAAACAAAATAACTCAGTCCTGCACTTCACATATAGGTGACACAATTTAATTAAACAAGGTTCCGTGCAGTGTCCTGCAACTGTTGACCTCCTATGTGGTCAAACAACTCTTTGAGGACTTGTCATAAACAGTTGGAATTAGTTTTTGAAGGATGGAATCCATTTGCAGGCCTAAAAGTGATTACTTTAGGGTAACTTAACAACAGAAGCATGTGAAGAATCCCATTCCACAACACCTTGAATTAAGCCCATCCATCATACATCCATTTAGCGTCTGTTATCACATCTTTTCCTTAGGAGACTCCCTGCCTTCTCATCCTTTGCCCTTTTAATTATTTGCCTTGTTCTCGCCTGGGTATTTCACGTAATCATTCTTTACAGTTGTTCTTTAATTAATTTGATCTTCTGGCGACTGTCACATCAGAAGAGGAGAATTGACATTGAAAGAAGAAACGGGGATAAAAAAAGCACAAATTGAATTACAATGAGGTGGTTGTTGAGCATAGAAAATGGGTCCTCTGGATATACAATAAAAGATTGTCAAATGTACAGTAAATCATTGGTTTCAAGGAGATGTCTAATGATCAGTAAGACTAACAGTCCTACAAGTTAGAAAAAGAAGAAACATTTTGCTTGTTCTTGATACCCAATGAGATTGGGTGAAGGTCCATAGCATAGGTAACATTGGTAAACTTTGAGTGGAATGGTCTACAGTCTGGGACCTTCGAGGTTTCTAGTAATACCAGAAAGCTTTTCAAACAAAATAATAAATATTCTGCTCTTAGAACTAATGTTTCTGTTTGGTTTTCACCTAGAGAACCAAGAAGTCAATCCCAATGGTTTCTGGATGTCAAAAAAGAGTTTGAAGTTCAGTCATCTGGAACTGTGAGATGACTTCTTATCAGAGAAACATGCCAGCTTAGTTAATCTGACAGTAGTTACAGAATTCAACTTGTAACCTCTGTGTATGTAATCAATCACAGATGGTCATTGTATCTCTGGCTGATACCAGCAAAAACTGGAGATTATTCCTCTTGCTGTAGTAAAGAGCAAAGAAGATGCAAAGATTGTATAGTCTTTTTATACTTCTACAGCAGCTATATCCCAACTATGTGACCAGCACAATATTTTAGTATCTTAGAAAATGGTAATCGATATTAACGTATGTCTGCCTATGTGAATTTTTCGCCCTAGGACTTGGCTATATATATATATATATTTTATTTATTTATTTATTTTTAAATCCTGTTGACTGTTGAGTGGTGCACTCTACAGGGCTATGTGTCGAAAGACAAACAGCTTTTTTCGTCTTAAAGCCAAGTTAACCCATGTACCAAGGGTTAACCTGACCTTAAGACATAACTAACGTGGTTTGTGGCAATACGCAAAAGTTGTGTCAGCAACTACCCACTCAACTATGGACCGAGCCGATAAAGGCTCTTTAAGACATAAAGATAGCTGGCGTTAAAGTTTTGGAATGGGAAAAACCCCATTAACAATGCACCAAGAGCCGTTATCAGCTCAATGCATTGCCTAGAGGGACAATAGAGGAGAGATAACGGTCTCTCAGTACATAGTCCTGAAGAATCAAAAGGCTTGCAGTTGGGTATTTGAACAGCCATTTTTCTACCTGTGAAAATAATATAAGAAATAATATTTACAAAACAGATGGTAACCAGATGTTTTATTGATATGCTGATCAAACCCGAATTCCAAGCACTATGGAGTGAAAGAAAAAAAAGAGAGCTGCAACTCTCGAGGAACTAATAAAGAAAAGAAATATTAAGGAGCCAAGCAGGTGACCTCCTGGACAGTTGTCTGAAACTCAATCTCTAGCTAGTGGCAAAGTCTGTAACTTTCACATGATGTAAATATGCAACACAAATTGCCAACAAAACAGAAAAGCCAACCAGCAAACTATGGCTGGTACACATGGTATCATTGTCTCGGACCGGATCCAACACGGAACCCCTTGTTTCAAAATCCGAATTTTCTGTCCGAAACTGGACAGATTATTCGGATTTCGGGACTTTGAAACCACTTTCTATAATTATCGAACGTTCGAGGATGTCCCTTCATGTGTCCCAGCCTTACAAAATAGCTTGAACAACAACAAACCAGTTAAACAGACAACTAATCAAATCAACAAACCAACCAAATTAGGATCAACAAATCACGGGGTTGACCAAGTACACAAGGGTTGACAAGGACCTGATATTTCTGACTGAATGACTACCAATCGATAAACCAATCAGTAGTCTGTCGGACCAAGTGGTCTGTGGTACCAAACAGTCCTGCACCTGCAAGTCGTAAAAATTTTTCGGGCAGCAAATGAATCCTTTAATTCTGTCCAGCCGCCCATTAATCGGCCTCTGCATAAAATAGTAGGGCTGAGTGGTCAGAGAAATAGTTTATACAATGCATTCTCTCTCTCTCCTATTACACACACAGCACACTGTAACACGTCTGTACAGGTAGACACGCAAAAGAACTTGCATGGTTCCCTAACATTAACTACACATGGAATACAAAGAAAACTTCTAGAATTCAACATCAAGAGCAGAACAGCCAAACAACTCAATATTTTATGCCACAGAAAGAATTTACCAGATTTATTGTAGTAAATAAAATCCTAATAATGAATGCAATCATGTTCCGTACGACCATGTTTTTTTCTTTTTTGCGGTGATGTGTATAAGAGACCTAATAAAATGACATTGATCTCGACAGGCTGATAATATTTCTTGTTACCCTTCAACTTCGACGTCTGCAAAGAGAAACTGCGTCTACTTTCATTTTCCTGCCTCAGTCGTGGACTTTTTCCTGTTTTTTTCATCTCTAATTCGCTGCTTCTAAAGAAAACTTCGGTAATGTGATTTTCTAAATTGCATTTATTCTGAATTACAGAGAACAATGTCGCATATCAATGGGGGTCTGCAGATTGAAGGAGAGGCTTAGGCTGGGTACACACCAGCCAGGTATTCAGCCGATTCACGGCACTTCGGTCGATCGGCCATAATATTGGCTGATGTGGGGCGGGCGGCTGCGACCGGCATCAATCGTTCGTCCGTCCGGATCGATCGGAAAATTCCGATTGATCGTGTGGTTCCCTATGGGAAAGCATGATCGCCCGTGACTGATGGACATTTGTCCTGACCGAGCGCTCGCTACGAGTGTACCCAGCCTTACATTTAACACAGTTGGTTTTTTTTTATCTTTCAAGTGGATTTAACTTTTCCCCCAAATAACACTTCACCTGTAGGTTTACTCCTCTACTCAACGTTCCATAAAAAACACACCAGGACTTGTTGGTTAAACATTTATATAACTTATGGTGATTTTGGATTTTCTCTTTAAGTCTAAAATCAGTCTCAAGGCCTGAGATCTTGCCGACTGACGTAATCGCATGTGATGCATCTCTAATGAAAATGGAAGCACACCAGTAAGTCCGTGTTATTCTGAATAATTAATGGAGAGAATTAGCACAGAAATATCTCACTTGTATCTCCCTGTAAAATGGATCTGCCAGTTGTCTACAGCACTAAAGCTCGTAAAGAAAACTCTGGATTCCTTTGAACCCTTAGTCAGGATTCAAATAGAAACTTGAGGCCAACTTTTAGTTAAATTAGTTTTGATATTTCTATCAGGAGGGTCAGGATAAGTTTTTCTGTAAGGATAACAGTTATTATTCAATAATAATAGGGGAACATACCAAGAGCCATTGCTCTTAGATTTCTAATAGCTATTAATGAGTTAAATCATTAGTAGCCTAATACTGTAGGCCCCACAAAACTCAAACTCATTCTGTTTCTTACTTAAGCCATCTTAAATCTGTGCAAAGCTTAGGCTAGACACCACTGGTCAACTACGACCCATTTAATGCTGTACAAAAGTCAGAGATTTCCTGATATGACTAATTGCTTGGCCAAAATAAACTGTAGGGTGTGATTGGTTAGGTCAGAAATGACATCAATATTTCTTCCTGATCTACCATGGTGGTCAAAGTTCTGAATTATTGACATATATGCGTAGCCCGGAAAATATTGTATCTCCAGTAGAGGTTCACCTAAATTACCTTTACTGTGTGACCCTCAATTTATACAATATAATGTTACGACCATTTTCTGTCCAATGTAGTCCTTCTAAGTCTAGAAAACCCCATGGTTAAACCTCCCAGGTAGGACAGACTAATTCTCTATTTTGACATTGATCTACTTTTTGTTTGTTTATTGAACGGTTAGATACAAGCTGTGGGAACGTGACAGATGAATCTGGGAACTAGTTACATTCCAAGGCACATAATGAAGGTCATTTAGTTATTCCTATGCTTGAAAACCTCTGACTTAGGTGCAATCACTGGAATAAAGGAATAAATGGACGGAAGTGTGGAAAACTTATGTGTGTGTGTTGGGGGGGTGACAATCGAGTGACATTTGCTTCTTTCACTAACAGTTTACTGGGTATTTGCACATCAGGTCACTTAAAGGATTATTCTAGGTTGGTTAAAAAAGATTTTTATAGTTTCTTTATAAGCTCCGTTAAAATAGGACATAGACCTTTCCCCCTAGAAAGTTCCCCGCTTCCATACCTCTCGCTTTCCCTTCCATCTTCTGATCTTGCTTTTTATGGTGATGAACTATGTCTTAGAACGTTGGAGCGTGTTACTAGGCGAGAGATAGCGCTGTCATAAATAAAACTCCTCAACTACACAGGAGCTATAAAAGAGTAGCCGGTGTGATCATTTATCAGAAGACAAGAAACTGGTTTCCTTAAATAAGCGCCGCGGTGACATTATTATGAGTTTCGGAGAGAGACAGTTTCAAATTCTCCACCATCAGTGTTACATGAAATGGCCTTCAGGGTTCACCTGTCATTGGGAATGCAGTAATCCTTCAGGGGGACCTTCTTATGGCGAGGGAGGAAGATATGGGCGTTTGTGATTGGCAGAGACAGGACTTATTTGGGTCAGGTCGGAATTGTTGGTGATTTGTGTAAACTCTGGATTTTCATCATAGGGAAACCACTCACGCTCCATATTGTAGGTACAATAAGAGAAGGATCAGGAGTAGAACATTCCCTTATCTACTTAAATACTGCAAAAGACTGAATTTTTGTGTATGTAGGTGGCTGTAAATGTTTGCGTGTTTATTTGTTGTATGGCTTTGTGTAAATATATGTGATGCACGTGGATAGATTAGTTTAGTGAATGATTGGGGATGTTATTTTGTCAGGGTGTCTCTCTAATGAGGCAATATGAGCAAAATGCTCAGGGTAGCGCCCCTGCTAAATCAGAGAGGCGGCAGGCAGAGCAGAAAGAAAAGAAAACATAGCGTCCAATAAGTACATAGGGGGGGCATTCAAAAGTTTGGCTCAGGTGTCAAAAACACTAGAGACACCCCTGATGTTTGTGTGTGTGCAGTGGCGTGACTAGGAATCACTGGGCCCTCAGCAAAGCTATGATGGGCCCCTATCCGTGTATCATCACGTGGTTTTTGGAAGGAGGCTATATCAGTTAATGAAGAAGATGGGACCCATTGCCCCCCCTGCAGTTGCTCCCCTGGAAGTTACTCCATGTGTGTACGTGTGTAAATATAGACAGTGTTTCTGTGTGCTACTGTTCAAGTCCCAGATGTGCTTGCTGTGATGTTTAATGTTGACAGGTCTATGGATGTACAGTATCCAGTGCTTGGCAGTGAAATAGTTAACCGGTGAAATGTAACAGGATCTCGTCATTTTCCTTGGGCCCCCCAGGACAGCTGGGATAATTATATTTCAATCTGAGAATTATCTTCTTCATGATAATGTGGTGATGTCACCCAGGCCCGCCGTCTGCAACATCATCAGTAAGGAGACGAGGAATGAAAAACAATATTTACAGAATAATAATTTATCTTCCCCTTGATTTAATGTTTTGCAAAGAGAGAACAGGAAGAAGATCTTTGGCGGTCACACAAACATGCAACTGGAAGGATGTGGGAACGAAGTTACTGTGTGTGGCTCTTGGAAAATAATGGTTTGGGCATCTATTGTAACAGACGCTAATTCACATAAAATTCAATCAAGTTTATAACAATAAAGACATAGATCGACGTGATACCGTAATGTCCGTCACATGACCTGTAAAGCGAGCTCTGCCCTCAGACTCACAGGGATCACAATCGCTCTTGACAATAACTCACAAACTGGTGTTTACTAATCATGTAAACTCTTTGTAAATAGGTTTGTGCAAGGAGAGTTGCAGTTGCACTCTTTAAATTCCCTTTAATATTTGCACTATATTGTCTAATCTAATATTTGTGCTATCTGTATATATCTATATTTGCACTATACTGTAATATTTCTATATTTGACTATATACTGTATATATCTCTATATTTGCACTATACTGTATATTCTCTATTTGCATTATATGTATATATCTTATTTTGCACTATACTGTATATATCTCTATATTTGCACTATACTGTATATCTCTAATTGCAATACTGTAATCTCATATTCACTCTAACTGTATATATCTCTAATTTGCACTATACTGTATATATCTATATTTGCACTATACTGTATATCTCTCTCTTTGCACCTATACTGTATATAATCTATATTTCCACTATATGTATAATCTTATATTTGCACTATACTGTTATATCTCTATATTTGCCCTATACTGTAATATCTCTATATTTGCACTATACTGTATATCTTCTATATTGCATTACTGTATATATCTCTATATTTGCACTATATTATATTCTCTAATGCATACTGATATATCTCTATATTTGCACTATACTGTATTATCTCTATATTTGCACTATACTGTATATATCTCTATTTCATAACTGATATACTCTATATTTGCACTATACTGTATATATCCTATATGTGCACATACTGTACATATTTCTCTATATTTCCACCTACTACTGTATATTTCCACATACGATATATCTCGATATTTCCACTATAATGTATATATCTCTATATTCCACTATACTGTTTAACATCTCTATTTCCACTATACTGTTTATATCCCTATATTTCCACTATACAGTATATATCTCTATATTTCTACTACTGTATATTCTCATATTTCCACTATACTGTATATCTTCACTATTTGTTAAATCTCTAATTTGCACTATACTGTTATATCTCTATATTTGCACTATACTGTATATATCTCTATATTTGCACTATACTGTATATATCTCTAAATTTGCACTATACTGTACATATCTCTATATTTCCACTATACTGTATATATCTCTATATTTCCACTATACTGTATATATCTCTATATTTCCACTATACTGTTTATATCTCTATATTTCAACTATACTGTATATATCTCTACATTTCCACTATACTGTACTATATATATATTTCCACTACACTGTATATATCTCTCATTTGCACTATACTGTATATCTCTATATTTCCACTACAGTATATATCTCTAATTGCACTATACTATATATATCTCTAATTGCACTATACTGTATATATCTCTATATTTCCACTACACTGTATATATCTCTAATTTGCACTATACTATATATATCTCTCTAATTTGCACTATACTGTATATATCTCTATATTTCCACTAAACTGTATATATCTCTATATTTCCACTAAACTGTATATATCTCTATATTTCCACTAAACTGTATATATCTCTATATTTCCACTAAACTGTATATATCTCTATATTTGCACTAAACTGTATATATCTCTAATTTGCACTATACTGTATATATCTCTATATTTCCACTAAACTGTATATATCTCTATATTGACACATCCTGATATTATCTCTATATTTGTACTATACTGTGTATATCTCCATAGTTGCACTATACTGTATATATCTCTATATTTGCACTATACTGTATATATCTCTATATTTCCACTACACTGTATATATCTCTATATTTCCACTATCCTGTATATATCTCTATATTTGTACTATACTGTGTATATCTCCATAGTTGCACTATACTGTATATATCTCTATATTTGCACTATACTGTATATATCTCTATATTT
>CM033469.1:409726320-410112568 GCA_019447015.1 Hymenochirus boettgeri | reverse complement strand
TATCTATCTATCTATCTAATCTATATAAAATTTTTTTTTCTTATTTTTTTTCTTACTATCTATTATCTATCTATCTGTTGTTCTGCTTGTTATCTGTCTATCTGCTATCTGATGCTGTGTCGTATGTCTGTCTATCTATCTATCATCTATCTAATCTATCTAATCTATCTATCTATGCTTCTATTTCTGTTCTTGTCTGTTGTATCTGTCTATCTGTTCTGTTATCTATTATCTATCTGTTCTGTCTGTCTGTATATCTATCGATCATACTCTATCATCTGAAATAGTCCAATAAAAAGCGTCTTCTTTTGTTGGTGGGGGGCGGACTTAAAAAAGGGACCCCTAGGAAGGTACCGAAAAACGTTGCCTGCCACTGAGTTTGCAATAATAGTATTTGCAAAAAAAGACCTGTGAGGCACTGGATATTTCATCTATATACAATCCTAAAATACCCCAGTGGACACCGGGCGGTTAAAAGGGGTCGTGGAGGAAGTGGTATGGCCTGTTCAGTCTTTTGTTATATAATATAATACAGTATATATATTGAATCTCCCATGGATAATGTTATTGCAGTAAAATTGACTGTCCATGTGGTACCAGGGGTACCAGCACCTCACTGTGTCTGGCTCATGTAGTATGTGGGAGCACGTGTCGCATAGAACTTTATGGGCAAGGGGGGGTGGAAACCCAGTAGGAGATTTGGTATTTTGCCTCATGGAACCAAGCGTCCCTGGAGGATAAGGTCAGCCTTTACCCGGTCAACTCTGCTCATTCTCTGAATTCTCTTTTTAGACTTTCTATATTAAGAACGATTCTGTTTCGCAAAGTTATGTCCTCACCAATCCAGAACGGAAACAAAGGACTCCATGAGGAAGAAAAGCTTGTCCAGTCAGTCCTGGGAACCAGTTTAGCCCATTGATTTCAGACCTATGCGAAAGAATAATAATTACTCTGGTATACTCATGGTCGGATTACACATTGAACAGGTCACCTTATATGGGGATATAGGAATTAAAACCAAACATTCCAATTCAGGCAACCCTGGAAAAATACTCAAGACATCCTCAGTTATGCTCGGTCATATTATGTAAATCTCACCATAAAATCGACAGCAGCAAGGACCTTTCATAGATGATCCGGCAGGCACTTTGCTAGTTTATGTCTAGTATAAGATGTCTTTTAAGGAGACAAACTGCAGATTGACGCGACAGATTATGGGTTTGTGTATCATATCCGGGGTGTGCAAAGGTGACCACATTGTATCAGAGGCCTTGTGTAGATAAGAAGCAAGAATTATTAATTACTTGCGTTTATTTTAAGGATTCAACGGATGGCAATTTTCCTATAGTGCATAAAATACCGTGTCGTCAAAAGCACATTTGCTTCAATTAATAAAAACCCAATGCAATGATCATTCCCAAGATCTTCTATATGGGGCAGGTTTAGTAAATGATTCCTTTAATATGAAATACAAATGCTGGTGCAGTCTTATTGGAAATAAAGATGATCGTTTCTGCTTATATAAGTCACTTTCAGGGGTTATCAATAAAAGTTCTTATTCATTTAAATTAGTGCTAATTTTGCCCCAACCAACCAATGTTAGCTTTCAAATGTTAAATTAAGATTCTGATTGATTGGGGAAAATTAGCACCATTTTAATGATAAGAACTTTTATTGAATCTCCCTGTAATGTATTTTTAAGTAACGTCAGTGGGCAACGCACACCCAGCGTGTCAGATCTTCTGTGGACTGTGTTGGCCCATGCTCAACCTACTTACCTAACCAAGTCCAACTCAACACAAAACAATACTGCAAGGATCAGACACAACAACTACACCTCTCCTTCCTTTATTAAAAGACTGAGGTGATGTAGGGCCCTAAACCTCACACTCAATTTCAATAAAACACAACCTGCACCACAAACCCATGGGTACCTAAGCAAAAACTCTACTGTGGACAAGTCCAAGACCTTTTTGTAGTTGATCACCCTTTCCCCCAAACAAATTGTTGTGTGATGATGTAACACAAACAGGAAGTGGTAAAGTGTCCACAGTGTGATGGAAGAGAAAAATTCTTGGATATATTTACAAATACTATACAAAAAGCCAAAAGCTAAAACATATTTTTGCAGACTTTCGAGTGGAAATGCAAAATGCGTTTTTGAAGTAAAGGCACAACAAAACCAACAAAAAAACTCAAACTGTCATGCTTTCAGCTTACATCTGTGACCCAGATAGACTTTTCAGTGATCTAGCAACAATTTTCATATAAAAAAAATCACAAAACAACTTTAGTGACTTGATTAAATATATGTTGTGGTAGATTGGGGCTCTAGGAAGATTTGTAAGTGTCTGTTTTTTCCATTGTGGTAATACTATTGACCGGACAGCAAATCACCATCGGTTAAAGCGTCAACAATAGACAGGAACAACACACTACTCTTCAGAACATCAAAAAGGTGGTTGAATTAAACTTTTTTGAGTTGTGTTTCTAGGTCTATAGAAATCTGAAGTCTGTGTTGCATATACCAGGGACATTTAACCTGCATACAAACGACTTTCTAGGACCATTCCGAAACGAAGATCTGCACTGAAGGGTAAAAAAAATTTGAAAATTAGAGTCCATTTTTCCGCTTACCAAGATTAGGAACATACATGCATGGACAGAGAACGGTATGGGATCAGTGAACGTGAGGAAGAACTAGGCATGAGGGCTGCACCAGCCAAGATTCCACAAGGATGAATAACGGAGCCAAGCCAATATTTTTTCAAAATGAAAAAAGGTCTGGAGAAACTGACGAGAATTTCTCCTTGGACCAGAAAAAGTTTCAGGAATGATAGAATATAAATTTACCCAGTGTGTGGGTTCTGAAAGATTGACGAAGGTATATTAATGTTCCTTACCATTGTTTTAATATTGTACACCACTTGAATGAATCATGGACCTTCTTATAACCAAAAACAAAACAAAATTGTTTATTTAAAGAAATGTGGTAACCAAATCTTACACAATATTAAGATGTACACAATTGATATGTTCGTGTATTTTATGTTGGGTTACAGATTGTTGTCGAAAACATGTTCCACCACAGGGGTATCATGTTGATAGGCATCTACAGTTGAAGCTTTCTCTTCTTGAAGGTGAGGTTCCTCGTTCACATAAAAAAGACACTTGGAAATCGTTTGCACAAACTTGGTGCATTCCCTTTTCTTTAATTTATTCCTTTGAGAAGTTTCTTTAAAATGTAACAGGTTAAAACCATTGTCTACTTTTTAAGGGTTTATGGACTGTGGAGGAAACTCTCCCCTCGCCCCCCCCCCCAAATTGGGCCACTTACCATAAAAAAAACCATAATATACGCAATGAGCATGTCTACTAAGAGCCACAAAATGCTTTCGCCAATAAAAACAACAGCGGTCAGCAAACATCCATCAAAGTGATTGCGTTTTGTAAAAGTGATATATACATAATCTAAACAACCTACTGCTCTGTATTCACTCGGTTCCACTAATAGAAACAGCACCCTACCACAAATACACCAACACACATTTAAGACAACAGTTAGCCATGCTAATTTCTTTCCAGTTCTAAGAGGAAATAAAGCGTGTTAAAAGTATTTCGAGGAAACATTAAGCATGGTTATCAAGAACAATTAAAAAAAATTTTTTTTACCTTCCTAGTCTGTGTTGGGACATTATGGCACCGAATTGCTTGTTTATTGGCTCTAAACTATTAAGAAGGGGATCCCTAATGCCAGAAAAGAAGGGTAGTTACTGACCTGTGCTTTATTATATGAGACTCTTGTAAAAAAAATACACATAATGTAAAGGAGACTAAACAACTTAATGACAAATTAAAGGGGAAAACTTCATCAATTTAATCACCCTATTGCATTCATCACAGACTTATTTGGACAGATTTGTGTTGCTGGCATTAAGCCTTAAAGACTTCTGTATTTTATTTTGGAGGGTGATATTTCTTTCAGTGCTGTTACTTTATATTAGTATAATACATAAGGCTCTGGATATAGTAATGGGGATATGCAGTGGCGTAAATCTTTTATAAACAGTCACTCAGTGATGTCACTGAGTGAACTTCCTGTATCCACTGCCCCCCTCCCCCCACTGCTCCCCCTCTCCTGGTATTAGTAATTATTATAGGAAATCCCTGTTAGTGTTGACAGACAATGTTCGGTTCCTTCTTTCTCGTATTCAATAGGAACCGTAATTAATATTTATACATTAAACGGGATTCCTATATAAATGACTGAAACGGGAGGGGGGAGAGAGGATGAGACTGCGTTTTGTTTGTTGTTGTTTTGCGGCCTTATGGATTATAAGAATACCTACGTGTACTATTGGATTTATTCACCTCGGACGTACCATTGCCCGTTCCATTCCTTTTATATGGTCATTGAACTCCTTGGTGGGCGTAATATCCTACTACACTGTAGGTAATGTATTAATCTCTTTATCTTAAATATTTGTTTCCAGGAGGTTCAAATGTTATATGCTAACCTAATGTGCTAACTGTATGTTCTACATACTGTCCAGTCTCACAGATCCCAAACTCAATTAGTCTCGATGATGGAAAATTCTATGGATCGTCTGTACGAAAATGTATCCAACCTTTCCTTTGGGAGGGATTTTTATTTTTCCATGGGATTCTCTAGACTTTGAGACATCAAAATGCCATACAAACAGAGTGATGATCTCAATAAATGGGGCCACATGACTAGAATGATCTTAACTCCGATGACATTGTTATACCCAATACATTAGGGCACCAGTGTGCTTACTCAGTGATAGCTCTCTGGATGTTCCTCAGTTTTAAAGATAAATCTCACACGGTTCTACCTTTTGAATTCTGCAAAGTGAACATTGGGGTATATTCTCGAAAAGCACAACATTTCAAGCAAAGCAGGAAAAATTGACCCTGATGTTAAAGTGTTCAAGGGGTCTGTAAAAAAGCCACCAACGCTGAAGTTCACTTTTGATAAATATGCCCATAAAAACTCTTGCTAAGAACAATAGACAACAGATACTCCCATGCCTGACCACTACATACCCTCTCATAGTCGCTCAAACTCCTAATCACTTTTGCTATCAAGGAGAAACTCTTCAGATTCAAACCTTCTTTCATAACTAGACTTCGAGACCACTTTATCGTCCCCTCGGGACATCCCAGTTTGACTGTGAAATAATCCCTGGATTGGCCTTTTTGACAATTTAAAGTATTATAATAACAGTCTTTCTCAGAGCGTTATAATGTTGGTTTCAGTATTAGTTCAAGAAACCCGAGGCATTGCATGCAATATTCGTTACCTACAGACGGTTGTTGAAGATCACTGCACCATTTTTGCCATGGGGCATGGTCAGTAACTCAGATGTGATGATATGTTGCACAGCTTTCTTGACCAACCATAACTCAAGTGCTCCAAGCCCTTGATCCATCATTTACTCATTCACCAAGCTGTCCTTTCCCATGTGTTCAGCAATTCAGAATCCAATTGGTCAGCTACAATTACTCATGATCAGACCCACTTCCTCGTTCATCTTCTCTCTCTTTGTGTTTTCAGATTAGTTGGAGAAGAGACACTCAATTTTTTCAATCAAAACCCCATAGGAGCAAACTGAGAAACGGAGAAAGAATATAGTGCAAGTATAGCATAAAGAATAATGGCCATTGGATAATGAATGGTACTAATGACAATTTTACCACAAATGTCCTATATGAGGATAAATTTATAATTTAAAGAGCATGTCAAACTCCAAATTTAACCCCCCAAACAACCTAGACCTCCAAATTTAAACCCCCCCCAAACAAACCTGACTCGCTAGGTTATTATTATCTGAATGACGTCCAAGTTACTTACAGGATTCGTCCCCTAGGCTCTCTGTTGCTGCAAAAAATATAACAAAGATTATAAAAACTACCAAAAAAAAGTACATTAAACAAAAGAACTTACAGTCTGGAACCTCACATTAGAGGGACACAATTAATTAAACAAGGTTCCGTTGCAGTGTCCTTGCAACTGTGACCTCCTAGGTGGTCAAACAAACTCTTTGAGGACTCATGTCATAAAAACAGTTAAGGACATTTAGGTTTTTGAAAGGAGTGGAATCCATTTGCAGGCCTAAAAGTGATTACTTAGGGTAACTAAAACAGAAGCATGGGATGAAAGAATCCCATCCACACACACCTTGAATTAAGGCCCCATCCATCAACATCCATTTTTAGCGTCCTGTTATTCCATCTTTTCCTTAGGAGACTCCCTGCCTTCTCATTCCTTTGCCCTTTTATAATTTATTTGACCTTGTTCTCGCTCGGGATTGCCAACGTAGCTATCTTTACAGTTGTCTTAAAATTGAATTTGATCTCTTCTGGCGGACTGTCACATCAGAAAAGAGGAGAAATTGACATTGAAAGACGAAACGGGGATAAAAAAAGCACAAATGAATTTACATGGAGGTGCGTTTGGTTGAGCATAGAAATTGGGTTCCTCTGGATTTCATACAAATAAAGGATGTCAAAGGTACAGTTAATAATTGGTTTTTGAGATGGAGTGTATAATGATCAGTAAGACTAAAACATTGTCCTACAGCTTTAGAAAAAGAAGAAACATTTTGCTTGTTCTGATGACCCAATAGGGATTGGGTGAAGGTCATGCATGAGGTGGAACATATCTGGTAAACTTGAGTGGAATGGTATACAGCTGGGACCTTCGAGGTTCTAGTAATACCAGAAAGACTTTTCAAACAAAATAATTTAAATATTCGCTTCTTAAAGAACTTAATGTTTTTGTTTAGGTTCACCTAGAGAAACCAAGAGTCAATCCCATGGTTTTCGACTGTCAAAAAAGAGTTTGAAGTTCGTCATGGACACTGTGAGATGACTCTTTTATCCAGAGAAGAACCATTGCCAAGCTTAGTTAATCTGGACAGTAGAGTTACAGATTACAACTTGTAACCTCTGTGTATGCTAATCTACCCCATCACAGACAATGGTCACTTGTTCACTCTACTTGGCTGATACCAGCAAAAATTGGAGGTATCTCCTCTGTTGTAGTATAAGTAGCAAAGAGATGCAAAGCTTGTTATAGTCTTTATTTTTTGTTTTTTACTTCTGACAGCAGCTATAGTCCCAACTATCTGCAGTGCACCAGACAAGGTTATTCAGTTATGTTCTTAGATGGTATGCGATATCTAACTTCTTATGTAGGTGCCCCCCCATTCTTCAGTCACATAGGGACTGGCCTTATATTATTATATATATTTAGTATTTATATTTAAGTCATGTTGAGTTGCGAGTGGTGCAATCTTACAGGCTAAGTTGTCGAAAGATTGCAAAACAGCTTTTTTCGTCTTCACAGGCCCCAAGGTCAACCCCAAGTTTAACCCATGTACCCAAGGTTAACTGGACACCTTAAGACTAACTAACGTTGGTTTGTGCAAATACGCAAAAGTTTGTGTGCACGCAACATTACTCCAAACTATGTACCGACCGATACGGTCTCTTTAAGACATTTTGAAAGATAGCGGCGTGTAAAGTTTTGGAATGGGAAAACCCCATCATTAAAATGACCAAGGCGTTATTACAGCTCAATGCATTGCCTAGAGGAGGACAATAGAGGAGAGAACCGCTCTCAGTCAATAGTCCTGTAAGAATCCAAAAAGGCTTTTGCAGTTGGGTTATTGAACAGCCCATTTTCACCTGGAAAATAATTATCAGAAATAATATTTACAAAAAGATGGTAACCAGATTTTGATCTGATATGCTGATCAACCGGAATCCTCCAAGACACGATGGATGTGAAAGAAAAAAGAGAGCTGCCTAACTCTCAGAGGAAACTAATAAAGAAGAAGAAAATATTAAGGAGACCAAGCAGGGTGACCTCCTGGACAGTTGTGGCTGATTAAAACTCAAGTCTATAGCTAGTGGCAAAGTCATGTATACTTTCACATGACTGTAAAGATGCAACACAATATTGCCAACAAACCAGAAAAGGCCAACCAGCCACACTATGGCTGGTACACATGTATCATTGTCTCGGAACGGATCCAAACACGGAACACCTTCCGTTCAAAATCGAATTTCTCTGTCCGAAACTGACAAGATATTCGGAATTTCTGGGACTTTGAACCTTACTTTTTTAGACTATTCGAAGTCGCGGATTGTCCCTTCATGGTAACCAGCTTACAAAATAGTGCTGAACAACCAACAAACGTTAAACAGACAACAATCAATCAACCAAACCAACCAAATTAGGATCTAACAAATCACGGGGTTGACAAGTACAAAGGGTTTGACAAGGACTAGAATATTTATGAGAGACATGACTACAATCGATAACCAAAATCAGTAGTCTGTCGGGACCCCCCCCAAGTGGTCTGTGGTACCAAAACAGTCCTTTACTTGCAAGCTCGTAAAAATTTTCGGGCAGGCAGCAAATGCATCCTTTAATTCTGTCAGCCGCCCATTAATCGGCCTCTGCCCCATTAAAATTAGTAGCGGCTGCGTGGTCAGAGAAATAGTTATACAAATGCATTCTCTCTCTCTCCTATTACACACACACGCACACTGTAAACACGTCTGTACAGGTAGACACGCAAAAGAACTTGATGCGTTCCCTAAACATTAACTACACATTGGAATCACAGAAAACTTCTAGATTCAACATTTTCAAGCGCAGAACAGCCAAAAAACTCAATATTTTATGCCACAGAGAAAGAAATTACCAGATTTATGTAGTAAATAAAATCCTAATAATGAATTGCAATCATGTTCACGTACTTGACAATTTTTTTTTCTTTTTTGCGGTTGATGTAATAAGATGACCTAATAAAATGCATGATCTCGCAGGCTGATAATATTTCTCCTTGTTACCCTAAACTTCGACGTCTGCAAAAGAGGAAACTGCGTCTACTTCATTTCCTGCCTCAGTGTGGACTTTTTCCTGTTGTTTTTTCATCTCTAATCCGCTTGCTTCTAAAAAAATTCGCGGTGAATTGGATTTCTAAATTGCATTTATTCTGAATTACAGGAAACAATGTCGCATATCAATGGGGGTCTGCAGATGAAGGAGAGGCTTAGGTGGGTACACACCAAGGCCAGTATTTCAGCCGATTCACGGCCACTCGGATCGAAATCGGCAATACTATTGGATGATGTGGGGCGGGCCGGCTGCTGGACCGGCATAAATCGTTCGTCGTCCGACGATCGGAAAATTCCGGATTGATAGTGTGGTTCCCTAGGGAACGCATTGATCGCCCGTGATGATGGACATTTGTCCTGACCGAGCGGCTCGTACGAGTGTACCAGCCTTACATTTAACACAGTGGTTTTTTTTATCTTTCAAGTGGATTTTGTTTTTTAACTTTTCCCCCAAATAAACTTTACCTGTAGGTTTACTCCTCCTTACTCAACGTTCCATAAAAAAACACCAGGACTGTGGTTAAAATTTGATATAACTTATGGATGATTTTGGATTTTCTTTTAAAGTCTAAATTTCAGTCAAGGCCTGAGATTCTTGCCGACTGACGGAAACCATGTGAGTCTCTAATGAAATAGGAAGCACACAGTAAGTGAGTGTTTATCTGAATAAATGATGGAGAGGAATTAGTTCACAGAAACTATCTCACTTGTGATCTCCCTGTGGTTAAAATGGATCTGCCAGTTGATCTACAGACTAAGCTCGTAAAGAAAACTCTGGATTCCTTGACCCTTAGTCAGGATTCAAAATAGCAAATGGAGGCCAAATTTTGTTTAAAGTAGTTTTGACTTGTTTGTCTATCCAGGGACGGGTCAGGGATTTATAGTTTTTCTGTAAGGATAACAGTTATTATTCAATAAGAATAGGGGACATACCCGAGCCATTGCTCTTAGATTTCTAATTAGCTATTAAGGAGTAAATCATTAGTAGCCTAATTACTGTTAGGCCCCACAAATCAACATTCATTTCTGTTTTCTTACTTAAGCCATCTTAAATCTGTGCAAAAGTTAGGCCTAGACACCCCTGTCAACTACGACCCATTAATGCTGTACAAAAGTCAGAGATTTCCCCCCCCCCCCCCCCCCCCCCTGATATGACTAATTGCTTGGCCACAATAAACTGGTTTAGGGTGTGATTGGTTAGGTCAGAAAATGACATTCAATATTTTCCATGATCTACATTGGTGCGTCAATAGTTCTGACTTATTGACCTATATATTGCGTAGCCCAGGGAAAAATAGTGTATCTCCAGTAGAGGGTTCACCTAAATAACGTTACTGTTGTGACCATTCAATATTTATACAATATAATGTGACACGGACCATTTTCTGGTCCAAATGTAGTCCTTCTAAGTCTAGGAAAACCAAGGTTAAACCCTCCCAGGTAGGACAGATAATCTATATCTTGGACATTGATCTACTTTTTGTTCGGTTTATTGAAACGGTTAGAACAAAGGCTGTGGGAACGGGACAGATGAATTGGGAACTATTACATTCCAAGGCACATAATGAGGTCATTTAGTTTATTCCTATGCTTGAAAACCTCTGATTAGGGCAAATTCACTGGAATAAAAGGAATAAAATGGACGGGAATGTGGAAACTTTTATGTGTGTGTGTTGTTGGGGGGGGTGGACATCGAGTGACATTTGCTTTTTCACTAACAGTTTTACTGGGTGGCTTTGCACATCAGGTCACTTAAAGGATTATTCAGGTTGGTTAAAAAAGTTTTTCATAGTTTCTCTTAGTAAGCTCTGTAAAATAGGACATAGGACCTTCCCCCTAGAAAGCTTCCACGTCTCCATAACTCTCGCTTTCCCTCATCTTCTGATCTTCTGATTATGGTGATGAAATATTGTCTTAGAACGTTGGAGCGTGTTACTAGGCAGAGATAGCGCTGTCATAAAAAAAATCCTCAACTCAACAGGAAAAGCTCTATAAAAGAGTAGCCCGGTGTGATCATTTATCAGGAAGACAAGAGAACTGGTTTCCTTAAATAAGCCGACGGTGGTTGGGGTGACAATTATTAGGAGTTTAGGAGAGGAGAGAACAGAGTTTCAAATTCTCCACCATCAGTGTTACATGAAATGGCCTTCAGGGTTCAACTGTCATGGGAATGCAATGTAATCCTTCAGGGGGGACCTTCTTAGGGCGGAGGGGGAGTTGGGGCGTTTGTGATTGGCGAAACAGGACTTATTTGGGTCAGGTAGGAATTTGTTGGTAGATTGTGTAAATCTGGATTTGCCTCATAGGGAAAACCACTCATGCTCCATATTGTAGTACAATAAGAGAAGGATCAGGAGTAGAGTAGGAACATTTCCTTATCTACTTAAAGACTAGCAAAGACTGAATTTTTGTGTTTGTTATGGATGTGGCTTAAAGGTTTGCGTGTGTGTATTTGTGTGTATGGCTTTGTGGTAAAATATATGGGATGCAACGTGGATAGGATAGTTTAGTGAATGATTGTGGATGTATTTTGTCAGGGTTGTCTCTCTAATGAGGCAATATGAGCAAAATGCTCGGGTAGCGCCCATGCTAATATCAGAGCGGGGCGGAGGCAGAGGCAGAAGAAAAAGACAACATAGCGTTCCAATAAGTCACCTAGGCCGGGGGCATTCAAAAGTTTGGCTCAGTGTCAAAAACACTAAGAGACCACCCCTGATGTTTGTGTGTGTGCCAGTGGCGTGACAGGACATCACTGGGCCCCTCACAGCAAAGCTATGTGGCCCATATCCGTGCTATATCCACAGTGGTTTTCTGGAAGGAGGCTATATCAGTAAATGAAGAAGATGGGACCCCATTGCCCCCCCTGAAGTGCTCCCCGGAAGTTACGTCCATGTGTGTACGTGATGGAAATAAAGACATGGCATTGTTCTGTGTGCTACTGTTCAAGTCCCAGATGTGCTGCTGTGGAATGTTTAATGTTGACAGGTCTAGGGATGTACAGTATCAGTGCTTGGCAGTGCCCGCCCTCTGAAATAGGTTAACCGTGAAAGTAACAGGATCTTCGTCATTTTCTTGGACCCCAAGGACAGCTGGGATTATTAGTATATTTCAATCTGAGAATTATCTTTTCTATCATGATATGTGGTGAGTCACCCAGGCACCAGGCCCCGTCTGCAACCATCAACAGTAAAGGAGACGGAGGAATGAAAACAAATTACAGAAAATAATTTTCTTCCCCTGATTAATTTTTGCAAAAGAGAGAAAGGGAAGAAGAAGGAAGAAGATTTCTTGGCGCGTCAACACAAACATGCAACTGGGAAGGATGTGGAACGAAATTTACTGTGTTTTGGCTCTGGAAAATAATGGTTTGGAAGATCTATTGTAACAGAAGCTAATTCCCCACAATAACAGTCAATCAAGTTTAACATAAAGACAATAAGATCGAGTATACCTAATGCCGTCACATGACCTGTAAAGCAGAGCTCTGCCCCTCAGATCACGGGATCACAATCGCTCTTGACATAACTCACAACTGGTGTTTACTAATCATGTAAAACTCTTTGGAAATAGGTTCTTTGTGCAAGGAGAGTTGCAGTTGCCATATTCTGTAAAAATCCCTTAATATTTTGCACATATTGTATATATCTACATATGTGTGCTATACTGTATATATCTCTATATTTGCAATATACTGTATATATCTCTATATTTGCAACTATACTGTCTATATTCTCTAATATTGCAGATACTGTATATATCTTAATTTGCATTTATACTGCATATATCTCTAGATTTGCACTATATTCTGTATAGATCTATATATTTGCACATACTGTTATATATCTCTAATTGCACTATCCTGTATATATCTCTATCTTTGCACTCTACGTATATTTATCTAATTGCACTATACGTATATATTCTATATTGCATATACTGGATTATATCCTAATTTGCACTATAATGTAATATCTCTATATTCCACTATACGTATTATATCTTTATATTTGCAATATACTGTATATATCTCGATATTTGCACTTACTGTAACTATATCTAATTGCACTATTAGGTATAATTCTATATTGCACTAACTGTATATACTCTATATTTGCACTATACTGTATATATCTCTAATTGCCACTATACTGTATATATCTCGATATTTGCCAATTATACTGGATATAACTCTCTAAGTTGCACTATATGTATATATCTCTATTTGAAACATACTGTATATATATCTATATTGCACTATCTGTATATATCTTTATTTGCACTATACTGTACATATTGTCTCATATTTCCACTATTACTGTATATTTCCCATCTACTGTTATATTACTTCTATATTTCCACCTATTACTGTTAGATATCTCTATATTTCACATATACGTATACATATCTATATTCCCACTATACTGTTATATCCCGTATTCCACTATACAGTATATATCTCTATATTTCTTTACTCTACTGTAGATGTCTCTATATTTTCCCAATATAATGTAATATCTTCACTCTTGTGTATATAAATCTCTAATTTGCATATACTGTATATATCTCTAATTTCCACTATACTGTATATACTCTATATTGCACTATACGGTTTATATCTCTAAATTTTGCACTATACGGTACATATATCTGATATTTCAACTATTACTGTAATATATTCTCTATATTTCCACTAACTTATATATCTCTATATTTACACTTATTACTGTTATATCTCTATATTTTCACCTTATTTACTGTATATATCTCTACATTTCCAAACTATACTGTATATATCTATATTCCACTACCTGTTATTATTACATTTGCACCATCCTGTATATATCTCTAATTTCCACTACAACTGTATATAGCTCTAATTTGCAATATTACTATATATATCTCTATAATTTGCACTATACTGTATATATCTCTATATTTCCACTACACTGTATATATCTCTAATTTGAAAATACTATATAGTCTTCGAAATTTGCACTTACTGTAAATATATCTCGATATTTCCACTAACTGTATAGATCTCTTATATTTCCACTAAAAACTGTATAGATCTCTATATTTCCACTAAAACTGTAATACTCTATATTTCCACTCTAACTGTATAGATCTCTATAATTTGCACTAAACTGTATAATCTATACTTTGCACGCTAATACTGCTATATCTCTATATTCACAAACTGTAGATATCTCTATATGACCTCCGTAAATCTATATATTTGTACTTACGGTATATCTCCATAGTTGAACTATGTACTGTATATATCTCTATAATTTGCAGGATAAGGTATATACTTCTATATTTCCACTACAATGTATATACTATATATTTCCACATCCTGATATATCTCTATATTTGTACTATACTGTGTATATATCCATAGTTGACCACTATACTGTATATATTCTCTAATTTGCAATATATGATTATATCTCTATATTTGCACTATACTGTATATATCTCTATATTTGCACATACTGTAGATATCTCTATATTGCACTATACTGTATATATCTCTATATTTGCGCTATCTGTATATATCTCTATATTTTGTACTATACTGTTGTATATCTCTATCAATTGCCACTATCTGTATATTATCTCTATATTGGCACTATACTGAAATAGCTCATGTTTTGGCTCTATACTGACGTAAGTCTCTCCATATTTATCACTTATACTGTACATAGCTCCATGTTTGCTCTTATACTGTACGTACAGTATCTCCAATTTTCACTATACTGTACATAGCTCCATGTTTGCTCTCTTACGTAGTACAGTATCTCCCATATTTTCACTATACTGGTACATAGCTCATGTTTGCTCTATAATGTACGTACATATCTCCATATTTTCACTATACGTACCATAGCTCCATGTTTGTTATACTGTACGTACAGTATCCCATATTTTCACCTACTGTACATAGCTCCATGTTTCTCTATACTGTAGATACAGTATCTCCATATTTTCCATATAGTACATAGCTCCATGTTTGCTCTATACTGTACGTACAGTCATCTCCATATTTTTCACTTCTGTACATAGCTCCATGTTTGCTTATACTGTACGTACAGTATCTCCATATTTTCACTATACTGTACATAGCTCACATGTTTGCTTGATACTGTACGCTGCTCGCATCTCCATTGTTCAACATACTGTAATAGCTCCATTTTGCTCTATACTGTACGTACCAGCATCTCCATAATTTTCACTATACTGTACATAGCTCCATTTTGCTCTATACTGTACGTACAGTACTCTCCATATTTTCACTCTACCGGATACATAGCTCCATGTTTTTGCTCTATACTGTACGTACGATCTCACATTTTTCACTATACTGTACATTGCTCCATGTTTGCACTATACTGTACATAGCTCCATGTTTGCCTCTATACGTGTACGTTACCGTATCTCCATATTTTCATATACTGTACATAGCTCCATGTTTCTCTATACTGTACGTACAGTATCTCCATATTTTCACTATACTGTACATGCTCCATGTTTGCCACTATACTGCTACATAGCTCCATGTTTGCTCTAACTGTACGTACAGTATTCCATATTTTCACTATACTGTACATTGATCTCCATGTTTGCTCTATACTGTACGTTGCAGCATCTCCATATTTTAACATGACGTGACATAGCTCCATGTTTGTTCTCATACTGTAGTGCAGCATCTCCATATTTTCACTATACTGTACATGCTCATGTTGTTCTATACTGTACGTGCTGCAGCTCTCCTATTTTCACTATACTGTACATGCTCCATGTTTTGCTCTATACTGTACGGCAGCATCTCCATATTTCACTATACTGTACATACTCATGTTTGCTCTATACCGTACGTGCAGCATCTCCATATTTTCACTATACTGTACATAACTCCATGTTTGTTCTATACTGTACGTACAGTATCTCCATATTTTCAATACTGTACATAGCTACATGTTCTCTACTGACGTGCAGCAATCTCCATATTTTTCACTATACTGTACAAGCTCCATGTTTGCTCTATACTGTACGGCGCCATCTCCATATTTTCCTATACTGTAAAGCTCCATGTTTGGCTCTATACTGTACGTACAGTATCTCCATATTTTCATGATACTGTACATAGCTCCTATTGGCTCTATACTTGACGTACATATCTCCATATTTTCCTCATACTGTACATGCTCCATGTTTGCTCTATACTGAACGTACAGTATCTCCATATTTTTCACTATCTGTACATAGCTCATGTTTGCTCTATACTGTACGTACAGTATCTCCATATTTTCACTATACTGTACATTGCTCTGTTTGCATATACGTACATAGCTCCGTTGCTCTATACTGTACGTACAGTATCTCCATATTTTCACTATACTGTACATAGCTCCATGTTTTCTCTATACTGTACGTACAGTATCTCCATATTTTCACTATACTGTACATACTCCATGTTTTGCGTCTTATACTGTCGTACAGTATCTCCATATTTTCACTATAACTGTACATAGCTCCATGTTGCTCTATACTGTACGTACATATCTCAATATTTTCACTATACTGTACATAGCTCCATGTTGCTCTATACTGTACGTACAGTATCCTCCATATTTTCACTATACTGTACATTGCTCCATGTTTGCTCATTAACTGTCGTACAGTACTCTGCATATTTTTCACTATACTGTACATCGCTCCATGTTTGTTCTATACTGACGGCAGCATCTCCATATTTTCACTATACTGTAAATTTCTCCATGTTTGCTCTATACTGTACGTACGTATCTTCTATATTTTCACTATACTGTAAATAGCTCCATGTTGCTCTATACTGTACGTCAGCTATCCATTTATTTTCACTATACTGTACATAGCTCCATGTTTGTTCTAATACTGTACGTACAGTATCTCCATATTTCAACTATACTTATACTAGCTACATGTTGTGCTCTATACTGTACGTTGCAGCATGACTCCATATTTTCACTATACTGTACATAGCTCCATGTTTGCTCTATACTGTAACGTGCAGCATCTCCATATTTTCAACTATACTGTACATAACTCCATGTTTGCTCTATACTGTACGTACAGTATACTCCATATTTTCCTATACTGTACAAGCTCCATGTTTGCTCATACGGTACGTACAGGATCTCCATATTTTCACTATCCTGTAAAGCTCCTGTTTTGCTCTACATGGAGCTATGTACAGTATAGTGAAAATATGGAGATACTGTACATAGCTCCATGTTTGCTCTATACTGTACGTACAGTATCTCCATATTTTCACTATACTGTACATAGCTCCATGTTTGTTCTATACTGTACGTACAGTATCTCCATATTTTCACTATACTGTACATAGCTCCATGTTTGCTCTATACTGTACATACAGTATCTCCATATTTTCACTATACTGTACATAGCTCCATGTTTGCTCTATACTGTACGTACAGTATCTCCATATTTTCACTATACTGTACATAGCTCCATGTTTGCTCTATACTGTACGTGCAGCATCTCCATATTTCAATTTTTCACTATATGTACATAGCTCCATGTTGCTCTATACTGTTACTTACAGTATCCCATATTTTCACTATACTGTACATAGCTCCATGTTTGCTCTATACTTACGTACAGTATCTCCATATTTTTTCCTATACTGTACATAGCTCCATGTTTGCTCTATACTGTACGTACAGTATCTCCATATTTTCACTATACTGTACATAGCTCCTAGTTGCTCTATACTGTACGTACAGTATCTCCATATTTTCCTATACTGTACTAGCTCCATGTTTGCTCTATACTGTACGTACATTATCTCCATATTTTCACTATACTTGACTTGCTCATGTTTGGCTTATACTGTACGTCAGTATCCATATTTTCACTATACTGTACATAGCTCCATGTTTGCTCTATACTGTACGTACAGTACTCCCATATTTTCACTATACTGTACATAGCTCCTGTTGCTCTATACGAGTACTACAGCATCTCCATATTTTTCACTAACTGTACATAGCTCCATGTTTGCTCTATACATGTACTACAGCATCTCCATATTTTCACTATCTGTACATAGCTCCATTTTTGCTCTATACGTACTACATATCTCCATATTTTCACTATACTGTACATAGCTCCATGTTTGCTCTATACTGTACGTACAGTATCTCCATATTTTCCTCTTACTGTACATAGCTCCATGTTTGCTTCTATATCTGTACGTACAGTACTCCATATTTTCACTATACTGTACATAGCTCCATGTTTGCTCTATACTGTACGTACAGTACTCCATATTTTCACTATACGGTACTAGCTCCAGTTTTGCTCTATACTGTACGTACAGTATCTCCATATTTTCACTATACTGTTACATAGCTCCATGTTTGCTCTATACTGTACATCCAGTCTCCATATTTTCATCCTATACTGTACATAGCTCCATGTTGCTCTATACTGTACGTACAGTATCTCCATATTTTCACTATATACTGTACATAGCTCCATGTTTGCTCTATACTGTACTACAGTAATCTCCATATTTTCACTATACTGTACATAGCTCCATGTTTGTCTCTAACTTTACGTACAGTATCTCCATATTTCATATTTCACTATACTGTACATATCGCTCCATGTTTGCTCTATACTGTAACTACAGTATCTCCATCTCCATATTTTCACTATACTGTAACATAGCCCATGTTTGCTCTATACTGTACTACAGTCATCTCCATATTTTTCACTATACTGTACATAGCTCCATGTTGCTCTATACTGTACGTACAGTATCTCCATATTTTCCTCTATACTGTACTAGCTCCATGTTTCTCTATACTGTACGTACAGATCTCCATATTTTCACTATACTGTCATATAGCTCCATGTTTGCTCTATACTGTACGTACAGCTCCATATTTTCACTATACTGTACATAGCTCCATGTTTGCTCTATACTGTACGTACAGCATCTCCATATTTTCACTATACTGTACATAGCTCCATGTTTGCTCTATACTGTACGTACAGCATCTCCATATTTTTCACATATACTGTACTAGTCTCCATTGTTGCTCTATACTGTACGTCAGCATCCCATATTTTCACTAACTGTACATAGCTCCATGTTTGCTCATACTGTAGTACAGTATCTCCATATTTTCACTATACTGTACATAGCTCCATGTTTGCTCTAGACTGTACGTACAGCATCTCCATATTTTCACTATACTGTACATAGCTCCATGTTTGCTCTATACTGTACATATCTCCCTTTTGCTTTGGGTACTTCCTGCAGTAATAGCTTTATTTATAGAGCCTGTACGCGACACAGCCTGCACTTCAAAACCACATTGTCTGAATAACTGAAATCCCTTTGACATCAAACATCTCTCCCCTATTCTTTGTTCTATAGCAGGTGTTATTCCTAAGAAACAAGATCAGGCGTCTGTACAGGGATTCTCTCAGACAAGCATTGTGTACAATTACAGGAAATAAGGAGACACCTAGGAATTAATAACGCAAAATAAAAATACTTTGTTGGAAGCTAATGAGCTTTGCAATGAAGGGAAACATGTTTCCAATTCCTACACCTAAATGATTGAATTATTCGGTGCTGCCATACTGCGTACTTAACTGCAAAGATATCACTGCCACTGTACAACCTGTTAATGACTGCCAGTAGACGTGAAACCAATAGAGAATTAACCTATTCTAAGACAGGCTGCTGCACTTGCTAGATAATAATATCCTATTAGCGCCTTCGTGAGTGTGGCATACTTTTTTTTGCAGCAGTAGGGCCACTCCCATGCATATAAAAATAGATTAGAAAGGAAAATAAATATCTGTGCACACAATTAGCCCCTGAACTACACAAAACAATATACAGTAAAATAAAATACAATTATCCTGTATTTATTACAATAACCTAGTTTATAACAGACACGTCTCTTTAAAGATTATCAGGGAGATTCAATAAAAGTTCTTATCGTTTAAAATGGTGCTAATTTTGCCCCAACCAATCAGATCTTATTTAACATTTGAAAGCAAACATCTGATTGGTTGGGGCAAAATTAGCACCATTTCAAACGATAAGACCTTTTATTGAATAACCCTGTTTGTAAACTAGATTTTTTTTTTGCGTTTTCTTTTACAAAAAATAATAATTCTTCTCAAATATCACTGTACAATTTATTTGTAGATCTGCCCCCTATTTCTTTGGATACCCAATCTGAAACATCCTACATTTCAGCTGTCAATCAAGTGCCTTATTATCATAAACTATTCTGCAGTGTTGCAGTTCGGGGTGACATTTGGTAGGTGTGAAATGCTGGCTCATAGTGATTACGGAGCATGCTTGACCTTACAGAGAGTCATGTCTGATAA
Organism: Hymenochirus boettgeri; assembly: GCA_019447015.1. Classification (NCBI taxonomy): domain Eukaryota; kingdom Metazoa; phylum Chordata; class Amphibia; order Anura; family Pipidae; genus Hymenochirus; species Hymenochirus boettgeri. Next base: position 410,092,207 of record CM033469.1, on the reverse strand, counting down.
AGGGGGCGTCTGTTAGGATCAGTGAAATCTCGAGGATTGTTCCACAAGCACAAGAGAATTGCAGAGCAGTGCATGTCAATGTGGATGGGTCCGCCTTTATAATAATAATAATATCATTAGAAATCATTATAAAATCAGAGACGTAAAGAGAAAATCTGTGAAACAAAGAGGCTGAATTCTGCAACCTGTATAAAAAAAAACCCGCTTTAAACCACAAGGGAGCGACTTACTCCCCTGGGTGATAATTATTTCTATAAGAGATAACAGGATGCTGGGAAAAATCATTAGCGACTTTTGTTTTCCATTAGAGCTGAAAATATTGAAGAAAATATCCCTTTAATAGTATTATTATTATACAAAAAAAAATGTGTTGCCTTACAGCAGGTTTTATCCAAGACTTCCTGTTCGGTGGGTTTAAAGGGATAGTTTAAAGGGATACAAACCATGAAAACAAAATATCCCCCTATACAGTGCACCTTGTTCCCTAGAAATGAATGTACTCTATATCTAGCCTCTATACCATTCTATTGTGTTCCGGTTAATGGACTTCAAGCGTGGATAACTTCATTTCACATTCCTGGTTTTCCTCATCACGGCGCATCTTTTTCTATTATTTATTCCCTGTAGCATTAACATGTTAACTATATTAATGTGTTGACACCATTTTATTAGACTTATTCATCATTTAATGAATATATTTTCCTACATATTGACAATGTGTCATTTTTTTTGACCTCTCCACTATGGTTTGCTGTTGTTGTAGGGATGTGTATGTGGTCTATGAAATGCAATGTGGCTTCAGTCGAATGGGGAAGGGACGTAGTATTGACGTATCCTCTAGCCCCTTCCCTTAACCTCTTAACTGCCAGAAATTTCAGCGCCCTGAAGGCGTTGAACGAACAATTTCGCCATTTTCTCTGCTAATTTAAAGTCTGTTTGTGTTTTTTTTTTGTTGTTGATTGTATTTGAGATCTTTCAATGAACGCAACTTAATTTGAAATATCGTTTAAAGGGAAACTTTGGTTTAAAACACTTTTTCCTTTGGCCTATAGCTCATAGGATTTAAACAACTTATAATTTACCTTTTTTAAATTATTCCTAATTAAAGATATATAAAGATTTCTGACTTTTTCGGATTTTTCCAAACTGCGGAAAGTATTAGTGAAAAATACTATGCGCAATGCCAAAACAAGAAGTGGACTTTCCGGTACTGAATATTGTTCATTTTATGTAGAATTTTCAGATTTTTTTTTAACTCCCATTGACTTCAATGGGTCCACTTGCGGATTTTCAAATTTAAAGATTTTTCCCTAAAATCTAAGAATCTGCAAGCGGAACAGATTTCAGTGAGTTTGACCATCTTTATTGTACTAAAGGACCGTATTTACCATGAGTTGGCATTAAAGTCATGCAAAGGGTAACTTCAATTTGCAATTTACCCAGAGTTGCAACTGCTATAATTAATTGACAAGAGCCCAGCGATTGCGGCTCTGGGTATATTAAATATTGGCGGTACCTTTTGTGTGACTCTTACGCCAGATTTTTGCTAACCGCTATATTAAATCGCTTGCACCAGCTGCGCAGGTGTCTTTTTCGGCTCAACTACCGCAGAGAAGGAGTTAAAGTCTTTAAAGGGTCACTAAACTCACGCAAACAACTTTACATTATCTGAAACTACAATTTGAGAGAAGTAAAACGGTGGTACATATTTATCTGTGCTTGGTTTGTCATTAAATTATTAATATTTAGTGAGTGCTCCTAATTCCCCCCACCCTTCCTTACTCACTGCCTCCTTGTAGTGTCTGCGACACTTATAAGTTTTGCACAGCCTCACATGGACCCTGCTTACACACACACACCCCCTCCCCCCTGCCTTCTTTTCTCTGCTGATTCTCATAATTGTTACAGAAAGTGTGCTGGAAGGCAGCCACAAATCCTAGTCAGATATACGACACATATTATAATTTCTGCTTCTGGAGTGACAGGTCTTTCTCTGTAAATGCTGTGATTAAAATGATGATTTCTTAGGATCTACAGCTCAGATTTAAAATCCCCAAAAGGTTTTGAAGTAGCGGGACCTTGCTGTAACTAAGGGTGTCATTTTTGAAAATTTGATTTTTTTTTTAGAGTACAAATACCCTTTAACTCCAAAAACCCCCCCAGCACTCCTGGATTAATGAGCACGGTAACATTTACAAAAGGTCTTTAGGAATGCCGTCTAAAGCATTTTCGCCTTTAGTTCTCCTTTATTCATTTATTGGTTAATTGGTAAGGAAGTATCATTTTTAAAGTCTGAATGATCGTGATGAATGAGAAAATAAAAATACTTAGGACACCGAGGAGAGAGAGTCAGGTTCTTAGTACTGGGACTGCCCCACAAGGAACAGGGCTATTGGTTTGTGTGTCCGTAAAAAGAACCATGCAGATTTTTCCATGGACGTAAAAATACAGCTCTGGTTATCAGACATTCTCCAATCTGTGATCATTTAGCCCCTGGTATCGTCTTGGTCTAGTATATTTAAATCAGTTTCAAGGCCCCGTGAACCCCATGCAATCAATGTGAATTAAATGAAACCAATAAAAATTCATGTCACAGGAGTTGATTGAGAGATTTCCATGCACATCAGTAAAACCTTCATGAAAATGTCATTGCAGGAAAATGTAGTTAAATAGTATATTAAAATATTGTGTAACTGATCTCCCCTTTATCTAACTCCTGTGTTTATATGATGTGGTAGAACTGACCCAACGACAAGGTCACTGCCCTATATAAAGAGGTTTCTCAGTTATAAACACCAGGACGTCCCCCAAGGTTCTCATGACCAAACAGAGACCCGTCAGCTCAACAGTAAGTCTGATAAAGCACTCAACTATATTTATTGATCACCAGAGGCTTCCTAAGGGAAATATCTGTCCACCCAGAACAGAGAGACCGACATGAATCAAACCCTGGAATATCTGAGCCACCACATAGACTATTCTCCCCTTAGTACACAATGAGCATCTTATTAACCAGAAAACTGGTCCGAGGTTACAAGATTAAAATACAAAAAGATGTTTGAATACGGTTAGACTTACCCCTGGCAGTGTCTTCTGCTCGTGAAGTGCGCTCTGTGCCTTTAAGGCAGATTCTCTCTCACAGTATGTAAGGAAGGCGCAGCCTGTAAAGATAAAGGAGAAAAAAAAGCTGACATGTTGTATTCTATAGGCACAGGTCAAGAAACAAATTAAAACAACACAGTGTGGAGTTATTTAAACATGTCTGTTCTGTGACTTGAGAGGTAATTCCAAGTCTGTAATATGATTCCTGCAGATTGCATATTCCTGTTTGTATCTGTATGTTACTGCGCCACTTAGATTGTAAGCTCTTTAGGGGAGGTATCTCTTATAACCCATACACATATATTCACTCAAGGGAGGGATCACTTTTATTTTATACACATTTACCCACCTGCTTAGATTGAAAGCTCTGCAGGTAAGGAATCTTTTTAATTCTATAAATATTTATGCACCCACTTGAATTGCAAGCTCTTCAGGGAAGGGATCTCTTCTAATCTGTACATTCTTATCCACCCACTTAGATTGATAGCTCTTTGGGGGAGGGATCTTTTTAATTCTATACATATTTACACACCCACTCAGATTGTAAATTCCTCAGGGGAGGGATCTCTTTTATTTTATACCAAAACTTACAAAATTTAAAAAGACATTTTCAGTGGATACATTTGCTTTAATTGTTGGAAAAAAAACCTTTCTGTGCAATAAAACATTGTGTAAAGTACAAAACTGCACAAACTCGCCCACAGTTGCAAGTGGAGCCCTTGCCGAGATTTTTTAATTATATTTCAGAGGTATAAATATTTGTTGTTTAATGATGTTTGCAAGAAAATACATCACAGCAGTAATTAAAGCAAAAGGCCAGCGCTGAGCGACTAAAAGAGATTTTCTAAATCATTGTTTCTCTGTTATTTACTGTATATTTCCTTTTCCCAGAAGCGCTGAAGGCTTTATATAATGTTCATTTAACGTACAGGTCTCACGCAGTTTCCTCCAGTGCATTTATTTTTTTATGCCTTAGAACATTCATAGCCAACAGAAATTCCAAGGTGATGTAAGGCATTGCAATCAGTAGGTTGCTCCTTTGTTATTCTGAATAGATTATATTTTCTATAGCATATGTAGAAATTTATATGGCAACTGTTATAGTGTATAAAGGAACAATGTATAAACACAATATGAGACCTAGATACATTACAAGCCCAGTGACTAGAATGCCATATTCCTAACAAATAACTTTGAAATTGAATTTGAACAGACAAAAGTTCCATAGTTTTCAAAATGTCGGCTCTGTATAAACCTTTTGTGGGCCCCTGGTGTTACCCTGCTGACTGGGAACAGCTTTCAAACTCTACTAAATTCAATAGGAAGCAAACTTTAAAACTTAACATGCCCAATTTTAAAGACAAGAAATCCCTGCAGTCACTGCTCCCTCTCTCAGCTCAGTAAGCTCCCGACATGCTCAGTGTGAGAATCGGAAACGTTGAACCACATTGAAGGGTATAGAAAAAACTTCACAATATGGTACCAGTTTTGGACTTTCCACCAGGAAATCTGAGACCAGGGGCCAACCTAACACTTCATATTATTATTATTATCATCACTCATTCTTACTCCTATTGACTTTTGTTGTTTATTAAAAAGCATTTCTTACTTTCCCTTTGCTTCTTAATTTACATTTTAGGAGTTTTCTCTATTTTCTTGGGTGAATGGGCCCACTGTACGGTAAATGTCATCATTGGCCTCACAATTTAAATCACATATTAGACACAAAGCCCTTTAAAACGCTCCTAACCATTATTACTAATCCTCTAAAATGCATATTACAGACCTCGCTGGTTTCTAGCCTTGCAGGATGCAGACGAACTAGTGATCAGCTCTATGTGTATTCTAGGTGTTTGGTTTTCATTGACTAATCAAATAGACCTGAAATGGAGCTTTGCAAAAAGGGATTTAAAGGGGAACAGGCTTAGGTGTGTGGATACTCCCTGCTACCACAATAAACATATCATAAACACTGCGTATTGTACATTATCTGTTATTTTAACACACGGCTGGAGCTGGGTCAACCAGACAGTGTCATATGTGTCTAAATTAGACACAACCCTATAATAAACATTATTCTTGTAGGTTTAAACATCACTTGATTGTGCCTTCTATAGGTTCAAGGGAAATGTCCTAATGATCTAAATGGTCAAGGATCAGTCTAGCCCTATAGATATTGTATTGCTCTGAATGTCTGTCTACAACAGGGTTACAAGACCAGCAGCCCCTTCCAATGTTTGAACACTACAACTCCCAGCATTCCTCTATAAGCATTGCAACAACAGAAAGCAAGGTATGCTGGGAGTTGTAGTTTGTTAACATCTGGAGGGCTACCAGTTGCTTGTACCTGGTCTACAAAGTTTTTTTCCCGCACTAACAACGAGATTGTTGATAAGTTGGATTCTACCTGGACAAATCTAAGAAGTAAAATAATATTGTTATTATAATTAAAGATCCTTTAAACCCACCGAGTATCTAATGAATGTTCCAACAATGTGTCTTTGGCAGTGACAAATATAGTGGTTCTTTTTGGCTGTTTACACATAAAGAGAAGAGTAATACATTCTCATCTCTCCGACTCCCCCACTCTAGTTTTATGGAGCTGAACAGACCATTGACCTGTATGAAAGTTAATGCAACAGAGCATGGTCTGCGCCCCCGGGATAGTAGGGAATTGATTACCAAGCTGAGTAAAACTGGAGCCTGTTCTTACCGAGATGACTTCTGGGGACGCGTTGCTCTCTTTGGCTACAGATTGGAAGGTTTAACCTCATTTAACATGTTGTTTTTTTCTAGACTAAATGGAATTTTAAAACAGGCCGGAAACCTTCCCCTCAGTTCTAATCCTGTATGTATTATAAACATTGATAGGAGTCACTTACTGCCTCATCTTTGTTCATTTTCTAAAATGTGCTTCTAGTTGCCCTTTGGATCCTGACAGCAAGTGGTTGGAAAGGAAGCCCAACCAAATACACAAATAGCAATTCTTCTCCTGAACCAAACTACCCAAATGCACATAAAGTATGAGGGAAAGTCAATCGTTGGTCAGTTCCTGATTGGAGATCCACTCTACTGAAGGTGCATTCTTAATGCTTGAGCTGGTCTACCGGGTCTCACCATGTGGACAGTTAACCAGTTTGGTAAACATTGAATACCAATGTGCTATTCTGTCTCTAATCCTATAGCACTATATTGCCATAGACCACATTAGAACGAGAACCTGCTTGCATTCTTCTACTTGGCCTTCCAGCCTGTTATCTGTCCCCCTCTCTCCATTGGATCCTGAACTCAGCAGTTAGGATTATTTTAATCTTCGCCAAGAGGGAACCCGAAACCCCAATACTACAGACTATGGGATTGGCAAAGAATCACATTCAGTATGAAGAGTATTTTGACCTTTAATTATCTTCACTCTGTAAGACCATGAAGAAATCAGATCTAGCCCCAGATTTGTTGAAGGTTCCTGACTTGTCCAACTGTATTTGAAAAAGCAAAAAGGTTTTTTTACTGATCGATAGCAAATAACAAGGAGATCCAAATCATTTGAAGATCTGCACAGAAAACCATATAAATGATTTGTCTATGTGCTGTCTAATTGACTCAACAATTTCCCACAGTTCTGTGCAGTTTTAATGCTCACCAATCATATGTTCTCTCTGTTTCTAATGCTTATCATTGGACGGAGAATCTCCTGAACCATTATACAGACACCAACTCCCTGAATTCCAACTATGACTCAACACACAGGCCCTGCAATGAACCAGGAGCTAATTTTACTTGCAGGACCCAGGGTATGATGTTGATCTGTAGTAACTAGTCCAATTGTCTGGTTCATAGTCAAGATTTAATAGGGAGCAAATTAACACCCCCCTGATTGGATCTACCAGGCCTTAGTAAAACTGTGAATCATTCATATTTATACTTTATTATATATTTAAATTATTGTAAGATTACAAAGATACAGTTTGTATCCTTGGAGTTAAACACAGGCAGAAAAATTCTGTCAACATGGCCACAAGGTCACCCTGTTGCATTGTCCATGAGATTTTCAATGGTTTCTCAGTCTAACTCATTGCTCCAACTCTTCCAAGTCTTTATATTAATTCTCTGCTTTTAGCTTCAGTTTGAACATGGCATGAATGGAAAATGTTCAGATGGAGCTACCAAATAGAAATGTCTAGAGGGAAATAGACACTGGAAGATCATTAGTTTGTGGCCCTGAGAGTATCGTAACTCATCTCCTGAATGGTGTGTACAGTAATCTTCTGCCTTCGGCTGCTGGAGGTGAGGAAATGATCAGTCCACTCTCTAATTTATAATACGAGGCAGGGACTTTATCATTACACTTACTGTTTCTGAGGATAACCAGGGTAGAAATGAGAAGAGGGGGCTCCAGGCAATACAGAAAAGCTTGGAGCCCAAGGCTAATAGAAAACAATCAGCAAATCAGCCAAAAATGTTCAGCTTTCAACCTTCCTCTCTGGTGAGAAAGTAATAAAATGGAAATGTAGAAAAATTCGAACAAACACAAACAGAATGGAAACAAAACTCCAAATGTGTTTAGAATTCTTCTTCGAAAGAGATGCTGAAAACTATTAAAGGAAATGAAACAATACCAGGTAGATAGTACCCATGACTCATGGTTCCATATGAGATTAAATGGTTCTTAATCATGTGGTTAATTTGCCAATAATGATCAGTACATTAAGGTTATATCTGTTATTCAATTAGATCAACTGGACTTGAAATGTAGTTCTTGAAGACGTTTCGCTAGTCATCCGACTGGCTTTCTCAATTCAGAATGACTTGTCGGATGACTAGCGAAACGTCTTCAAGAACTACATTTCAAGTCCAGTTGATCTAATTGAATACAACAGATATACCATGACCTGGATGAATGAGAACCTTCACAAGTACATTAAGATTATGTATCAGACCATGGGTTTATAAATATCCCCTATAGACAGATGGACTGTTTCAACCTTTTTATAGTAAACACGGGCATGGGGGGGGGGGGGGGGGAATCTATATTGGGAGCCACTAACTAGAATTAATTGTGCTGCCATTAGCATACACTGTTCATATTCAGTGTGTAGATAAACTTTAATCATATTAATATAAAAAAAAACTGTTGAAATGAAGTCTCTCTGTCTAGAACTATAGCACAATGACTTCAACTGATAGGGGTATTTTTTTTTTTTTTTTTTTACATAATATGTCATAGTAGCTCTATCAGGAGAAGGATTAAGTGATTACGTAATAGTCCTAGTTATATAACGTGTCATAAACGCAGTTAGATAACAAGCTCATTCTTAGTAACTAGAGAATTTACTCTGCCTTTTTTAATGACATCTTGGAGCGACCATAGGACGAATAGATTAACCTGGGTACCCCCTTAACAATGAACTATAAAAGAATCTGAAAAAGAGTAGCGGTGATTAGAAGCAAGTTAGGAACTAAGGACAATTAACCGAATTAGTTTGTAGTGTGATGATGGCTATACCGCATAAAGTTTGCAGGGTAATCAATAATTACCGCACGAATAGGAAAAAGTTTTGTTCTCCCTTAAATTTACAGTAAAATGAGATGACCTTTTTAGATTATGTTAAGAAGGGTATACAACACTGTAATATTCTATATCAAGTAATATTAGTAAATTGTAGTGATGTCTATCACAACTAAAGCTTAAACTATCTACTTTGAGTTACAGAACTCAATTCTAACCCCTCTTATTCAAGCCACCGACTCAGACATGCTCAGTGTACTTTCACAAAGCGAGAATGAAGTTGTCTTATTGGCTGCATTGGTGTTTTCCCAGCTTTAGAGGGCCCCTTAAATTCAGAGCCGAGAATAATTTTTAAGGACATTTTTAAAAACAACCTAAGCTGCATTCTAGTATTCATGCATTGGAAGTGCAAATGATAATTATCGTCCACCAAGGTTTCTACAAACAGTTAATAATATATTCCTAGTAACACGACTGCCCTATAACGTTACAGTTGCACTATTGCTAGATATTTACAGTCATCTTCGTATAGAATAGAATGTGCCTTTATATCAGTCATTGGTGATTCAAGAGCATGAAAACTTTTTCTATACTTTATTAAAACTTCTGCCATTCAGTAATGTTATTGTACAAGTTATTACACTACTGACCATAATATAAACCGATATTACACCAATCTCTTTAGATACCGCACTAATTTCTGTTTAAGCTTCAGAAAAGGAATCAGAAGTTCATTCCATCCTACACAGGCCACTATTTATAGAAAGATAAGAGGACACTGACCATATTACCATTAGAATGTTCTCATTACCGTGCTTTACGTGTAGGAGGGAAAGTCACTAAAAGAGAGATGTCGTGTCACACACAGCATGACGATGGCTTTATAGACATGTATGGCTTTTCCACCTGCAGGAAATGTTAACCACATTGGATGGTAGGGACTAATGTTATTGGAAATAGAAGTTGGATTGTTCTGTTATTTCATATAGATAATTTTCTATCAATGTTGGGAAAGTCTATGAAAGGTAAAATGTCCCCCCCCAAAGGCTAATAACAATAATAATAATAATACTAATAGTAATAATAGTAATAGTAATAATAATACTAATACTAATAGTAATAATAGTAATAGTAATAATAATAATAATACTAATAGTAATAATAGTAATAATAATAATAATAATAGCAGCTGTGAACATGTACTAATGGAAAAACAAAATATTTTAGAAAAAGTCACGACCCCCTAATTTCCCTGTTTAATAACCAGCACTTTAGATTAATCTTTCATCTTTCCACCGTGGAGAACCAATTGCATGGTCATAGAACAGGGATAAATAGTAAGACAGGAGGTTAACATAAGGTCATTTACTGATATAAATAACATCTGTTCTGCCCCCAGGACCTTGTTGATAAACATGTCTTTGGTCACCTGATTCGTGTTTATTTAGTTTTATCTCCAGCCCGGTGAACTGTGCAAATTAACATCAGGGAACTGACATGGAATCTTCAGTAGGGTTTTTTTCTGACTTACAGAGGAAAATTATTTTTATAAGGCGACAGAAATAAACCATGTAAATTACACTCAGTTATCAGTATTTTTGTCAGTGGGATATGGGAATATCCAAGAGAAGATTTGGAAGTTGATTGTACTCTAGTTTATGAAAAGGAGGGTAACTGAGGCTGTTTTTTGTGTTGATGTGACAATTTGCATATACAGAGTTACTAAAATCACCCAATCAGTGACAAACAATTCCCCCCTTGCTACTTCCAGATTTGGAAGCACTAGATACTTAATATCATATACATGAAATGGATTATTTAATAGTAATGGCCCACCCATTATGGGCCATTGTTTGTCTGTAAAGAATTCTGGGAAAATATAGTGAACTGTCAGTTAGCATAATATATCAATTAGCAAGCAAACAACATAAGGCAAAAGATATAAAACGTTCACACTATTCATTCAGTAAATAAATAATTAGCACATTTATTTTAGCCTAAAACATTATATAATATACTGTATTTAGAATTATGCTTCAATGACGATATTAATCTTTAGTTCCTTTTTCTTTTATAAATTGAAGACCTGGATGTAGTTTTAACCACAACATAAAAACTGCTGCTTGTGATTTAGGAGTTGGATCTTTACTTGCTCATCTTTGCAAACACGTATCCCTATCCAGGTATATAAATAAAAGTCAATTACCCTGGGTCTACAGTAAAGATTCTCTATAGAAGAATAGAATTAAAGGTGCAAGATAGCTTCCCTTGAATAATTACCAGGACAATGCAGTTCACCGAGTATAAATCAAGGTTAGAAGTATAATAGAGAATGTCATCGACATATTTTAGACATATATCAGCTGTAGACATTTGGCTATAACACTTTAGCAAGCTTTGCTGATTTGGATTACTGTAATTGCCCCAGCGTACATTATAGTGTGTGTAATGGGCAACTTCCAGATGCTGTAAAATAAGATTGGTAAAGTAAGACTTGCGGCTCTTGCCAGGGAAATATTTATTCTCCACCGATTTGCTGTTTTATTGCTTTTTATTATTGTTTTAAAAAAGGCATTTAGAAGTCAACTGAATTGAGTTTAAAAAATAAATAAATTAAAATATATTATTTATTATTTATTACAAACAAAAGCCAATTGAGAATCCCAAATAATGCGTGCTCTCAACATTTTTTTTTTAATCTACAGAGGCTTTTTAAAATCATATAAACACCCCATTCAATCGATAAACAACAGCAACACAAGTTCCATTAGCTTTACAGTGGCATTTTATGTGCTTTTAATTAAAATACTTGAATATCATACACACACAAAAAAATATCTCTGTAAAAATGTGACCTTAGAGTTGGGGGAAAGGAAAGAAAAACCATAAAAGGCAAATGAAAAGGTCTTTTTGTGTATTTTGGTTATTTAATGGTTAAATTATCACCCCACATGGTCTGCTTTATAATGCCATCCAAGGATAATTCATAGAGCCCCCAATACATCATGTATGATAGTCTGCCGATGTCTACATAATTTTACTTAAAGGAACATATAAAGGGAAAGTAAAGGCTGATAACCAACTACCCCCTGTGCCATGTTTAGTAGTTTTAGAGTCAATTAGTATTTTACTTTTATATTTCATCTGGATCCTGAGCAAAGTTCTAAAAATCTTCTAGTAAACTGGCACCACTGTCATTCCTTACAAATCTGCTGCATAGGGTTAATTAAGGTATCCATTAATGTAATTAATTAATGTATCACTTCTGCTGTGTATTTAATCATTTTTAAGAGCTGTAAAATATTTACAGCACCATATTAGAAATATATATAACACAATAAAAAATAAAATATTTAGAGAAATGGGTGGGAAAATAATTGTTTATATCAATTCTAAATTCAAACTAAAACTAAAATTGAACTAGATAATCATGTGGCTTTTTGTTACAGTCTATGGATGGACTATTGGATTCTGGGATCTTTAATACAATAACTCGACATTTGATCATCAAATCAGTATAATATCCAACTGGATCATTGACTTACCTACAAATAGTTAACAAAATTGGTTGGCACAGGCAGTTGTCAGAACATTGTAACATGGACAGTGTTACTTTAAGGACACCCATCAAATAAAACAAATGTATATAGGTAACTCACCCCGCACACCCAAAAACTGCAATAGTTAGAAAGCAGAGAGATGTGAGACTGAAATACTGCCATTTTTTCCTTTGGGAGATACAACTGCCCCTCTAAACAATGATAAAATATAATGGGGAACTGTGTACCTAATCAGAATCTGACTCTATATTGCCATTCAGTAGGTTGGGTCTCTACAAAATAAGTTTCTATCATACATCATTGATAACAGTAGAATACTACATGTGAGAACTAAACCAACACATTTATTGATGTCCATAAACCAAACAATCATATTACATCAATAATTCGACCATAAGGAAGAGGAAAATCCATAATTATGTCTAAACTAGAAACTAATTAAAGGCAAAATGATCACCTTATAAATGGATTATAGCGCCACACGCTGGACTAGTTTGACAAACCTTTCTCCAGTGACGGGCGCATCAGTTAGCAGAACGTTGGGACATTTCCCAATATATGGAATTTTTTTTTTTAAACATGAACGTTCCATAAACACTAAGTCACATTAAAATTTACCCCTGCAGAAAAAAATAATACAAAAACAAATAAACATGCAATAAAATACTTATTACATTTCCCTCAATCAAGGCCAAGAGGAAAAATGACTCCGTATTTAGCTTGCGAGATATCATCTAAACATCCATCTGTCTGAACATTTACATATCAGAAAACGTTTTAAACTCAACGGCTCAGTACGAGTCACCGGAAAGGGAAAGGTAATTGGGTAATCTAATTTAAGTTTGAAATGAAAACCCACAACAAACAATAAAAAAACAGAAAAAAAAAAACCAGGCAATTTACTGTGCGTTAGTGTCATGGAATATTACAGCAAACCCAATACTGAGCCAATAGGGTGTCATTAAAAATCCAGTACATCCCTCTACGTTTAGCAGGTAATTGAAGTGAAGGTCTGTGACTTGTCACAGTTTGCCATTAAGATGATACTTTGTTTTTTCTGGGTTGCACAGAAGGACAGAAGGTGTAATAATGAGATTTACACTGAGAACCAGCAGAGAGACTGGCAAGAAATTGCAGACTTTAAATATAATGTATCAAACAAATAAACTCTGTACCTACCGAGTCGGCAGAGGTAATGAACTGATATACAGTATGTATAATATACAATCAGTACTGATAGAATGTATACACTATGCATGCTTAACTGTATTGATTCAATGTATATACTATATATACAGTACTGATACAATGTATACTCTATCCAAACTGTAATAATACAATGTATACACTATACATACTGTACTGATACAGTGTATACACTATACATACTGTACTGATACAGTGTATACAATATACATACTGTACTGATACAGTGTATACACAGTGCATACTGTACTGATACCGTGTATACACAGTGCCAATACCTGTCCTGATAAACCGTTATACACAGTGCATACTGTACTGATACCGTGTATACACAGTGCATACTGTACTGATACCGTGTATACACAGTGCATACTGTACTGATACCGTGTATACACAGTGCATACTGTACTGACACAGTGTATACACAGTGCATACTGTACTGATACCGTGTATACACAGTGCATACTGTACTGATACCGTGTATACACAGTGCATACTGTACTGATACCGTGTATACACAGTGCATACTGTACTGATACGTGGTATACCAGTGATACTGTACTGATACGTGTATACACAGTGCATACTGTACTGATACGTGTATACACAGTGCATACTGTACTGATATCGTGTATACACAGTGCATACTGTACTGATACCGTGTATACACAGTGCATACTGTACTGATATCGTGTATACACAGTGCATACTGTACTGATATTGTGTATACACAGTGCATACTGTACTGATATCGTGTATACACAGTGCATACTGTACTGATACCGTGTATACACAGTGCATACTGTACTGATACCGTGTATACCCAGTGCATACTGTACTGATACCGTGTATACACAGTGCATACTGTACTGATATCGTGTATACACAGTGCATACTGTACTGATATCGTGTATACACAGTGCATACTGTACTGATACCGTGTATACACAGTGCATACTGTTCGATACCGTGTATACACAGTGCATACTGTACTGATACCTGTGTATACACAGTGCTACTGTACTGATACCGTGTATACACAGTGCATACTGTACTGATATCGTGTATACACAGTGCATACTGTACTGAAACAGTGGTGATACAGTGTATACACTAGATACTGTACAAGGGAATGAATACACAATACAAACATACACAATATGTACTGTACTATTCTGAAAAACAGACAGAGATGCAGTTGAATGTGAATGAGGCCTTAACGTATTCGCTGTTTCTAGCGTCAGTTTCATTAGCAACCCCCGAGAGAGAATTGAAAGTTTGACTATTTCTCTGGAACATTTTCTTTAAGAATTGAAGGGAATACGTTAAATGGGATTAACATAGAAATGTAACTAACCAAAAAGAGACTCAGCGTTCAGAACTTCAGCTTGGAAATAATTTGTCGAGAGGTGTCAGAGGGCGAGGACAGATTTTATCATTGCCACTAATTTATTCATGAGCATTTTGGCCTTAGATTTACTCGTTAACGACTCTCTCTCCCCTCCCCCCCTTCCCATTTCCGAAGAAGGATTGGGGTCTCTCGGAACGCAGGCGTCGTTGACCTCGTGCCAGTGGGATGAGATAAGGTGGAGTAATTTGCATGATGAAAGTCCCCCTCCTGTCACTGATAGCTCCCTGCAATCCATTTATGGCAGATTAATTTCCAGTTCAACCTTTGATCCTCTGTCACTCATTTCTGTCCTGGACTAGAGATTACGGTGAGAATCCCGTAAGATGGAAATGTCTCTCTGCTGGGGGAAAAAACGACTTTGCCAAGTTAAAGGAGAACTACAGTGCATGGAAAGAAAAGTACCTGGGGCAGGATTGATAATTCCTACCTCCCAATATTGTTTCTGTGAGGTGCAGGAAACTGATTCTGCCAGTCTTCCTCACTGCTTCAGCTCTATCTTTAATACAGGAATAGTCCAGGACACTAACCTGGCAGATGAAAACTGTACGTAAGGGTGTTCCTCAATGAAATTATATTGGGAGGTAGTTACAATCAATCCTACTTACTTGCCCCAGTGACTTTCCATTTTACATTGGAGTTGTCCTTTAACACCTTGGTTGGTATTGCGACCAATAAGATACAAAGATGATGTTTACCTTACCTTTTGATTTGTTATTACTTCCCATATGTGTCCATCATTTTCATATAGTAATGGAATGTTTGGGGCAGTTAGTTCTCTTTTTAACTTCCAGGTCTACCAGTAATAAAGAAGTCCCCATCACTTAAAGTGACAGTATTTACTTAGATAAGAGATTGTGCAATGCTATCACCCCCTCAATCAGACTCCCTTTGAGGCAGAACTACCGTTTCCTGTATTTATTTTCATTCTCCCATGTTTTTTTCCATTTCCTTCATTCATTCCCTGCTAGAGAGATATTGTTATGGGAATAAAAGAGCAAGATCCAGTCAAATATGAATCTCTATATGTTCTATTAAAACGGTCCAAGTGTAGTCCCACTTTCTCATGTCCTTTCTTAAAATGGCTGAAACCATTTCCCCAATTTCCCTAGGATCCACGAGTCTTTGAAACCTGCTGATTCCCCTTAGTTTTGGGTTCGGTTCCAAACTGGGACTCACCACTAATTTACTTTTAACCCATTCTTCCATGGAGTATTATAATACATTTTAACCCATTCTACCCTGGGGCATTTTAGTTCCTTTTAATCCATTCTTCCCTGGGATATTTTAATACCTTGTAATCCATTCTTCCTTGGGGCATTTCAATTAAACAATCGTGTCCATGTGTCTATTTACTGCAGGTTTATTGTGCTTACACATTATACAATGTCACTATTCCATTTAAAACTATTACATATAAAGGGTTAACCATCAAAATATTAACCCATGCATTTCCTGTTAAACCTGTGGAATAGTCCTTGTGTTTGTGCCACAGTCAATACTTAGGTACATTTTGCAGTAGCTAAACTTCCTACCCACCTCTCTTCACCTCTCGCTGTATCTTCCCTTGGGGTATTTTGACATGAACATGAGCCGTCTATTAGAATTCAGCTCATATGATATTGCTATAATTAATGCACAGTTAATTGGCTGGCATTATAAATGGGCTCAACTAATGCCGTTGTTGAAAGAAGTTCAGGGGCTTAGTGTCTGCAAGAAGCAGAGAAACAGACTATCCCAGTGAGTGCAGAGATACCGGGGGCTTTGGATTTTTTGCTTGTGGATTCTACTTAATAAGTCATAGTTAACGATCGTCAAGGTTGTTCGGACTTTTCTAAACCAAATCTACGGACTGTTTTCAGGATCCTGGTTGAGAGTTTTGGGGTCAAATAAACTCATTAAACAATTTCACCTTGGAAAAGTCATGGTAAATTTAAGAGTTTTCATCTTAAAAAAAATATGAACCTTTATTTCATATCTAGTAGATTAAATAATCACATCATCATTATAAATGGTTACAAAGTCCAAAGATTAAAACTGTTTCAAGCTCCCATCGCCTTGTTTGAGAACTTGAGATCTTGTGTAGGGATATGGCCTTTCCAACTATTTTATATTTATATCGGGGTGTGCCCACAGTTAGGACTAGGGATGGCCGGTTCGCGGATCCGAGCCCGGATCGCCGCGGATTTATACCGTTCGTGAACGGCGGATTTTTCCGGATTTTCCGCCTTCCGAACTTCCGAACCGCGGATATCTCGTTTTTTCGAAAATTTTCGAAATTACGAGGATTTACCGTATTTTCGAAAATACGGATTTTCGAAAATTTTCGAAATTACGAGGTTTCTCATATTTTCGAGGATTTTTCATTTTAATGGGTCCGCTCCCGGATTTTGCGAAGTTCGGACATCTCTAGTTAGGACCACTATCCCATCAACCAACCATAATTTGCTTGTTTGATGTCCCAGAATAAAAAAAACTTTATTGTGAATCTAGATAATGGTGGTCATGATTATTCTAAATTGGTTAATGTCTTTCTTAGACCCCTCCTCAAATATGGGGAGGAACAACTTCTAGGTTTCATAGGTCGCCCTTAAAGGGCATTTTCACCCCTTGAATGAAAAGTTATATATAGGTTAGTCACACCTCCAAAACTCCCCAAACTACAGTAGTTAGAAAGCTGAAAGACATAGGGCTGTTATGTAGCAAAATGATATTCTTCTCCCTTCCCTGCATGTTCAGAGGCAGCTAGAGGAATAACATTCAGTCATTGGCTGTGATGTCAAATGTCACATCCATGATTGGCAACTGCTAACTGAAAGAATATGGATGCAGAAAGGCAACAGAACTTCAGGCAGCATTTTAGGTTAGACTTACATCTCTCAGATTTCTATCTTTTGGAGTTTTGCAGATGGGGGGGGGGGATTTACCCATATGCATTTCTGAGGGGTAAACTTGCCCTTTATGTTAATGCTAACCTTTCTTTGAGTTTTTTAAGGAAATGCACAAACTACTGTTTTTCTGCTTTTTCATCATAAGTACAAAGTAGCCCTCTGGTTTGCGTATTAAAACACCCTTGGAGAGACGTCATCAAGGGATCAACTGGGTAAGGGAGAGTTTCAGGTACAGCTATACTGTAGCTCTCCCAAACCAACATAATGCTTTGGATGCATCGCTTCTAATCATACTCTAATCTGCCATTCAAACCTCTACTCGGTTGCTATATTTAGATGTGCCAAGCAACCCCCTGTAGGATACAATGCTAAATAATTTAAAAGCAACAAAATCTGGTGAAAAAAATTATTTGCATCTTAGATTTTCACTGTTTATTTCATATTCAAACTTTTCCGTTTTAAAAGGCTCTCAAAAAAATTACTGAAATTGCTTTTTTATACATATTGCACATGAACGCACAGAACTGTTTCTTAATGTGAGCTGTACAGTAGCCATATATCTTTTTATAAATAATAGAATGTTTAGTACAAGGGGGGACATGTACCATTAGGGTGGATCTATCGATGACATATCTAAAATGCAGTTCTTGTCAAGCCTTCTATGATTCAGCCAATCTGTGAAATTTGGGGTTTAAATAAAAAGGTAAGTGTGAATCCCCCTCCATAAAACTCTGGATTGATTAAACCATTCTCTCTCAAAGACTTTAAAATCAATTTTAATACTTGAGCACAGTGTCTTTTAAATAAATCATGTTGGAATCTTCACATAACTGGCTGCCCTAAATATAAATCCACGGGAGCATAAAATAGCCGAGCAGAAAGACTTGAACACACGATGTACTGAGCAGGACTTTTACTTCTTTCTGTTTCAATGTCTTGATATTTTGAACAGGTTAGTTCATAAGTATCTGCCTTGGCTTGGGGAAATGTAGGGTAAGATTATTGCCCAATACCAGATCTCAGCTGTTAATATTGCTACATGTATGGCCAACATTACAGATCTCGTTTTTTAAGTTGCATGGAATAAATATGAGTAAAAATTGAGAAAATAACAACATAACTACAGAATTTCTGGCTTATTATAGGAACCCCCAGACCTAAAATGCAGTGTCTTTTATGACAGTATATAAATTAATAAGCAGATCTGTAGTCTGATTTTTGGGGGAAAACATGTTTCCAGCCAAAATGTATCCACATGCATGATCAAATTTTCATCTGAGATTGGCTGGCAGTTGCAAAGATTTCCATCAATATTTGGATCCAAATTTTCTGGAGCATGCCATAGTATAGCATTAACACTATACTGTATTATTTTGATTGAAATCTTATAGCACGTGCTGCTATAGTATAGTTTAATGGATAACTATTGTGTGTAAAAAGTTTTTTAAAAATACAGTTAAACTAAAAAATAGTTGGGACAGGGATAAAGGACTGGTAATTCCTAACTCCCAATATTGTTTCTGTGAGGAGCACCAGCCCAAAGGAAACTGATTCTGCCAGTCTTCCTCCTGGCTTCAGCACTATCTTTAATAAAGGATTAGTCGAGGACTAACATGGCAAATGAAAACTGTTCTGTAGCTTCTTAACGAAATGATATTGGGAGGTAGGAATAATCAATCTAATCTCCCTGCCCCAGGCACTTTCCATTTTTAAAAAGTTAAATTTTAGAGTATAGTTATCCTTTAACACTATACTATATTATATTGATTGAATTCTTATAGCATGTGCTATAGCAGAGTTTAACAAGGAAGCAGTCAGCGGGGGAACGTACTTGCGGATAGGTTTCAAGGCTTCGTTCCTGGCTCCTTCTAGTTAAAGAATGGGAGGTAAGAATAAATGTGAAATAGGATAGGTTTCACAGTTTGAGTGAACCTATCCTTTAATAGAATTAAATGATAAGTATGCTGTAAAAATGAAGGTTTTATAAATGAAAAGTACCTGGGGCAGGTAGGTAGGATCGATTATTCCTACTTCCCAATATAATTTTAATTAAGACCACGACCACGTAAGAACATGACCACGTACAGTTTGAATATGCCAGGTAAGTATCCAGGACTTTCCGGTATTAAACGGGTGAAGAACTGAGAAAACCGGGCAAAAGGTACTACTTACAGAAACAATATTGGGAGGTAAGAATTACCAATCCTACTTCCCTGCCCCAGGTAGTTTTATTTTCACTTTTTTAAAAGAAACTTTATATGCACAATTTTTTTCCTTACAATAGATTGGTTTATTATCAATTCATACCAGGATGCCATTTTTGTCTATCACTATAGAAATTAAAGTCGAAGCAGAACAATTAAAAGTCATTCTGTGAAAAGATTCACAATGAGACAATAGATGGGCCTTATGGACCAGATAATGGTTAAAAGAGGCATTTAAATAGGTAAAGTACCCTATACAATAAAGGAACTGCCCATGGCCTCCCGTTGCAATGCTACGATAAATCAGAACAGATCAGACTATTGGAAATATAACAATCTGTGCCAGTTTAATAATTATCAATACCAATGCATTTCACTGTAATAACCTTCAAGACCAACGCATTTCACCAAAATAATTTTCATGCCCGACGCATTTCACTGTAAAAACCTTCAATACCAATGCATTTCACCAAAATAATTTTCAATTCCAACGCGTTTTAAAGGAATTGCCCCATGGCCTCCCATTGCAATGCTATAATGAATCAGACCAGATTAGACTACTGGAAATATAACAATCTGTGCCACTTTTCCAATTCCAGTCTTAACACAGCGAGTCTCCTTCTTTCATGATTTCAAGCTTAGTTTGAAGTTGCCACCCGTGTTTTATGCCCTGTGTGGCGCAGTTCTATCAGGCCCAATGTCAGCACAAGTCTCTCTGAGCTCCAAATGAATTACAGCCCTCAAGGTTCGTCTTTGAGGAATAAATGACAGAAATGATATATTTTTTATAACTCTTCATGTGACAAAGCAATACAGGGGGAGAAGACTCCGCTTAACAAAGGATGAAGGATACATATCTCGCATGGAACCTGTTAGAGACAAGACTCCTATGAGTTACACCACATCTAAGCAGTGATTGTAACCAGCAGGGTTGGAGAATTTAAAAAGTAAACAATTTCACAGAACTTTATCATTTGTCTGTTTATAAAAATTGGATCTTGCACTGCAAGTAAAACAAAGATTTATTCACGCTGGTATATTATTATAATGTTTGCTTAGATGTACTCATCACTAATAATAATAATTAAAGCTATATATAACTTATGCTAGGTAGTCTTCTGTCGCTTTAAGGTAAATCTAAACACAAATCTGTCCTCAATGAAATCAATAGTGAAATTGACTATCCCTCAGTAAACAAGAAACATAATTAAAGCCTCCAACGTCCTTAGCTGTTTGGACACAAGGCATTATCACTGATTGGCTTGTTGAAATTACACCCTCATCTGAGGGAAGAACAATTGATTAAAATGAAGCCAAAAACAATCAATGTCAAAAGTGCCTTTTATACCAGGCCCCATCAAATCACAGATCTCAACCGGCTGAAAAAGATTTAGTGGTTATGATTCTGCAATTGATTAGCAATTTTAAGTTTCACTGGAATTTCAAGACCAACATGTTTCACCGAAAATTATTTTCAATTACAACGCGTTTCATTGTAATAACCTTCAAGACCAATGCATTTCACCAAAATAATTTTCAATACAAACACGTTTCACCTTAATCATTTTCAATACCAATGCATTTCACTGTATACCTTCAGACCAACGCATTTTCACCAAAATACTTCTCAATCCCAACACATTTCACTGTAATAACCTTCAAGACCAATGCATTTCACCAAAATAATTTTCAATACAAACGCGTTTCACCTTAATCATTTTCAATACCAATGCATTTCACTGTAATAACCTTCAAGACCAACGCATTTCACCAAATACTTCTCAATCCCAACACATTTCACTGTAATAACCTTCAAGACCAACGCATTTCACCAAAATACTTCTCAATCCCAACATATTTCCCTGTAATAACCTTCAAGACCAGCGCATTTCACCAAAATAATTCTTAATTCGAACGAGTTTTGCTGTAATAATGTTCTAGACCAACGTGCTTAGCCATAATGGTTTTCAAGACTAACTTATTTAACACCTGTAACAAAGGTCAGATAATGAGTCTGATTATCCAAACCTGATCATCATGATAATCTCAGCTTTACCTTGGGTTGGAAACACTTTGAAAAGATAAGTAAAATATAATTTTCAGAAAATGTACTTAGGGTATAGACAGATGATTTTGATTTGAGCATGTATAGTAAATATCTAGTTTTTTATGTCATGTTCTTAAAGCTCAACAAAAATTACCCACAACTCTTCTGTTTAGACGTCACATACTGCTATAAAAAACAACACAGTGTTTGTATAAGACATACATAAACTATCCAATCCCATTGGTGCTACTCACCATTTCTATTTGATACAGTCACGTACATATATCAACAATATAGAAAACCAATTAATTAGAGAGGTGGGCGCTTTCCCATCCTCATCTACCGCTGTCCACCACAGGGATCTTAATGCTTAATCTGGGTCCTCGGATTCAAGGGGGGGTGGTGGAAATCCAATTATGGAAGATATAATACAATTTCCTTTTCTCTGTTTACATGATTTTAATTCTCAGGTGAGGTGATTAATAAATGAAAGCTAATAGGGCTGAATTATAAATAAATTCATGGAAATCAGATGGACGTTACTCTAGGGAAGCAAAATGCTAAACTTTCTGTAAATAAGTCTATTATTTAAGCATTTTATTACTTGAGGTTCTGCCTGGTTACTCAATCTACTCCAGCCTTTTCTTAACCACATCTTCTACATTCTTTCTTCTTATAGGCAACAGAGATGGACTAGAACTCGAACCCGAGTTCGAGCCAAACTATTCGAGTTCGAACGGACTCGGACTTCTCGAAATATCTATATTTTGTAGGCCGCATGGGGTATTTTCAGAAATTACATTTTTAGTCCTTTACTGATCTCTATAAAAATGTTACATGTAAACTGTAACCATGTCCAATCGATGGGACATCTTTTCTTTACTAGATAATAAAGTGTGATCTGTGCACTGAACATCGATTCCTGCAATGTTTATCGGCCAAATCACGGTTTGTGAATAACATTATGGCCGCCATGTCGGACTCAAAATGATCAGGTTAGGTGGTTAGACGTTGCTACAACGCCTGGAGAACACAGTGTATAGACAGCTTGATGCTATTTTTATCTACAAGGATATTCTACTAAACTCTGCGGAGAATGACGGACAAACAAGCAGGGTGCTGTGTTCTGGGTGTGCTATATGTTATTACGCAGTGATCCCTATCTAGAGGGGTCTCTTAACCATTGTCTTTGCTTTATTGGATATAACACAGTATATAACACCAGTAGTCTATAATCAGACATACTCAGTAGACTATGTAGACATTGAAGTCTATGACTGGACTTCCTTAGTAGTCTATGTAAACATAGAAGTCTATGACCAGACTTTCTCAGTAGTCTATGTAGTCATAGAAGTCTATGACCGGACTTCCTCAGTAGTCTATGTAGTCCTAGAAGTGTATGACCGGACTTCCTCAGTAGTCTATGTAGTCCTAGAAGTGTATGACCGGACTTCCTCAGTAGTCTATGTAGTCATTGAAGTCTATGACTGAACTTCCTTAGTAGTCTATGTAGTCATAAAATTCTATTACAGGACTTCCTCAGTAGTTTATGTAGTCATTGAAGTCTATGACTGAACTTCCTCAGTAGTCAATTTAGACATAGTGGTCTATGACATGGCTTCTTTAGTAGTCTATGTAGTCAGACAATGTGTAGACCTCTATCATTTAGAAGAATTGAATGTATTTAGAACAAAATTGACTATAGGTAGAACTCAAAATAAGAAAAACTCGAGGTACCTCCTAGGCGTTCAATCCCTTCTGGCCACCTCAATGCCAGATACAACACTCAAAAATAAAGAAAATAGGGCTGTCCAGTCGTTTTTCCTTTGCAAGGGGTAATGCCTCTTTATTGCAGTACACAAACACACACGACGTTTCGGCCGCTAGGCCTTTATCAAGACACTGGACAGCCCTATTTTCTTTATTTCTGAGTGACTATAGGTAGAGTTTCAAGAACATTGACCATTTACAACCATAAAGATTTTCATCACCGGATTATGGTAATATTCCACCCAAGATTGCACTGTGGGTTAGGTTGATTAAGGCAATAGCACGAGGAAAGGTTATATCAAGTTAAAAGAAATGTTGACTTAAAAAGACAAGGCAGAGATACTTTCAATATTCTCCCTGGACAATTGCAAAGAGAAGAATAAGTAATAGAGGACTTTTTATTTTAATTTCTTTTATCTTCCCTATTAAAAATGTTTTATTTCAGTCTCCAGCCTTTTTTCCTTTTTGCACAAGTCTGGAAATAACCTCAAGAGGTAATTGCCCTGTTAATAAAGAAGAACAAGACATAGCAATACTCAATCCTACCTTGCCTTCAATTACAAAAATACAGGCATTTTTTTCAGTACAGTTCCCCTATACTATAATTATCCTCTCCTGATCTTCCTATACTGGAATAAGTGCAACATTCGCCCTTTAGAATTTGCAAAATTCCTCCCAGCAAAGGGGGGGGGGGGGGGGGATTTCCAAACTATGAAAACAACAAAACGAAGTTTGGATTTTCAGGGATGACAGTAGATTAATGTCTTTGATTGATTTGATTTTCAGTATCGGTTGCTAAGGATTATTACACATTTAAAGCGTCGCTAATTACTGATGTACCATGCTCTGCTGGGCTAAATTACGGAGAATAGATTGGAACTGCAGAGCAGAAGAATCGTACTGTACAAGCTCCCAATGTGTCTGGGCAGCCCCCAAAAATCCCATCACTTTAGAATTCTGCTTGTTTTCTCATGCCACCTCCTCTCGTATCTCGGCAACAAGATCGTTCTTTCGAGTGCGCAGAGTTCTTGTTGCTAGGATAAAACCACATCTATTTTTTTCCCCTCTCTTTCTGCTTCTGTAGTAGAAAAAAGCCCATAAAATCAAATAAATCACAATTTCGCACCATCAGGCAATGCTACAAAATAATTCCCGAAAACTTTTAAAAGAGTAGCATTGACGTCCTTGCCGTTTAACTATTTCTTCCCTATAAAAGGCTCTTTACTTTTTTACTTGCAGAATCCAAACTTTCAGGTTATTGAATTAGACAAGTTAATGTCAAGTGACCTTTCAACGCAGACCTATGGCTGCCAATTGGGCGCATTGCTTAATGCTTGTCTTGGGTTCTGTACGAGACCTAAAGGGGGATGATAAATAAGTGACATGAGTGACCCAGAGACTTCCCACCAGCTAATTCTACAGCTTTATATCTGCTCCTCTAATTATCTCTGTCCAGTTATCCCACCTTGTAGACCATAAGTCCTCATTGTAGTTGGTCACTAGAGACCACAAGTCCTCATTGTAGTTGGTCACTAGAGACCACAGGTCCTCATTGTAGTTGGTCACTAGAGCCATAGACAGCCCTTTTCCTACATGGCAATAGAAAATAATGGATGTTCCTTTGAGTAGTTGGGCCTACCTCAACATTATTTTCCTATCCCTGTGTAATAAAGCAATTAGTCTCTAGTAGTTCAATGCATGACTTTCATTCATTCATTGAATAATGTTTGATTGCAACAAACACAATAAGGAACAAGTGGATAACTCATTCTTTTTATACATATATCTGTGCCCTGTTGCCTTTAGTGCTTAACACATTGGCAGATTATATATTAATAACGATGGAATAAGTAATTGTAAATTTGTGGCAATCTGTCAGTCTAAATGTCCATCAATCTATTGATCTTCCTGTCTGCCTCAATAGATTAGTTGACAGGGGTAAAACAAGCCCCTGTTCGTACAGATGGTTACAGTAACATAGAATCCCATGTATTGTTTGGTTAATGTTTGTAGCGTGATGCTTTTTCCTTTATTCCCTACAGGATTCCATGACAGTTATAATGTAGTGGATCTCAGTATGTTCCTCGATCGCATTAAGACAAGTTCATCACCAAAGAGCTAATCTGTTCATTCGGAGACAAATCTGAACATTAGCCAGGGAGTTTGGTATAAATGTTGCTCTATGGTAAAGAGAATCAGCAGATTTGTCACACTGGAACTCCAGGGAACGTGGAACATTAATTTGATATGGGAAGGTTACTCAAACCATGAATGTTTTCTCGAGCGCTGCACCTTTGGATGTGAAAGTGATACATTAGTAAGTGGAGAAATCGCTGAGACGAGTAACAAAAGGTGCCATGGTTAATTGCATTGTATCGTTCGTGAGAGAACTAAAGCAAACAGAGATGTTCTGACAAGCCTCCAGTGCAACCTAGACAAATCCGTCATCTATAAATACACATGACAGAGAAATCCGTCTCCTCTGCCTGTATGTTAACATGACTCTGTACAGTATGTTTCACCGCCGGAAACACGATACTAACACGGCAGTTTTATTGAGGCTTACGTGATTAGCGGCTAAATCCGCTTCTCTAGTTCAGTCTGTGGCTGGAGTTTACAGAATAGAAAGGGGCTTTTCATTTACGGAGAAACCTTCGCATTCTGCCCGGTTCCATTTCTTTTTTCCAGATCTTTTTTTTTTATGTCATTGCCAAGCCGGATATTACCAGCGAAGAGATAAATAAGAGATTACATCTTATTGGATTACGGTTTTATTGAACTTTATAAATACCAATTAACATACCCCTGAGCAATAAAGGGATACGTAGAGCCTTTCTTTTCATAGGCCGTAATTATTACTGAATTAGAAAGCAGCTGAACAAATAGAATTAGCGGAACGGAGGAAGGAAAGGAAGTAAAAAAAAAAAAAAAAAGGAAAAAAAAAAAAAAAAAAAAAGCTCCCGGCAGGAGAATAATACAAATAAAAATGAAAATAGTCACGAGCTATCGATGATGTGATCCATCAACTTCTAATATTCTACTTAAATGATTCCATTGAATAGATAAATGCAACGATGGCTCTCCAAATCGAGATTTATTGTGTTGTTACCATTTACAAACTATTTTTATTACAACTTGCTCTCTCCTTCCATTATCTTTCTATGTTTCAGCTAGAATTGGGCCATAAACCTAACAGCAGTTGCCCATCCACTTTGGTTGTGGATATTTTACAGCTCTACTTTTCGCCGGGAAAATTATGGCTGTAAAGTTCCATGTGGGCAGGGTCCGGTAAATAGGGAAGACCAATCAGATTTTTGTTGCCGGTTTATGTCATTTGGTAGTTTGGATAAAAAGACTATGTAATGTGTCACCATGCTGGCCAGACACAATGTCACAACATCAAAGTGTCGTTGAGGCAGATGAGTCAAAAACAGGTCAACTAAGCTGACAAATTTGTTTTTGTTTAGTCAAACTATTTTTTCTGTTTGTAATTAAAACAATAACCCAAGGAAAATATTTTACTTTACTCACTACTTGAGGCTATTAAAGGTCCCTGTATTCTAACAACATTACCATTATGGATATTTAAGATTTAAAAGTTCCATTTTTTGCAAAGTCTTCTTTAGTATTAAACAGTTGACTTGCAACAAAAGACAACAAAAATAGCATAGGTCTCAAAGATTACATTTGGCAAGGTAAATTTGAAGAGCAAAATATGTCTAGCATGAAGGAAAGAAGAAAGAAAAATCTAAATTAAACCGGTAATGTTGATGAGTCTAGAGTCTATACAGGAATTCATTGTAGACCATGTATTGATTACAGAGAGTAGCATTGTTTTCTGAAGGTCAAACTAATCAGATTAGCTTCTTTAAGGAGATATAAGGCACAGTATCTCAAGGCCACACCGTCAATACATTTACATTTTACTAAAGCTTTTGACACTGTTCCATATAAGAGGCTGGGTTGCAACATTCAGATATTAAGAGAAGGTAGCTTTATTGTTCTTGAAGATAATTGGCAGAAAATAGAGATTTACTATGAAAAAACATATTACTGCTGGGCCAAAAGTTGCAAAAAATGAGGATACATATGGTCTAGCTGAAATGTATTACCAGCAGCCAGAATTTATATAAATTGTTTTTAATTTATACTGGGATTTTGGACATATCGATTGTGGACACTTATGGACTGTTTTACATTGGATGAGGTAATGGGAAGTTTTTGATGATGTCATTTCCTGTCAAACCAGTTTAATTGAGATTCTTTAGGGGTCACAGTTGATAAAGGGTTTTAATCCAAAACCATGGGTCATGGTGACATCTCATCTACTATAGGAATGTTTTGGAATTTACTCTGCAACTGGATGGATGCATTAAGGTTGCATCTGTGTTTGGAAGGAACTTTTCTTATTTATTATGGTTATCTAGAAGTCATCTGACTTCTTTTGTCATCTGACTGTCTTGAATTGATCTTTTGTTGATGCCGTTTGTAGTATGTTACATAGACAATCCACTATCATGCCATGATATATAGATGATAGAATATGTGACATTTGTTACTCTCATTACTTGGCCATTTAACACTCTATGCCAGTTTATATAAACCTTCTCCAGAATAATGATGGACCATTTCTTGTGAGAAACTAGTGTCAACTTTCTTAATTTTACTCTAACTATTTGCATCCCCACCTCTCTAGAACAAGACATGTAATACTACAGGTTGCACTCTTATTTTTACAAGGCCATTTCTTGCTCCTTCAGTGATAAATTAGGAACAACTCTATGGATATGTTTAAATTTGTAGTGTTATATTTGTGGTATTCAGTTAGATGAACTGGACTTAAAATGAAGTTCTTGAAAACAATTTATATACCATGACCTGGATGAATGAATATTACAGATATACCATGACCTGGATGAATGAATATTACAGCTATACCGTGACCTGGATGAATGAATATTACAGATATACCGTGACCTGGATGAATGATATGAACGATATCCCGGACCGATGAATGAATGAATATTACAGATATACCGTGACCTGGATGAATGGATATTACAGATATACCATGACCTGGATGAATATTACAGATATACCATGATCTGGATGAATGAATATTACAGATATACCATGACCTGGATGAATGAGAACAATCACAATCATATAGCCATGTAATAGATCTTACCCTGGGCAGTTCCTATAACACTTCTTAGTCACAACTTGCATTCAGAGGGACTTGGCAGTGATACGCTAATTGGGACTTTCCAGGGTACATTATTGCCAAGAGATTCTTGTACAAGTCATTCTGAATTGAGAAAGACAGTCGAATGACTAGCAAAATGTCTTCACGAACTAAACTTCAAGTCCAGTTTATCTAACTGAATACAACAGACATACCATGACCTGGATGAATGAATACAACAGACATACCATGACCTGGATGGATGAGAACCTTCACAAGCATAATGTTCCTTAATTATTTCTAGATGTTTACTGTACTAATGGTCTAGGAGAAGATAAAAAGTCTACTTCTTGCCATCTACTGTTTTGACCAGGCAAAGAAAATGTAAGTTCCACTTCTCCAATTACAGTGTATCGCTCTCTAGTTAGCCTTTCTTTTAATCACAGTTCTACAGAGACACAAAGTTTCTCATTTCCATAGCATTTTTAGCACCTATGTCAATTAAAATAAGTCAAAGCTGATTTATGAAAGGAAGAAAGGAACTGATATGTTTTGTACCACATAATTGTCCCTCCTGGCATCTGAAATCCCAATGCCATACTAAATAGAGATGATAAATAATTCAATGCATTCATTTATTATTCTGGATAAATAATACATCATTCTGGAAACATTTCCCTTTATGCAATTTGTTTAGTATTACAGGAATATCAAATGTGAGTGGATTTCTGCTCCGGCAGCAATGTTTGGTTAGATGGACTCCATGCTGAGAGGACATGGACGCAAAACTTACCAAACAAATGGTACTTTGATGGCATTTCCTTTCAATGGTTGTTTGGTGGACTTGTTGGGTCCAGTAATGAACAGTTTTGCATCAAACACAGTTTTTACAGCAAAGCTTTATGAACGGGAGCTATAGAAGGGGTGAAAATAATGGATACATAGGAGGTGGTCCAAAGGAGAGATATCATTTAGGGAAGATTGTAGAGCAGAAAACGAGAACTAGATAAATGGTAAGAGTTATGTTACTAGTCAGAATGGGGTAAAGTGAGAATATTTATCATTCATATAGCAGGGAAAAATGGAGGGCTCTTACACTTTAATATCAGGTCTTACAAATACATTTTTTATATAAGGGTTGCTGTATGCCATATAGAAATGTCAAAGCAATGGTTGAGGTGTGTACTGTAAGTAAGAGAAGAAAAGTAGGGCTGTGATTGGCTAACTAGATAAAAAAAATTAAGCCTAATTTTTTTTATCTAGTTAGCCAATATAGAAATGTAGAAAACATACACAAAAAAACCCCCCTAACTAGTTAACATGATTCCATATATTAGGATAAGCCTTTAGACCAAATCCCTTAAAGGGTAACAGTGGTCTCCAATTCTTCCAAACTAAAGCCTTCCATCACACCTTCAAAATAAAACCTAAATCACATCTCTAGATAAAGTTTGTGAGAAGTTATTGCTGGAAAGGTTCAGCAAAGTAACTTCCTGGTTGAACCCTTCCTGTTTTCAGCCATGTGACCAGCTTGTAGTCATGTGACCAGCCTGTCTGCATTAATAGGCTACTCTTCTCAACTGACAATCCCCCCCCAGGTACTTCCTGATTTCCCCAGCATTAAGTCTTTACTGAGCATGCTTCTTCCCCAGGGCGGAAGGGTGGGGCAGAGGTAAGATGATGTCACTCAAGCTACTGGAAGCAAGAAGTTTGAACATTCACCCCAATATAATTTCTTACGGGGTGAAGCCAGAGATGTGATTGTCGGCTCATTATAAAGGAAATACTGCAGGCTTTCATTTAACCCTTACTTGTTTGGAGACCACAGTTGCCCTTTAAAAGGTATCTCCACTGGAAAAAAAAAAGTTTGGGCATTTATAAGGATATGTACTGAAAACTTTTTTTCTGTCTTAAAGTCATGTTAACCCATATACAAAGGGTTAACGTGACTTTAAGACATAACTTTAAGACAGAAACTTTAACGCCAGCATATAGCTGGCATTAAGGTTTCGTAATGGGAAAACCCCATTTACTATCCACTGAGAGCTGTTATTGGCTCAATGCATTACATAATGGAGGCAATAGAGAGTGATGCCGGCTCTCAGTACATGGCCCTGTTAGTTTTATTGAAGAAGGGAGGTAAAGGAGCTGTGTCTTACCTCCCGTTCTTCAATGAAACCTGCAGGAGCCCAGAGAGAAGATACTGTAAGCTACTTACCCTATCACTTGCTCTAACAGGTGGCAAATGCGATGCACATAGAAGACAGAGTCTGTCGGGACCTGTCAGACTACAAGGACGGAGGGGTTAGCGATCGGGTATGTAGCTTTCCTTTACTCACAGCTCCTACAGGTTTTATTGAAGAACGGGAGGTAAGACACAGCTCTTTTACCTCCCATTCTTCAATTAAACTAAATGCCCAAACTTTATTTTTTCAGTTTTTTTTTAAGCCAAATGCTTACACAGAAGATCCGGAGGTCCGGGTGTCATATAAGCAAGACTCCAGGCATATATGCCTTACGCGTTTCGAGCTATACTGTTTGCCATGTTATGTTATGTAAGACAATTAAAATCTTTAGAGAAGTTCTATGACCATATAAGGTCAGAAACACAGGTCAGTAGACTCTTTAATGATATAAAAATAGCTTTTTGGTGTTCAGTTACTTCCAGAGAAGCATTGGTCCCCCACAATTATTTTTTTAGTTCTTGTTTTTTTTTTTTCAAAAGATGATTTTGGCAGTGGTTACAAATTGGCGTACATGAACTGTGACATAACTAAGCTGTTATTATAATCCACTGATTCCAATTAGAAAAGCTTGTTTGTGAAGATTCATGTTCCTCTCCAATAAACCAAGCACAGTGTCTTGACTTACAGCAATAATTGGACCAAATAACCCAAAAACAAACACGTGTTTTAATCCAGTTGCCATATCAATGGAAATGATTATTAGAACGTTTTTCTCCCTGATGCTTTATTACTGCATATTCAGTTTTGTAAGTAACCGAGCTGAAGAAACCAAGAAGATATGACAAGAGTAATGGTTCGCCGTATAAAACAGAGCGGCTATATTGTTCACCGCATTTATCAAGAAGAGAGGTTAAGTCAATGGGTCAGCTGGGCTGCATTAACGTCACAGGAATATCTCTCGAGTCGCGTCTACGGGGGGTAACATGACACAATGACACAAGGGGCAGCAAGCTGAGGGATCCCAATGGATGAAATCCCACTGGATTAAATCCCAAAGACCAAGTTAACACATATGTAGTAATCAAATTAAAGCCATAATGCAGGTATACTATATTACAATGTCACACTAATGATTTAAGAAATGAGAAAAAAATATGTATCCATATTAATGGGTGATAATAATCATTTAGTAATAGAATATGTAATACTATAATTATTATGATTATTAGGCCCTAGTTTAATAACTTGGATTTCATCTCCATAATAGACAAATACAAATCAATTTTTATTTCCTTACCTCCCACCCTCTGGATCTGGGACTGATTATTGAGAATCCTTAAAGACACAGATTTAAAAGACATTTGGCTTTTCAATTTCGACAGATCAAGGAGAGAGGGTCACATATTTTCCTTAAGAATAACTGGAATGAAGTGTCTTTAGCGCTGATTGATATTCGTATTGAGGTCTTATCATCTCAAATCATATAAATATTAATATTAATGATTTTTGCTTCCTTTATGCCTATCATTAAAGTATGAATATCGTGCGAAATTGCCGGCACGCGATCTGACAGCTTATCTACGGAATAATAAATATGCAAATCTTGCTACATGACTTGTCATCTACACACACACCAGCTCCTGAAATACGTTTGGCTTCTTTTTTTTTTTCTTCCTCTCCATGTGACATTTACAACTAGAATACAAAGACCTGGGAAGAAAAAAAATTGGATCCCAGACTTGTCTGACCCTGATTGTCTAAAATGGCTCCAAAGACTCAATAACCCACCAGGAACAAGAAATCTAAACAATGTACAGTAGGAAGGATATAAAGAGCCAATGAAAACTCCTGCACATGTGGGTATGACTTCCAGCCTTGGTTATCTAATAGACCATTGCTTCTCCAGAAGAAACAGGGGAATTCTAAATGTGGTTTTAGTGCCCTCAACAATCGTTTATATCTCAAAGTATATGAACTTTCCCAGGCTTCAGCCTTCTTCTATAGTCAACAAGTCTTCCATCATTAGAAATCGAAATGCTTCCGTTGGTTTTTCAAGGAGCGTGTCTGAAAATCTCCTAATAAACATGTTTCAGTTTTGTTTCATGGAAGCTATTAATGTCCTGAAAACCTAATTTGAGCCCAATTGAAATGGATTTTTTTAATTTTCTAACTTTTAGTTTTCTAATTTTAAATCAGTACTTTAAATCTTTCAAACAAAATGTTTCGCATTTTCGACTTCCTAATCTTCGTGATCTGGTGATAATTTCTTAGTTTTGGAAATTATATATATAGGTATATATAGGTAACTATAGGTTAAACCTATTGTTACATTTTGTTTATATGACCGGACATGCCCTTTAAACCTTGTGTGAATGTAACGCTCTGTATTCTATAAACATCCTATGTCATTGGAAAGAAATCTTGGAGTTGGATATTTAGAAAACTATTGATGGGTAATTTATGTATTAACCACAACCACCGGTGAATAAAATGCATAAACTGTATCTTGAAGGTCTAGATGGCCAACTGGCATGGTAAATTAGAATAAATAATAAAAACTTAATATTTCCAAAAATAAAAAAGCTGTGGGAATTATTTTAGGAAATTTGAATTGGATTTGTTTTGTTTTCTGTCCTTGTATCTTAACATTAGTTTATCCAGCACGTCTGGTGTATAATAAACAGACAATAAACAAAATGCACTAAAGCTCCATATTACTCAGATGTGTAAGCTGTAAGCTGTTTGGGCAGGGTCCTCTCTACTATTGTATCACGGTATTGCTGTAAGTAACTCATTACTCTGTTTACTTATATTATGAATTACCGGTGAATGTATTATGTATGACTTTATATAACATGTATTACCCTGTATGTAGTGTATGACTATGTAATTGCAAAGCGCCACGGAAGATGTTGGTGCTATATAAATCTATAATAATAATAATAATGTGCGTTGGCTATTGTGTCATCTGGACTAAGGGTTCCAACTCATAAGGACAGTTTTGGGCTTCACAAAACTGAGATATAGTGATGTGAAAGAGACGAAATAGACAATATTTCATTTGTACTATATACACTGCCAACTACTTGACAGATAAGTATATGGGTTTAGAGTTACTACACATAGGCTAAGGGAATTTACCACCCCGGACTTCTGGGTGTGTTATACCAATGAGGACACGTTATGTAGGTTTTTAATAGTTTACAATTGCACATTGTTTTTCGCAGTGTTTCACAATAGAGGGATTGCTTTTATTTATCTCATATGATGGTTGAGTGCCTGGTTCTTTCTCTTTAAGTTTGCTCTTATATACACTATTAAAGACACTAATATAGAGTCCCAACCCAACCAACTCACAATCGCATGTCAAATAAAATATTGAGGACATTCATAGCTTTGAATTAAAAAAATAAATTATATGCTTATGAAGGTTCTCATTCATCCAGGTCATGGTATATCTGTTGTATTCAATTAGATCAACTGGACTTGAAGTTTAGTTCTTGAAGACGTTTCGCTAGTCATCCGACTGGCTTTCTCTATTCAGAATGACTTGTACAAGAATCTGTGGCAATTATGTACCCTGGAAAATCCCAATTAGCATATCACAGCCAAGTGTTAAGGGTGTGGTTGGATAGTGGCTAAGAGGTGTTATAGGAACGCCCAGAGTAAGGTGTTAAAACAGTACATGGCAGACAGTGTCGAACCCCCCCACCTCTATTTAGGCTTGGTTTCTTTATTTTCACATAAATGGCCTCCTTAACACCTCTCTTGAACCAGTCACGTTCCTTTGCCAATATGTTAACATTACAATCTTCAAAGGTATGTCCTTTATCCTTAAGATGCAGGTACACGGCTGAGTCCTGGCCCGAGGAATTGGCTCTTCTGTGCTGGGCCATACGTTGATGCAGTTGTTGTTTGGTCTCCCCCACATACAAATCAGAGCATTCTTCACTGCACTGCACTGCGTATATGATGTTGCTTTTCTTGTGTTTCGGTATTGGGTCTTTCGGATGTACCAATTGCTGCCTCAGTGTGTTGTTCGGTTTAAAGCAGACAGGGATACGGTGTTTTTTGAAAACTCTTCTTAATTTCTCGGAGACCCCTGCTACATATGGGATGACCATGTTCTTTCTCCTGTCTTGCTTTTCCCCTTCACTGTTGGTATTCGTGTTCTTTTCTTTCCTTCTGCTTCTTTTGACAAAGGCCCGGTCTGGATATCCACAAGGTTTAAGGGCTCCTCTGAGATGTTTCATTTCTTTAGCCTTCGCCTCTGTGCTAGTGGGGATGTTCTCGGCTCTGCGTTGCAGGGTTCTGATGACCCCCAGCTTGTGATCTAAATGGTGGTGGGAGTCAAACATCAAATACTGATCTGTGTGTGTTGGTTTTCTGTAAACCTCTACTTCCAGTTTACCATTTTCCTTAACTTCTACCAAGCAGTCCAAGAAAGCCAGTTTGTTGTTTTGTACCTCTTCCCTTGTAAATTTGATGTTTTGGTCTACCGCATTAATGTGTTCTGTGAAAGCTTGTACTTCCTTCTTTCTTACTTCTGGTGGATTTTACATCCTATACGCAGTGCAGTGCAGTGCAGTGAAGAATGCTCTGATTTGTATGTGGGGGAGACCAAACAACAACTGCCTCAACGTATGGCCCAGCACAGAAGAGCCA
This sequence comes from Hymenochirus boettgeri, assembly GCA_019447015.1. NCBI lineage: Eukaryota > Metazoa > Chordata > Amphibia > Anura > Pipidae > Hymenochirus > Hymenochirus boettgeri. Next base: position 410,056,477 of record CM033469.1, on the reverse strand, counting down.
ATTCCTCGGGTCAGGACTCAGCCGTGTACCTGCATCTTAAGGATAAAGGACATACCTTTGAAGATTGTAATGTTAACATATTGGCAAAGGAACGTGACTGGTTCAAGAGAGGTGTTAAGGAGGCCATTTATGTGAAAATAAAGAAACCAAGCCTAAATAGAGGTGGGGGGGTTCGACACCAACTGTCTGCCATGTACAATGCTGTTTTAACACCTTACTCTGGGCGTTCCTATAACACCTCTTAGCCACTATCCAATCACGCCCTTAACACCTGGCTGTGATATGCTAATTGGGATTTTCCAGGGTACATAATTGCTACAGATTCTTGTACAAGTCATTCTGAATTGAGAAAGCCAGTCGGGTGACTAGCGAAACGTCTTCAAGAACTAAACTTCAAGTCCAGTTGATCTAATTGAATACAATGGATAAAATAAATTATAACTAACCAAAGCTACGTACCCCCATTCTACTTTATTGGATGTGAAATAGTGGAGTATATTCTAGGATGTAGGTGCCAATTACACTTTTTCCCAAGCTCCTTTGCTGTTATAAACACCAACAAACCCAAATGTTAATTTGATACCAGTCCCATAAACATGAATGGAACCAACATCATCTGTAGCAGAGGACCCTTAGAATCAGATTCTATGGGCATTTTTAAAGATGTAAAAGTTATTTAACTCCTCATTTTACTTTAGTTCTCCTTAAAACAGCTTTTCTCATGTTAAATCCAAATTCTTCTATTTGCAAGTCAATCACTAAAATGAGTGTTTTAACTTTCAACTGTCCAGTATAAATGTGAATTAATTGTAGCGGATGTCTCTGCAGTATAATCCATGGCACAGTGGAAAGGTAGACGGGTGTAAGGTAACTTTCCAAGCTGTGGACTGGAGGGGTAAAGGTTTGAGTGAAGAACGACAAATCTAAATGTCTTTTATTCCCATCTATTCATTTAGTTATGAAGAAGATTTCAGGATTTTAAGTGTGTGATAGTTAATGAAGCCTATAGGGGAAACTAATATCCAGCGTAGAAGACATTAATTCTGACTTTTAAGCACCAGATGCTAATGAAGTCTATCGGGGGAACTGATATATGTCTATACGGAACCCTGCATATTCCTGTAGGCTCCAGCAGACCCAAAGTCCTATTTTTCATGCGGAATTCAACGAATTGCTGTTAATTACTAGGAATATCTAATGCAGTTTGGTTTCAAAACAAAGTAAGGTTTGAGGACGAGCGTAGCTAATGAATGCAGATATTCAAATTGTGGGAAGAAAGTCGGAGATGGCTATGAAATACCAGGGGACTGGGTGATGCACTTAATGAGCAGTAATTAAAGGGCATTTATCATATAGGTCTATAATTAGTTACTTGGTGTCCTGGGTTTTTATTTCTTTCTGTAAATTTCACCCAGAACTGAGAGGCAACAGCTCAAAAAAATGAATGAACCCAACCTTACAGTAAGGACTACGCCACACTAGTGCGCTTTTCGCGCGTTTGCGAACGCGTTTTACGCTCACGACTGTGCACATGATTTTCACTAAAATGGAAATCGTAGGAACGAGAAAATTCCCACGATTTCCCATTGCGCATGGAATTGGGTGTCCATTCGCATTTTGGGAAAGCATGCGTTCACCATTTTTGGTGCGTTAACGCGTGCATTTCCATAATGGAAAACGGCAAAATCGCATGCACAAAACGCACGTGCAAATGCGAAACGCATAAGAATTGCGCACACAATCACAAGCGAAAACGCTTGCGATTGCATGCGCGATTTGATGCGTTGTAGTGTGGCCTAAGCCCTAAATGTTATAGGAAATGGTCTGTAGGTGTTAAGTATTACAGTAGCCAATAGGCTCGCTGGATAGCTCCGTTCCCCTTCCATGTGATCTTTGAACCTCCAACCCAGTGAAAATATGTGAGACTGTATTAAAGAGAACATTAAAAATAATTATACAAAACAACCCCCCTACTTAAAAGTATCTAAGATGAGGACCTAAAATACTAGGCAATTCCCCCCCTCAGGTTTCGCCTGGATCCCTTGTACCACTGCAATGAAGTTGTGCTTGTGGTCCCAGTCTGGCACTGCCCTCTCTCTCAGCCCAGGACCTGGTTATCAGGAAGATGCAATTTAGAAGAGGCGTGTCTACCCATAGGCAAGTCTATTAGTAGTGCTGAACTGAGAGAGAGGACTATATAAAAATAGTTAAATAGTTATTTATCATATGCAGTTGTTCATGTATCTGACCGAAGCCTTCACCATGTCCTCTTTTAAAGACTATCGAGTTTGCTACATTGGAACGCTGGTTGGTTCTTTAATCTGTCTCCTGAATTGCCTTTAAATGCGTCTTACTGGAGCTGCTTACTGGAGTCTTTCAACATGAGGGCAATCTATTTTCCACGTATCTCTGCCTTTGTGTGCTGAACACAACCAGTAAGATTGGTCAGAGTCCAAATAGACACAAAAGAGAAACGACTCTTCTACTAAGTGCACAGCAAAAACTTTATTTCATAACAACGGTGTTTCATCGGGGGCAGCATTTTACCTTGACCAGATGGCAAGATACACCAGAGAGGTGCCCTGTCCACCCTGTCAATGTTCTCGGGCCCTGTTGTATTGTATAACCAGTTGCCCATGCGAACGAGTGTGAAATTTAGGTTATGTGATTATTGGTCCCGTTCGCGAACGGCGGATTTTTCCGGATTTTCAATTTTCGAAAATAAGAGGATTTCTCTTATTTTCGTAAATACGTATTTTCGAAAATTTTCAAAATTACGAGAAATCTTGTAATTTCAAGGATATTTTCATTTTAGTGGGTCCGCTCGCGGATTTTCGAATTTTTTATTATTATTTATTATTTTTTTATTCTATATATGAGCCGGATTTTTTCATCTAATTTTTATTCTGAATGTCTATTGTGTCCCAGTGTATCACATTGCATTGTGAAAAAGACAATGGGAAAAAAAATACAGGAGCAATCAATAAAATTAATCTCGGGCTTAGTAAAATGGACCCAGGAGAAACATAAAACAGACCCCGCAAACAGCTTTACTATGGAACACTGATTTATATAGGGGCTATGAATTGATGGAAATTCCCCTAGTAGGAAACAAGGAACTATCAGTTAGCAGATTGCTTGTCTATAATTCACAGCAAGTTTTGGATGAATTACAAGAAAAACCTTACAGCCGTTATGTGAAACGAAGTTAATGAAGTAAAAATGTATATTATTTTCATTATTGCCCTATCAATGGGTTTTAGGATTGTTACCTATTCGAGTAGATATTAGAGAACCCCCATAGACAGGATGTCAACAAGTTAGCACAATAGAAAACAATCCACTTTCTGATAGATCAACCTGACCACAAAATGGTCTGATTGTCCCACGAGCCGTACGCGGTTCAATGGCTCTTCCGGGACATCTGATGACATCAAACCTAGTGCAAGAGGAGATCATTCAGTAGTAGTGATAAGTCCTAGTTTCTAAACCAACCTGGTTTTGATAGCTGCATAGTACCCAGCGATGGGGACCTAAATCGCTAAGTCTTTATCCCTGGGTATTTTACCTAACAGCTGTAATACTGTCAGTGACAGTACCTGGTGTAGCCAATATGAAGACACACTTCTTTGCCCAACATGTCTTCCCATTGGCTACATCACTGCGGAAGAGGGCTGGAACGCAGAGAAAAACTTGCAATGTAAGAACAGCTGTATGGTAAAGTACTCAGGGGTGAAGACTTTGCAGTCAAGGTCCTCGCCCCCCGGTTCTATGCAGTTATGAAAGAAGAGGAGCGAGGGGGAGTATAATTGTCCTTCAACAGTTCGTGGTCTTCTGCCACAAAGTTTTGATTGGTCTGTAGTTTTAAATTCAGTAGAAAACAATGGAACTTGCGGACTATATTTACTATCTATACATCAGTCGTATGCAGTGGTTTCCTTAGCTAGGAACCGATAAAAGGTCAAACCTTTGGACCATATTTGTCCATATGTCACATAGATATTAGTGTGGTCATCCCTTTTACTGCTGACAAATTACCTCCCAATGTGTTTGTGACATGTAACATTCTCTGATCTGGCCTATTTATCGTAGAAACATCAAGAGGTACATCTACTAATGTATGGTCAGCATCTACTTATTTGCTTGTAGACAACCTGTCCAACGAAATGTCTGTCATCTAAACGGTTCCCAAAATTATTGGAGTATAAGAAAAAAAACTGCGGGAGTAATAATTACATCTTACTATGTAGATGTGTATGATCCATCACAGCTTTTACAATAAATGCCATATATAAAGCAAGGTGGAAATTTTCTATCAGATCCCTAATACGCAGTATATTATATTACACCCAAGCGTGAATAGAATTGGCCTATTTATACAGCTATAATACAGAGAGTGTGAGAAGGCTCCAAATGGATCCTCTACCCTGCAGGGATTTGCTGACCGCAGAATATCTACAATATGGCCTATTACATTATTAGCAATGATTGCTCTGCGATCTGCAGAGGGCTACAAGGGTATATTCATTAATGTACACCAAGGACTTCGGAAGATGTTCCTTAAGACATGATAAACCTTTCTAGGAATCAATTAGAACAAGCCATAAATGTGTTCTTAATGCAGATAAGTAATTGAGAAAGGAGGACGAGTCTTTGCTTCTTGAAGCTTAGTGGAAATAATCAAAACCCTAAGCACTGGTGTTAAAGACAATAGTATTATCAATAGCCCCACCCCCACCCCAACAAGGCCTACTACAAATGTGTATTATCAATAACCCAATAGTATTATCAATAGCCCAACCCCAAATCCTTACATGATGGGATGACCATGTTCTTTCTCCTGTCTTGCTTTTCCCCTTCACGTTGGTATTCGTGTTCTTTTCTTTCCTTCTGCTTCTTTTGACAAAGGCCCGGTTTGGATATCCACAAGGTTTAAGGGCTCCTCTGAGAGTTTCATTTCTTTAGCCTTCGCCTCTGTGCTAGTGGGGATGTTCTCGGCTCTGCGTTGCAGGGTTTCTGATGACCCCCAGCTTGTGATCTAAATGGTGGTGGGAGTCAAACATCAAATACTGATCTGTGTGGTTGGTTTTCTGTAAACTCTACTTCCAGTTTACCATTTTCCTTAACTTCTACCAAGCAGTCCAAGAAAGCCAGTTTGTTGTTTTGTACCTCTTCCCTTGTAAATTTGATGTTTTGGTCTACCGCATTAATGTGTTCTGTGAAAGCTTGTACTTCCTTCTTCTTACTTCTGGTGGATTTTACATCCTATACGCAGTGCAGTGCAGTGCAGTGAAGAATGCTCTGATTTGTATGTGGGGGAGACCAAACAACAACTGCCTCAACGTATGGCCCAGCACAGAAGAGCCAATCTCGGGTCAGGACTCAGCGTGTACCTGCATCTTAAGGATAAAGGACATACCTTTGAAGATTGTAATGTTAACATATTGGCAAAGGAACGTGACTGGTTCAAGAGAGGTGTTAAGGAGGCCATTTATGTGAAAATAAAGAAACCAAGCCTAAATAGAGGTGGGGGGGTTCGACACCAACTGTCTGCCATGTACAATGCTGTTTTAACACCTTACTCTGGGCGTTCCTATAACACCTCTTAGCCACTATCCAATCACGCCCTTAACACCTGGCTGTGATATGCTAATTGGGATTTTCCGAGGTACATAATTGCTACAGATTCTTGTACAAGTCATTCTGAATGAGAGAAGCCAGTCGGGTGACTAGCGAAACGTCTTCAAGAACTAAACTTCAAGTCCAGTTGATCTAATTGAATACAATGGATAAAATAAATTATAACTAACCAAAGCTACGTACCCCCATTCTACTTATTGGATGTGAAATAGTGGAGTATATTCAGGATGTAGGTGCCAATTACACTTTTTCCCAAGCTCCTTTGCTGTTATAAACAACCAACAAACCCAAATGTTAATTTGATACCAGTCCATAAACATGAATGGAACCAACATCATCTGTAGCAGAGGACCCTTAGAATCAGATTCTATGGGCATTTTTAAAGATGTAAAAAGTATTTAACTCCTCATTTTACTTTAGTTCTCCTTAAAACAGCTTTTCTCATGTTAATCCAAATTCTTCTATTTGCAAGTCAATCACTAAAAAGAGTGTTTAACTTTCAACTGTCCAGTATAAATGTGAATTAATTGTAGCGGATGTCTCTGCAGTATAATCCATGGCACAGTGGAAAGGTAGACGGGTGTAAGGTAACTTTCCAAGTGTGGACTGGAGGGGTAAAGGTTTGAGTGAGAAAGACAAATCTAAAGTCTTTTATTCCCATCATTCATTTAGTTATGAAGAAGATTTCAGGATTTTAAGTGTGTGATAGTTAATGAAGCCTATAGGGGAAACTAATATCAGCGTAGAAGACATTAATTCTGACTTTTAAGCACCAGATGCTAATGAAGTCTATCGGGGGAAACTGATATATGTCTATACGGAACCCTGCATATTCCTGTAGGCTCCAGCAGACCCAAAGTCCTATTTTTCATGCGGAATTCAACGAATTGCTGTTAATTACTAGGAAATCTAATGCAGTTTGGTTTCAAAACAAAGTAAGGTTTGAGGACGAGCGTAGCTAATGAATGCCGATATTCAAATTGTGGGAAGAAAGTCGGAGATGGCTAGAAATACCAGGGGACTGGGTGATGCACTTAATGAGCAGTAATTAAAGGGCATTTATCATATAGGTCTATAATTAGTTACTTGGTGTCCTGGGTTTTTATTTCTTTCTGTAAATTTCACCCAGAAATGAGAGGCAACAGCTCAAAAAAAATGAATGAACCCAACCTTACAGTAAGGACTACGCCACACTAGTGCGTTTTCGCGCGTTTGCGAACGCGTTTTACGCTCAGACTGTGCACATGATTTTCACATAAAATGGAAATCGTAGGAACGAGAAAATTCCCACGATTTCCCATTGCGCATGGAATTGGGTGTCCATTCGCATTTTGGGAAAGCATGCGTTCACCATTTTTGGTGCGTTAAAGCGTGCATTTCCATAATGGAAAACGGCAAAATCGCATGCACAAAACGCACGTGCAAATGCGAAACGCATAAGAATTGCGCACACAATCACAAGCGAAAACGCTGCGATTGCATGCGCGATTTGATGCGTTGTAGTGTGGCCTAAGCCCTAAATGTTATAGGAAATGGTCTGTAGGTGTTAAGATTTACAGTAGCCAATAGGCTCGCTGGATAGCTCCGTTCCCCTTCCATGTGATCTTTGAACCTCCAACCCAGTGAAAATATGTGAGACTGTATAAAGAGAACATTAAAAATAATTATACAAAACAACCCCCCTACTTAAAAGTATCTAAGATGAGGACCTAAAATACTAGGCAATTCCCCCCTCAGGTTTCGCCTGGATCCCTTGTACCACTGCAATGAAGTTGTGCTTGTGGTCCCAGTGGCATGCCCTTCTCTCAGCCCAGGACCTGGTTATCAGGAAGATGCAATTTAGAAGAGGCGTGTCTACCCATAGGCAAGTCTATTAGTAGTGCTGAACTGAGGAGAGGACATATAAAAAATAGTTAAATAGTTATTATCATATGCAGTTGTTCATGTGATCTGACCGAAGCCTTCACCCTGTTCTTTTAAAGACTATCGAGTTTGCTACATTGGAAAGCTGGTGGTTCTTTAATCTGTCTCTGAATTGCCTTTAAAGCGTCTTACTGGAGGCCTTACTGGAGTCTTTCAACATGAGGGCAATCTATTTTCCACGTATCTCTGCCTTTGTGTGCTGAACACAACCAGTAAGATTGGTCAGAGTCCAAATAGACACAAAAGAGAAACGACTTCTAATAAGTGCACAGCAAAAACTTTATTTCATAACAACGGTGTTTCATCGGGGGCAGCATTTTACCTTGACCAGATGGCAAGATACACCAGAGAGGTGCCTGTCCACCCTGTCAATGTTTCGGGCCCTGTTGTATTGTATAACCAGTTGCCCATGCGAACGAGTGTGAAATTTAGGTTATGTGATTATTGGTCCCGTTCGCGAACGGCGGATTTTTCGGATTTTCAATTTTCGAAAATAAGAGGATTTCTCTTATTTTCGTAAATACGTATTTTCGAAAATTTCAAAATTACGAGAAATCTTGTAATTTCAAGGATATTTTTTAGTGGGGCCGCTCGCGGATTTCGAATTTTTTATTATATATTATTTTTTTATTCTATATATGAGCCGGATTTTTCATCTAATTTTTATTCTGAAGTCTATTGTGTCCCAGTGTATCACATTGCATTGTGAAAAAGACAATGGGAAAAAAAATACAGGAGCAATCAATAAATTAATCTCGGGCTAGTAAAATGGACCCAGGAGAAACATAAAACAGACCCCGCAAACAGCTTTACTATGGAACACTGATTATATAGGGGCTATGAATTGATGGAAATTCCCCTAGTAGGAAACAGGAACTATCAGTTAGCAGATTGCTTGTCTATAATCACAGCAGTTTTGGATGAATTACAAGAAAAACCTTACAGCCGTATGTGAAACGAAGTTAATGAAGTAAAAATGTATATTATTTCATTATTGCCCTATCAATGGGTTTTAGGATTGTTACCTATTCGAGTAGATATTAGAGAACCCCCATAGACAGGATGTCAACAAGTTAGCACAATAGAAAACAATCCACTTTCTGATAGATCAACCTGACCAACAAATGGTCTGATTGTCCCACGAGCCGTACGCGGTTCAATGGCTCTTCCGGGACATCTGATGACATCAAACCTAGTGCAAGAGGAGATCATTCAGTAGTAGTGATAAGTCCTAGTTTTAAACCAACCTGGTTTTGATAGTGATAGTACCCAGCGATGGGGACCTAAATCGCTAAGTTTTATCCCTGGGTATTTTACCTAACAGCTGTAATACTGTCAGTGACAGTACCTGGTGTAGCCAATATGAAGACACACTTCTTTGCCCAACATGTCTTCCCATTGGCTACATCACTGCGGAAGAGGGCTGGAACGCAGAGAAAAACTTGCAATGTAAGAAAAGCTGTATGGTAAAGTACTCAGGGGTGAAGACTTGCAGTCAAGGTCCCGCCCCCCGGTTCTATGCAGTTATGAAAGAAGAGGAGCGAGGGGGAGTATAATTGTCCTTCAACAGTCGTGGTTCTGCCACAAAGTTTTGATTGGTCTGTAGTTTAAATTCAGTAGAAAACAATGGAACTTGCGGACTATATTTACTATCTATACATCAGTCGTATGCAGTGGTGTTCCTTAGCTAGGAACCGATAAAAGGTCAAACCTTTGGACCCTATTGTCCATATGTCACATAGATATTAGTGTGGTCATCCTTTACTGCTGACAAATTACCTCCCAATGTGTTTGTGACATGTAACATTCTCTTATCTGGCCTATTTTCGTAGAAACATCAAGGGGTACATCTAATGTATGGTCAGCATCTACTTATTGCTTGTAGACAACCTGTCCAACGAAATGTCTGTCATCTAAACGGTTCCCAAAATATTGGAGTATAGAAAAAAAAAACTGCGGGAGTAATAATTACATCTTACTATGTAGATGTGTATGATCCATCACAGCTTTTACAATAAATGCCATATATAAAGCCGGTGGAAATTTTCTATCAGATCCCTAATACGCAGTATATTATATTACACCCAAGCGTGAATAGAATTGGCCTTTTATACAGCTATAATACAGAGAGTGTGAGAAGGCTCCAAATGGATCCTCTACCTGCAGGGATTTGCTGACCGCAGAATATCTACAATATGGCCTATTACATTATTAGCAATGATTGCTCTGCGATCTGCAGAGGGCTACAAGGGTATATCATTAATGTACACCAAGGACTTCGGAAGATGTTCCTAAGACATGATAAACCTTTCTAGGAATCAATTAGAACAAGCCATAAATGTGTTCTTAATGCAGATAAGTAATTGAGAAAGGAGGACGAGTCTTTGCTTCTTGAAGCTTAGTGGAAATAATCAAAACCCTAAGCACTGGTGTTAAGACAATAGTATTATCAATAGCCCCACCCCCACCCAACAAGGCCTACTACAAATGTGTAATTCAATAACCCAATAGTATTATCAATAGCCCAACCCTACCCCAACAGATTCTACTACAAATGTGTATTATCAATAACCCAACCCCCACCCAACAGATCTACTACAAATGTGTATTATCAATAGCCCAACCCCCACCCCAACAGATTTACTACAAATGTGTATTATCAATAACCCAACCCCCACCCCAACAGATCCTACTACAAATGTGTATTTCAATAGCCAAACCCACCCCAACAGATCTACTACAAATGTGTATTATCAATAGCCAACCCCCACCCCAACAGATTCACTACAAATGTGTATATCAATAACCCAACCCCCACCCCAACAGATTCTACTACAAATGTGTATTATCAATAACCCAACCTACACCCAACAGATCCTACTACAAATGTGTATTATCATAGCCCAACCCCCCACGCAACAGGTCCTAACTAAAATGTGTATTATCAATAACCCAATAGTATTACAATAACCCAACCCCCACCCCAACAGGTCCTACTACAAATGTGATATTAATAACCCTATAGAATTATAATAACTCAACCCCACCCAACAGGTCCTACTTCAAATGTGTATTATCAATAACCCAATAGTATTATCAAACTCAAACCCCACCCCAATAGGTCATACTACAAATGTGTATTATCAATAACCCAATAATATCTAACAGCTCAACCCCCACCCCAACAGGTCCTACTACAACTGGTTATTATCAATAACCCAACCCACCCCAACAGATCCTACTACAAATGTGTATTATCAATAACCCAATAGTATTATCAATAACCCAACCCCCACCCCAACAGATCCTACTACAAATGTGCATTATCAATAACCAATAGTATTATCAATAACCCAACCCCCACCCCAACAGATCCTACTACAAATGTGCATTATCAATAACCAATAGTATTATCAAAACCAACCCCCACCCCAACAGGTCCTACTACAAATGTGGAGCCTTTATGTACCTCCAAAATAATACAAACCCCCCATGGAAGAATGAATTAAAAGAAAGAATGTGGGGACTGATCTCGCAATAGAGCAACATTGTATCTACAACCTTCCGTCAGTGGACCCCATTTAACATCAACCCCATTTTAATATCTATCTATTATCTATCCTCATCCATCCACTACATCTATCTATCCATCTATCCATCTATCATCTATCTATCTATCTATCATCTATCTATCCATCTACCATTTATCTATCTATCTACTGTGGGCACTCATACATATACTCACAGTATACTTGCCCAGGTGCAATCCAATATCCAAATTGAATAGAGAGAAGTAAGATGCGCTCAAAGGTCTTTTCCAAAAAACTTTATTATCTAGTGTATCAGCTGATCACCATCTTCTTTATATATATATATATATCACACGGAGGCCACGTGTTTATATAGGGATACCGCCTGTACGTCTATATAATCTCATCGGTAACACATATCACACGGAGCGCCACGTGTTTAATAGGGATACCGCCTGTACCGTCTATATAAATCTCATCGGTAACACGTATCACACGGAGCGCCATGTGTTTATATAGGGATACCGCCTGTACCGTCTATATAAATCTCATCGGTAACACGTATCACACGGAGCGCCACGTGTTTATATAGTAATACCGCCTGTACCGTCTATATAAATCTTACCGGTAACGTATCACACGGAGCGCCACGTGTTTATATAGTGATACCGCCTGTACCGTCTATATAAATCTTACCGGTAACACGTATCACACGGAGCGCCACGTGTTTATATCGGGATACCGCCTGTACCGTCTATATAAATCTCATCGGTAACACGATCACACGGAGCGCCACGTGTTATATAGGGATACCGCCTGTACCGTCTATATAAATCTCATCGGTAACACGTATCAACGGAGCGCCACGTGTTTATATAGGGTACCGCCTGTACCGTTATATAAATCTCATCGGTAACACGTATCACACGGAGCGCCACGTGTTTATATAGGGATACCGCCTGTACCCTCTATATAAATCTCATCGGTAACACGTATCACACGGAGCCACGTGTTTATATAGGGATACCGCCTGTACCGTCTATATAAATCTTACCGGTAAACGATCACACGGAGCGCCACGTGTTTATATCGGGATACCGCTGTACCGTCTATATAAATCTCCTCGGTAACACGTATCACGGCGCGCCATGTGTTTATATAGTGATACCGCTGTACCGTCTATATAAATCTACCGGTAACACGTATCACACGGAGCACCACGTGTTATATAGGGATACCGCCTGTACCGTCTATATAAATCTTTACCGGTACACGTATCACACGGAGGCCACGTGTTATATCGGGATACCGCCTGTACCGTCTATATAAATCTACCGGTAACACGTATCACACGGAGCGCCATGTGTTTATATAGTGATACCGCCTGTACCGTCTATATAAATCTTACCGGTAACACGTATCACACGGAGCACCATGTGTTTATATAGGGATACCGCCTGTACCGTCTAATAAATCTCATCGGTAACACGTATCACACGGAGCGCCATGGTTTATATAGGATACGCCTGTACCGTCTCTAATAAATCTCATTGGTAACACGTATCACATGGAGCGCCATGTGTTTATATAGGATCCCACTGTACCGTCTATAAAATCTCATCGGTAACACGTATCACATGGAGCGCCACGTGTTTATATAGGGATACCGCCGTTACCGTCTATATAAATCTCATTGGTAACACGTATCACACGGAGCGCCACGTGTTTATATAGGGATACCGCCTGTAACGTCTAATAAAATCTATCGGTAACAGTACAAACGGAGCGCCATGCCACGTGTTTATATAGGGATACCGCCTGTACCGTCTATATAAATCTCATCGGTAACAGGTATCACACGGAGCGCCATGTGTTTATATAGGGATACCGCCTGTACCGTCTATATAAATCTCATCGGTAACACGTATCACACGGAGCGCCATGTGTTTATATAGTGATACCGCCTGTACCGTCTATATAAATCTTACCGGTAACACGTATCACACGGAGCGCCACGTGTTTATATAGGGATACCGCCTGTACTGTCTATATAAATCTTACCGGTAACACGTATCACACGGAGCGCCACGTGTTTATATAGGGATACCGCCTGTACCGTCTATATAAATCTTACCGGTAACACGTATCACACGGAGCGCCACGTGTTTATATAGGGATCGCAATGTGTTATTTGTGTGTATAATAAGGGTGGAGAGAATTAATGATATAGCTGAAGCTCAGGAGAAAGAGACAATTCATAGTCCAAAATCAATATCACATCAGCTTTCAGGCTTAGAAGTCAGATCAGTTTTAGGGGGTGAGGGGGAGATTGGGGGGTGTATTTGCAGCAAACCCTTTACCCAAAAGATTAGTGACAGAGAGAGAGATACAGAATCTGTACGTCTGTCACAATCAATGTCCGCTGTAATATATCAATAACATGTCAGGGTCTTGGTTCTGTAAACCCCCCACGGTCAATGAAGGGGTTAATTCTGCAGTTCCAAATGGCCAAAGCCAGATGGATGGGGGAGAGAGAGAGATAAGGGTTGGTATAACGTGACAGACACAATCGATAGATGATATATATCAACCTCCGATCGCAAACATGGTGCGTGATGCATCAGTCAAACACCTTTTGCTGTTAGGGGCTTTAGATCTAAGATAGAGATCGATCACTGGCAAGGCTAATGGAAACCCAGGAGTTTGTACTCAACCTTATACACTGCTACAGCCGCAGGGCTGAGATGTACTGACAGAGATTCCCTGTTATTTCGGGTCAGGGTTGAATCCAGACAACTATCTATATTATTATAGGAGTTTTTTTTCCTTACAACTCTACAGAAGAAGTTACTGTTACCTTCGTGTTACAATGTTTGACTTATCAAGTGATGCAATGGAGCTGGGAGGACTATAAAGCACTCTCACAGGGTTTTGATTGGCTGCTTACAAAGAGCTGCAAGCAGCCATAAGTTATGTGACCATGGCTAGGCAAACCTCACAGGGTTTTGATTGGATGCTTACAAAGAGCTGCAAGCAGCCATAAGTTATGTGACCACGGCTAGGCAGGTAGATTTACCAACTTGTGTTTTCCCAGAAAGCAGCACATTTTACAAGCTGTTCATGACTAAAATAATGTTGTGACCTCGCTAATCCACCACAGGTCCTGTGCATAGAAGCTAGTAGATAAACAGGGCTATTTGTGTCTTAAAGTCACGTTAACCAATGTACAGTACCAAGTGTGAACGTGACTTTAAGACACAACTAACGGCAGTTGCGACATTACGCAAAATGTGTTGTGCAACTGCCACAACCAATGCACTGAGCAGTTAACGGCTCTTTAAGACGTAATCACTAACGCCAACAGATTGCCGGTGTTAAAGATTAGCAAAAGGCAAACACCATTCGCAATGGACTGAGAGCCACTATCAGCTCAGTGCATTGCCTATAGGGGGCGATAGAGAGCGATAGCGACTCTCGGTACATAGCCCTGAAAGTCGGGGGGGGGGGGGCTCTCCTGTCTGTAAGGTGTCCCATAATACTAGGAGGTTGGGCTGATTACATTATACCCCCTATTTTGTATTGAACTATCCAAGGAGTGTGGCTTTTTTTTCTTTTTGCCTTTTGGGTCTAGAATAATCCCTTCATTTCACTTAGTAACTGAAAACCCACAGATAGATTATGGAAAGATTCACAAGCTGTCAGATTTTTTTATTATAATTTTTTTTCTTTTCCTCTTTGCTACAGATATAAAAAAAAACTGCCAACCACGAACTGAACAGATGGAATTGTGTTTAGGCAGAAGTAACGGTCCCACAGGCTGTGCAAATAATCATTGAAAAGGAGGGACCGCAAGGCGTGACTCAATGCAAAACGCATCTGGACGATAACAGTATTTTGCTTTATTCTGTGGAGATTATGTTGCATATTTAAATGAACTTAAAGATGCCTTGTAGCTAAATCTTATTCTCATTAACCTTCAACTTCCCATCCAGTGATTCCTCTGTATGTAAATAAATGCTTCTGGCATCCCGTATACACGACCTCTATTACTGTTTTGCCCCTTGACTCAGCCCACTGGGCAATCAGTTGCTCAGTAGAGATCTGAGCATGTTTTTATTCACAGCCAATAAGGTAAAAATTATTTTAAGGGGCAATCCCACATTCATGTGAAACATTCAGAGCAGATCAATCCAAGATTTATGATGATTAAAGGGGATTTAAGATTTATGAAGGTGAGTAAAAAAATGTTGTGTATGCCCTTTAAATGAGTAGTCTGTAAGTCTGTCAATCATTGTTTTATCACATACCAATAATTCACTGCCTGATTGGTTATTGCAAAAAAAAAAAAAAATCCTAATATGTGTAAATATTGGGAAGGGTCTGTGCACTTAATGGTTAATTGTACAGTAGTGATTTCCATGTAACATCTATGTAGGTGTTAACCATCCTGTATGGCTGTTATCTGCTTTCCCTAAGTTTAAATAAATATGTAACCACCTTTCCCTTTATATTTTGGCCGGGTTTTTAAAAAGACAGATACAGTAGATATGGTCCTTAGTAAGAGATATCTATCCGTTTAACCCCTTGCAGTCACTGAGCACAAACCTATTTAAAATAAGAAATCTCCTTTAATGGTTGGAGCCAATCAGGGAGCAGTGATTACAGCGCTGAGTTGCGGGTTCAAATCCAGACACTGACCAGAACAAGAGTTAACAGGGTGAAATTGCCAGATCAGCTTTATGCCAATAATAAGCCAAGATGTTAAAATGAATGGAGGGGGTTTGGGAATTTTTCTTGCAAGATTTTAAAACTTTCATTTTTAATTACACTTGGTAGGAAAGAAAAATAAAATACAACTAAAGGGGGAAAATAAATAAAATCCCCAGTCAACCGGTAATATTTTATGCATAGGAGTTTGTCTAGTTAATCATTCCATTAATTTTTCCTTTACGGAATCAAAGCTCCCCTCCCCCCACACTCCACTTCAGATAGACAGCAGGGGGCGCTGGTTACAGATTGTTTCAGTTACCTCCGGCACTTGGTAGCAGATTAGTGAGTCGCTCTCTGACAGGGCTGAGTGATGTCAACGCTCCGGAGCCTTTGGCGATGTAAGGAGTAAGTTATCTCCATACGTGCAGTTTGTATAAGATTATGTAAATAAATTATAATACTATAACCCTCTGGGAAATTCCAAAACAGGGGCCTATTTATAATTACTGATAACTGTGGTTCATAACATCTGCATTTTATGATGGTCGTAATACTGTGGTTGTAAAATTCTGATCATTAACGATATTTTGCGTCCCCGTCGACCCAAACGTCCTACAATATGGTAACGCATTACAAATGGACGACAGTGCATGGTATTGAGACACGGCGCGATATCAGTATTTCACGACCCATGACAGACGTAAAATACTGACGCGATCGTAAAATACAGCGCAATATGGCCCCTTTAAATATAACATGCAGGGTCTTCGTTTAAAATCGGTTTTTAAAACGCTGTTTAAAAAAAAGCACGAATAAGACAGACGGCCATAGATACGTAATAATTAAACAATGTGCTCAAACCAATGTATATAATGTACACATGTTCCCCTGAGATGTCACCGTAAATTTTACATCAAACGTGGGTCCTTTCAATATCAAACTGACTCACTGGGCCTTTCACGGTCCATTTGGAAGCTCGTTCGTGTCTTTTTTTCTCCCATTTAATACAGAACCTCATGGCCAATTAAATCAGCAGCAATTCAAAATGGCAGCACTAAGGACAAACATTCTGCAACTATATGATCCATGCACAGAGAGAAGAGCCTGTAGAGCAGTGAAGATGTCTTACAATGTGAGCAATCTGCCCAGAGGTACTGATCGTAAAGTTTATGGTCCTCTAACCTTCAGATGCCGGATCCCTCTGGCACTAACCATACGTGGCTGGTTAAATGGTTGGGACGTGGCCGCGGATCGTTGGTCCTGAGATGATCCCACTTGACCCAGAATTCTGCCTTTGAGCCCATGATAAAATTTCAGTTTGGGGCATTTAATATAACAGCTGGACTCACAGGACCACAATGTGCTATTAATGGGCTGGAACTTCTCTCTCTCTCTGCTCAATGTTAAACATTTATAAAAGAACAAGTTTGTTGAAGGACAAGTAAACCTTAAATGCATCTTTTGTCATTTTCTGATTTCCGCAGCCCCTCCTCCTTATTTGGGTATCCTACTTATAGTAAATTGGCTCCCATTCCATCTCTGTAGACATTGAAATAGGAAACAGTTTGACACCTGTATAGTTGGGGGGTGATTACATGGTAGGGTTGTCCCTGTACAGTTATCCTTAGCCAGTGTTGTTCTAGATACTGACACTGCTACTAGATAAATAAGGAGTCAGCCTATAAAGCTCTGGTCCCCTTCTTAGAGTACTACCCCCCCCCCCCCTTGACTGGCCTAATCCACTGTAATCAGGGTCGTCACATTGGGCTCATAGGGAGCAATCAGGAACTAGCAGCCACTGTAAAGTGTCCAATCTGTCAGTCATCAGAAAGTTCCCTTTCAGGTCAATCAACCTCCGCTAGAGTATAATCAGGCAAAGGGATAATTTGGGGTGATCATGCATTGACAAATCAATTGGAACTGATTGTGAGAGAAAGTAAATTTACTTTGTGTAAATGATGAAACCAGAGACAAACATACACGGTAATTGTTTTAAATCCAGTCATAATAATACATAGTACTGTATACACAGTAGTATATAATATATAGTATGTTGGCCAGGGTACATAGTATATATTATATAGACATAGTACATAGTATATATTATATAATACAGTATATAGTACATACTATACACTGTAGTACATAGTATATAGTACAGTATATATTATATAGTACATAGTATGTAGTACATAGTATATATCATATAATACACAGAATATAGTACAGTACATAGTATTTATTATATGGTACATACTATATAGTACATATTATATATTATATAGTACATAGTATATAGTACCGTATATACTCGAGTATAAGCTGAGGTTTTTAGGTTTAAAAATCTACCTAAAAACCTTGCCTCGGCTTATACTCGGGTCAAGAGAAAACTTACGTTATTTCCAGATGCAGCCGCGAGTCAGGAAGAAAAGCCGGCAGTTCCCAGGGTGCACTGACATCATCGCGCACCCGCGAAGCAGTACTGGGAACTGCCGGCTCTGCACAGAGCGAGCGGCAGCCGGCGGAGAGATGAAGACTGAAGACTGGCCAGGTACGGTAAGTGAACTGGGGGGGCTCTAGGGTGGGGGACAGTATGCCATACAGTAACACCCAATACCTTTCTACTATAGGTGTTTGGAAACTACAGCTCCCAGCAACGAAAGCATGCTGGGAGTTGTAGTTTCCAAACATCTACAGTGGAAAGGTATTAGGGTTACTGTATGGGATTACTGTACATTTAAAGGGCAACTATCTACCCTCGGCTTATACTCGAGTTAATAATGTTTTCTGATTTTTGGAGGCAAAAATGGGTACCTCGGCTTATACTCGAGTCGGCTTATACTCGAGTATATACGGTACTTAACATATATTATATAGTACATAGTATAGATTATATAGTACATAGTATTTATTATATGGTACATACTAAATAGTACATAGTATATTGTACATAATATATATTATATAGTACATATTATAGTGTACATAATATATATTATATAGCACATACTATATATTATATAGCATATAACATATATTCAGGGAGATTCAATAAAAGTTCTTATCGTTAAAAATGGTGGTAATTTTGCCCCAACCAATCAGATATTATGAAACATTTGAAAGCTAACATACAGTATAGACTATATATTATGTAATATAGTGTGCATGTAGAACTTCTCTTTTCCAAACATATAGCTAGTGTAACAGTTATTTCCTATAGAATTATTGTCTAATCTCCAATCGAAGCTATGGTTAGGGTAAGATATTTCAGGATAACCCTGGCTGTCTCAGTCCTTACTATTTTTTTTTATACATAGGTATGGGTGCTGCCATATTGCTTTCTCTTGCAGCACCTCCACCAGTCATTGCTGCACTATTCTATAAAAAAACATTTAAGGGTCTGGTGCTGATACCCCAGGTTCAATCTATACATTTCATTTCTAAGAAAGTTCCTGACGAAGGGATAATGTTCCGTGAGATCTAGCAATGTATTGGATGGAGAGTGAAAAGGTCCAACATTAGCTATAATTAGGTTCCGAGCGTTCCTATCATTTAGTAGAGTGCCTGCTCTGTTAGCCATTTATATCTGCCAATGCCATAAATAGCAAAGTGACATTTTCTAAAGTGGATTTGTGCAAAGTCAGTAGAACATTGTGAAGTAGAAATAAGAATAAAGTCCCCAAACCATCCCACGTTCTACAGACATTAGTTGTGGAACCAACCAGGAGTTGAATTCTGCACAGAATTGATAAAGTGCTAAGTGGGAAAGTTTCACTTCTGAACATGATCTCCCTTTCCCTAGTCCAATGTGATTCGATTGAGACTCTCGCTGCAGGTGACTGGGTTACCGACTTCGATGTACCAGGGAAGAACATTGCTATTTGGGAAGGTAGAGGAGACTTCACTGTACTAGAGGAGACTTCACTCTACTAGCGGAGACTTCACTCTACTAAGCACAGCAACATAATCAGAGCTGACAGATACCAGCGGAATAAAGAATGA
The DNA here is from genome assembly GCA_019447015.1 of Hymenochirus boettgeri. NCBI lineage: Eukaryota > Metazoa > Chordata > Amphibia > Anura > Pipidae > Hymenochirus > Hymenochirus boettgeri. The sequence continues at coordinate 410,036,672 of CM033469.1, read as the reverse complement.
TACAGAATTCAACCTGAGAACACAAGACCCCACTAACGGCAACCAAACTTGTAGGGGTGATTTCTAAGGGGGTCAAGCTCTAGGGGGTCTAACACCCCCCACATGTGTTTTGATTATAAAGTGGAGTTAAGGTTTTCTTGTTCCAAAAATGGAAAGAACTTCATTATTCATTATCAACGCCCTGTAAATGTTAATGAAAGAATAGATATCTATCTATAACTATTTAAAGGCAAATTTTACTTAAAGGCATTGCATACACCCATAAATTTAATAAAAGGCAATATTCTTTAAATAAGTTATCCACTAGGAATTTCCATTGTATTGATGTAGTCCGAGTTAAGACAAAATGTTATACCTCAGGCAAGACGTCAAATCCAAACATACACAAGCGATATGTAGACTTCTACTATCTACAACATTAATAGGGAGTCACCTGACTGATTTTAAGGTCTGCAATTAGATTTATTGACATCACAGTGTATTATCACACTTACTATATGACATCATCAAATGAGCAGCCAACAGAAAGTTATTAAAACAACGTTAAAAGCCAATACATCTAGTGCATTTCACACATTTCTACACACATACAGGGAGATTAAATAAAAGTTCTTATCGTTTAAAATGGTGCTAATTTTGCCCCAACCAATCAGATCTTATTTAACATTTGAAAGCTAACATCTGATTGGTTGGGGCAAAATTAGCACCATTTTTAAACGATAAGAACTTTTATTGAATAACCCTGATTGTACTTTAAGTAAAAATAAGTCAAAAATGCAAATTGAGGAAATGAAAACCTGTCCACGAACCTCGCAAATCACTACAAACCGTGCGCCTATTACCACAAAATCAGTGCGGACGGCAAAATCTTTTTTCACATAATTAAAAAAAAAAAAATCTACACAAAAGTATTTCTTTCGCTTGTTCAAAATTCGAAGGAGTTTCACAGCTGAAAATATTACACACCGAGTCCCAAATAACTTGGTGGGGTTCCTTGCTGCTCAGTGTGTAGCGGATTCACGCACTCCGTGCTTCTGCCTGGCTGTTTTGTGAATTTAAATAAGGTCGTTTTGCATATTTCCTCTGAAAATAGATTTTCTCTCCCTCCCATCGAGCCGCAGAAATTTACCTTAATCAACATCTCTGACTGTGTTTCCTATGTGCATAAATAGAACGGGTCACTAAAGGTGGGGAACAGAATTTTTTTTTTGTGGCTGTTAAAATAATAAATGATAATGTATAAGAAATAAAAAATAGCTCCCAAACTGATCAAAATTCCACCATGCTCTCCGCTTGTTTAATGAGATTCTCCCCCCTTCTCTGTTTCCCTCTCGTGTAAGGGGGTACGAACAAAGGAAACCTTCATTTCCCAAACAGAAAGTGAAATTCGACCGCGTATTTGCAGAACAGTTTAGGAGGCGGTAAATCTTTTTTTATCGTTCCTGCAATATTATTTTCATTTGCTGACATCGGGCGCGGAGCAGAAATAGATCAAAACAGCTACGGAGGAAAAATAGAAAAAAAAAAATGTACTGCACAATCAGCGGTACTGCCAGGGAAATCTATTAGGAGACGCCAACACACCCTCAGGGAAAATTCCTTACACAGGAAGTGACTGTGTGTGTCCGTGGTGGCTGTGTGTGTTGACATACACACTGGTGCTCAGAATGTGAAGCAAATAAACAATCACACAATTTAACAACCACATTGTTGTATATATATAAGGGTACGGATGTGACTACAGCAAAAATTTTACCCCCAATCAAAAATTACCTCAGCGACAGTATTTTTTAACAACAATAAAGTATATATATCGGTAATTACCATTATCGCCCGTTCATAAATATGCCTCTTGGTGTCCCTGGGGTAATAAAATATTATAAGGGGATCTCTAAGGAACAAATTCTACCCCCAAAATAAAATTATTTCGGTGAACAAAAGACCCCCCAAAACTTAGACCTCGCTAGGTTTAAAGAGTTGAAATTAGTCTCTATCTATCTTACTATCTTTCTATAGGTCATCTATCTATCTATCTATCTATCATCTATCTATCTATCTATCTGTCTATCATCTATCTATCTATCTATCTATCTGTCTATCATCTATCTATCTATCCATCCGTCTGTCTGTCTATCTATCTATCCATCTATCCATCCATCTATCCGTCTGTCTGTCTGTCTGTCTATCTATCTATCCATCTATCCATCCATCTATCTGTCTGTCTGTCTGTCTGTCTATCTGTCTATCTATCCATCTGTCTATCTATCCATCTATCTGTCTGTCTGTCTGTCTCTGTCTGTCTGTCTATCTATCCATCTATCTATTTATCCATCTATCTATCTATCAATCTATTGTCCATCTATTATACATCTATCTAATCTATCTATCTAATCTATCTATCTATCTATCTAATCATCTATCTATCTATCTATCTATCTATCTATCTATCTATCCATCCATCTATCTATCTATCCATCTATTGTCCATCTATTATACATCTATCATCTATCTATCTAATCTATCTATCTAATCATCTATCTATCTATCTATCTATCTATCTATCTATCTATCTATCTATCTATCATCCATCCATCCATCTATCATATAAATATTATCTATCTATAGTGTAAACACATTTTTCCTTATCATCCAAAGGCAGCAATAACAGTGAGATTAACTCCCACCCCCTAGTAGGTAGGACCAGCACAAAGTCTTTAAATACCCCCCCCCCATACCCCGGTGGTGTTTTTTGGTCTTACATGGTCCCATGTTTGTTATTATACCTGCTGGTCCAGAGGATCAGTGAGTGGCTCAGAGGACCGTGTATCATTGTGTCCCTGGGGAGTTTACTCCTTGCCTGACACTGCTGGGCTAGGTTCCCCTTGTGGTGCTCTAGCAGTTCCAGTGTCTGTCCCCTGTTCTTGGCTTGCCAGTAGGTGCCTGTCGCTAGCCGTACAGCCACCGGTTCTTAGCTGCTTTTCCGGGTTGCCTCTCTTTCAGGTTGGCGCAGTGACGTCAGTTGCGTGCCGACAGCAGCGTCTGACGTGGCGGGGATTTTAAAAAGGGGAACCCAGAAGCCGGAGTTCCTCTTAACTGGAGTACAAGTTTCTGCTGGAAGTCGGTGTTAGAGCACGTCGCTGTGTCCCCTGGACTGGTAAGCCTTGCCTGTGTTTACCTTGGGAGTTAAGTTGCCTAACACTCGCAGGTCTGCCTGGAATAGAGTTGGCAGACATATACCTGTGCGGCCGACAATAAAATTTAGTGTGCACTGGAGGTAAGCTGGATGTTTTTATGTTGCAGGTTCTTCTGTTCTGGTTGCCTGCCTTTTGTCTCTGCCTGCCCATGTCAGTAATGGCGGAGTGTACTGATCACCAACTTGCTTCTGGGGAGATTACTCCCACTCCCAAGAGGAAAGCTACAATTAAATCAAGATTTTGCCCTGGTTGTGATGTTCGCTTGACAAAAGATTACACGGGAAAACGGTGTATGACCTGCACTGGGAAACTTAAAGAAGAAAAGCCTCCGTCAGTACAGGATTTTTTCTCCTTCTTAAAGGAAACAATGTCCTCGTTTCAGGCCAGACAGTCAGCAAGACCTGAGGAAGTTGGTATTGCTCCTGGAAGACAGAACAATCCGGAAGAGGTACCTGATGTTGAGGTTGATCAGTTAGAGGAGGACCAGGAGTTAATACCTGGGAAAAGAAGAGTCATCTGAAGAAGGGGAATAATCAGATGGAGAGGACTTCTTTCCCACTAACGAATTGGAAAGTTTTCTTAGAGTGGTATGTGAGACTCTAGAGGCAGACGACCCTCAAGAACCGCCAAGGAAGGTGCCCCGGGTATTTTCTGGAGCAATTAAAAAGAGCACATATATTTCTATCCATGAGGCCACAAAAGAGAGTGTGAAACAGCAATGGAGAAACCCTTACAGGAAATTCTCTTTACCAAAATGATTTTTCAATCTGTTTCCCTTCAACCCAGTGGATATTGAGCAGTGGGAGACAGCTCCTAAAGTTGATACATCAGTAGCATTGACCATAAAATGCACTACTCTCCCCTTGGAAGATAGTTCCTCCTTAAGAGTTCCAAGGATCGTAAAGCTGAAGCAAGCTTAAGGAAGACTTTTTTATCTTCTGGGGCTGCATTGAGATCGTCAGTAGCATCAGCATCGGTTGCAAAACCATTACGCATCTGGGTAATGGAGTTAGAAAATAGTCTTAAGAAGGAAGTCTCAACCAGCCAGATTCTTAAAGACCTTCTGAATTTAGCTGTAGCAGTAGACTACCTATGTGATGCAACCCTGTCATCTGTAAAATTGTCAGCTCAGTCGGCAGCTTTTTCATCTGTGGCCAGAAGGGCCATATGGCTAAAATCATGGGCGGCGGATGTGACTTCAAAGAATCGCTTGTGTTCCTTGCCTTTCGAAGGAGGTAGGCTCTTTGGATCGGAGTTAGACCCATTGCTAAGCAAGAAAGGTGAAGATATAGGTGGCTTTCTGCCCCAGGATAGGAAGTCCTTTCGGAAAACCTTTCGCTCCCAGGCCAGAGGAAGAGGATCAAGATTCTCAAAAGATAGACAACCCTTGTTCTCTTGCCCAAGTAAACCAAGAGGTAGAGGTCGACAGTGGTTCCAGAGACCCTTTACTCAATGACACCATGCCGGTGGGGGTTCGTCGGTCTCACTTTTTTCAAGCCTGGAATTTGATCACGACAGACAGATGGGTTCTGGAAACTGTACAATTAGGCTATTCGATAGACTTTCTACAGAACCCCCCAACCGGTTCTTACTGGCTCCAAATCCTCATTTACCTGCAAAAAGAGTAGCCCTACTTCAGGCCATAGTAGTATTGACCACGGATGCCAGCGACTGGGGGTGGGGAGCTCATTGCGCAGGGACCTCTCTGAACTTCAAGGCGCTGAAGTTGATTCTAATTGACTTAATGCACTTTCAAGTAATTCTGGAGAATCAGGTCATTCTAGTTCAAACCGTCAATTCCACGGCAGCCTAATATATGAATCACCAAGGCGGAACAAGAAGCCCAAAGTTATTACAACTCTCCCTACAGATCATGGGCAGAGGAACATCTGCAAAACATTTCTGCTACATACATCAAAGGATCAGAAAACCTGTGGGGAGACTAACAAGTCGGAAGTTGTTAGAACCCTTGGATCAGGAGATTTTTCTGCAGATCTGCAGCAAGTGGGGGATCCCCCGGGTGGACTTGATGGCTTCAGCACAGAAAAAGAAACTGCCAGTGTACTACTCCCTGAAGAAGGACTTGAAAGCAGCGGACAGGTATGCCTTCACCATCAGTTGGACCTTTCACTTGGCATATGTCTTCCCTCCATTTCAATTAATTCCCAAGGTTTTGAAAAAGATTTGCCTGGACCGGTGTCAAATAATCATGGTGGCCCAATCTTGGCCCCGCAGACCATGGTTCGCGGACCTGATAAACTTATCGATCAGACCCCCTTGGCCTCTACCTCTGATACACAATCTCCTTATTCAGGGTCAAATTCCACATCCCAATCTACTAGACCTCAAGCTCAAAGCATGGTTGCTGAAAGGGAAGTGATGTAATCTTTAGGATTCTCAGATCCCGTCATTATGAAACCTTCAACTACAGCAATATATTAAAGACTCTGGAAAACATTCCTGGGTTGGTGTGCTCAGAAAGAATTATCATCTGAAGTGTTCCAAATCCCTATTATATTGGAATTTTTAGTAGAAGGGCTAAATAAAAGACTTGCTCCAAGCACACTAAAGGTTCAAGTAACAGCCTTAGGTGTATTTTACAATGCGAACATTGCAGGAGATATGTTTGTCAGAAGATTTTTTAAGGCTGCTTCAAAACTAAGACCCAGAATTAGATCTGTGAGACCTTAGGGGTCTTAGCAATACACCTTTTGAACCATTGGAAGATATTTCAATTCAGTCACTAACCTGGAAAACAGACTCGCTAGTAGCACTCTGCTCCGCTAGACATGTCAGTGAACTTCAGGCGTTGTCTTGCAGAAGTCCATTTCTACTAGTGAGTGAAGAAGGTCTTAGACTCAAAATAGATCCTACCTTCATCCCCAAAGTCTCTTCTAACTTCCACAAGGAACAGGAAGTCTTTCTACCATCTCTGTCTCAAGAGTTGAATAACATTCAACTCTTTGTCTCTAACATTTGTCTCTTACTCTCTGTCTCTAACATTTACAGATGTTTGTCCATGTTTGCTTACTTATTTAGAAAAAGTAAAAGCCTTTAGACAATCAGATTCATTGCTTATCCTATTCTTCGGAGGAAAGAAGGGCAAAGTTGCTTTAAAGACTACAATTGAGAGGGGCTTAAACAGGCCATATCGGCAGCCTAACAACTGGCCAACGTTCCAGTACCTGAAAACATAACAGCTCATTCAACCAGAGAAGTATCCACCTCATGGGCAGGGGGCAAACCCAGAACAAATTTGTAGAGCGACTACCTGGGCCTCATACAACACTTTTGTGAGGCACTAAAAGTTGAACATAGAAGACATTAATGCATCCTTTGGGTTGAAAGTCCTTCAAGCAGCATCTTCATCCTAATTCTTCCCGCCCTTTATGGAGATTATTCATTGCTTTGTGATATAAATGCTGCCTTTGATGAAAGATAGGATTTATACTTATGTAAATTCCTTTTCCTTGAATCCCAAAGGCAGCATTTCTATATTCCTCCCTATTAAAGAGTGTTGAGCAAATTCTCTTGTCTGTTCACTACTTTGAAAAATACACTACCGGGGTATGAGGGGGAGGGGTATTTAAAGACTTGTTGCTGGTCCTACCTACTAGGGGGTGGGACTTAATCTCACTGTTATTGCTGCCTTTGGGATTCAAGGAAAAGGAATTTACGTAGTATTTATAGTATAAATCCTATCTTTCTGACTTATAGTCCAGTAACTGAGGAGTAAGCGGTGTATCATTGGTCTTTTTACTGTAAGTAACCAGACATACAACTCCATGAAGTAAAGCCCTCAAATCATTTCTAAACCCTCGTCTTACTTTCTACCAATGACTTGGGCATGCTCAATGTAATCCACTCAAGAGAACTGTCCAATAAAAAAACAGTTCTATCTCCGCGAGAGGAAGGTGGAGGGATTTATCGTTTTTTGGAGCAGTTTCTGGAGTCAGGAAAGAGTTAGTTGGAGCCTGAACTTTCCCTTAACAATTTTTATTAAACTGTATATTTTTTGTGCGTTTGTTTGTAAGTTTGTCTTTTCAAGGGTAAACTACCCAAGGCAGAGAAAAGCTGTAATGTAAACTATTAACATCCTCTGATAGATAGGGAATAACTGTACAACTGAGTCAATTTCTGGCCTTTCACAACTTTATCTCTTTTGACGGGGTGACAAGATAGAGACGTCAGCACGCGACGGCATCATTTTTGTATTGATTTTAATTAACTGTGAATCATTTTCAATCCAACACCAACTGCCTCATGACAGCTTAATTTTCTTATCAATGTTTACCTGTAAATACACGTTAAAAAATAAAAATTATTATGTGGACAATTTACCATGATACCGTCACGCAGACAATTACATACAATAAGAGATATAGAAAATAAAGGGCGCCTTTCTGTTACATTCCTGACAAACTATTACGTACAATTGTCTTTATAAACATTGATTTATACACCCCAGGAATGGAAACTGAGCATCCAGATCTAACGCACTTGGAGAACCAGACATATGAACGTAGAATAAGGATGACAACATCACTCCCAAACAAAGCAAATTATTAGAGATCTAGAAATTCCAGATTAACATTGTTACATAGTAATGTAGTATTGGATGTTGAATAAAGGCATGCGTCCATCTAGTCCAACCTTTATACCCTACCCATAATGTCTGTCTAACAGTTACATAGTAACATAGTATTGGATGTTGTATAAAGACATGCGTCCATCTAGTCCAACCTTTATACCCTACCCATAATGTCTGTCTAACAGTTACATAGTAACATAGTATTGGAGGTTGTATAAAGACATACATCCATCTAGACCAACCTTTATACCCTACCCATAATGTCTGTATAACAGTTACATAGTAACATACATACATACATACATCTAGTCCAACCTTTATAGTTTTGAAATTTCAATTGCAATTTTGAAAAGTTTGGAAAATTCTGTCAGATCCTTTGATTTTTGAAACCAAGTTTGTTTTTCGAAACTGGGACTCTTCTCTATTTATTAGGATTATTTTTTGATTGGGTGTTGTGGTTTTACTAATTCTGCACTTCACCAGATACACTAGATACCCCAAAGATCTTACCCAGGTGACAATAGGTTGAGAATTTTTTGAGATTATTGTTTTTGAAAGATTTGAGCTTTAATTATTGTTCAGTCTAAAATCTAACTTGATTTGAAACCTGGATTGTGTGAATCTTGTGTGAATCACCATGATTGGATCTTATTCTGCTGACAGCTGTTATAGACTGGGAGTATTATTGCTGCTTACAAAACTCATCTGTTGGGAAAATCAATCAGGCAATTATTTCTGATATGTATAAAATAAAGATATTCAGAGACATAATGTTGATTTTCACAAAAACGCAGAGTAACAACAAATTTTATGACTTTGAACGTTGCGTTGTGGATAAGTTCATGTTGATACAACGCGTAAGTCAAGAAATCAAGATGGAAGAGAGTATGACCCCTTCCATTATTACAAATTCAAAGATGTTCCCTGGAGGCTGAATAAAATGAGTAACGTTTAATTATTCGCCGAAAGGAGACACCTAAGATGACACTAGTTGAAAAAGATATAAAAATAAGAAATGAAGATAAAAATCTGTTCGTACAAGTGTTGGTCTGTACAAGGGGATTTATAGCATGGAATAAGAATTAAATAATATATGAAGATAAGAAGTCAAAGAGGATTTTTATCCTTGTAAGGTAGGAAATGTCCCCTTACCAATTCCGCATCTTTTCTCTCCTCCATTGTTGCTTGATTTTATACATTATTTAGGCCAATCACAACCATTTCAGGTGACAAATAACATCTGTGGATGGCACAGAGTAGAGCAGACTGCTTGTCTAATTGACAACCAACTGTCTGTATGGCGGTGGTTTAAAACTTCTTGTTTGGAGCGACTTACAGTATCTCACTTGTAAACCTAGGAACCGCCATGTTTGTTTTGGCTCTTTCATTCCTTATACTTAGCTACCTCTGCATTGCATAAAAGCAGCTTTTAGTTTTTTAATGTAGAGTGAATTCACTGTGTCTGTGTATACTGCCAGGAGCTGGTGGGGGAGCTTGATGTTTAATGGGAGCGACATTCCAACCTAGGAACTAGTTTGAACTTGGCCTAAAACGTTGCAAATTTAAACTATGTATGCACGGCTTGTCTATGTAAAGATACATGTAAGTGAAGTCAACCTCTCTAATCACTTTTAACTCCCCCCTCTCCCAAAGCTGCTGGTTTAGGCATGCTCAGTTTGTTTCACAGGGAAAGAAACAGTATAGCTGTCCAATAAGCTAATTTGTGTCTCTAAGTGCCAAGAGGGAGGAGTGAAAAGGACTACAGGCTTTGCTGTAACACATATTTTACTTATTCATTGTATCTTTGGTTAGGAATGACTTAGAAAAGCAAATGATATATTGTTTTAATCAGCAGTTTCTGGGCTATAAGTCAGAAGGAAATGAATTACCTTTTCTGCTAGCAAGTAGAAGGTCCTTTCCTGATTACAATGTGACTTTACTTCCTTGGGGTTCATTTACTAATGCAGGAGTGAAAATGATAAATTTCCGCTACTCAAGGCTTTCATTAATCCGGTACAATCGGTCGCTACACCTTGCTGCACCAGTGTGACTTTACAATTACATTAGCCTGTTCCTTGCACAGGATTAGCAAAGAGAATTCAGAAAAGGTTTCCCAAGTTCCAAAACATTGCTTGTGAATATAGCAATATTCTATCTTCTTAGATCATTCTAACCCCTTATAGATCTGTCTTTTCCATAACGAGGTCCATTATAAAATCCACCTATTCTGGCCCCACCATCAATAATTCCAACCCCTTATAGATCTGACCTTACCATAGTAGGGTCTATTATAAACTCCACCTATTCTGGCCACACCATCAATCATTCCAACCCCTTATAGATCTGACCTTACCATAATGAGGTCCATTATAAAATTCACCTATTCTGGCCACACCATCAATCATTCCAACCCCTTATAGATTTGACCTTACCATAGTGAGGTCTATTATAAACTCCACCTATTCTGGCCACACCATCAATCATTCCAACCCCTTATAGATTTGACCTTACCATAGTAAGGTCTATTATAAACTCCACCTATTCTGGCCACACCATCAATCATTCCAACCCCTTATAGATCTGACCTTACCATAGTTAGGTCTATTATAAACTCCACCTATTCTGGCCACACCTTTGATCATTCCAACCCCTTATAGATCTGACCTTACCATAATGAGGTCCATTATAAAATTCACCTATTCTGGCCACACCATCAATCATTCCAATCCCTTATAGATTTGACCTTACCATAGTTAGGTCTATTATAAACTCCACCTATTCTGGCCACACCTTTGATCATTCCAACCCCTTATAGATCTGACCTTACCATAATGAGGTCCATTATAAAATTCACCTATTCTGGCCACACCATCAATCATTCCAATCCCTTATAGATTTGACCTTACATAGTTAGGTCTATTATAAACTCCACCTATTCTGGCCACACCTTTGATCATTCCAACCCCTTATAGATCTGACCTTACCATAATGAGGTCCATTATAAAATTCACCTATTCTGGCCACACACATCAATCATTCCAATCCCTAATAGATTTGACCTTACCTAGTTAGGTTATTAAAACTCCACCTATTCTGGCCACACCTTTGATCATTCCAACCCCTTATAGATCTGACCTTACCTAATGAGGTCCATTATAAAATTCACCTATTCTGGCCACACCTCAATCATTCCAATCCTTATAGATTTGACCTTACCATAGTTAGGTCTATTATAAACTCCACCTATTCTGGCCACACCTTTGATCATTCCAACCCCTATAGATCTGACTTTACCTAATGAGGTCCATTATAAAATTCACCTATTCTGGCCACACCATCAATCATTCCAAACCTTATAGATCTGACCTTACCATAATGAGGTCCATTTATAAAATCACCTATTCTGGCCCACACCTCAATCATTCCAATCCCTAATAGATTTGACCTACCATAGTTAGGTCTATTATAAACTCCACCTATTCTGGCCACACCTTTGATCATTCCAACCCCTTATAGATCTGACCTTACCATAATGAGGTCCATTATAAAATTCACCTATTCTGGCCACACCATCAATCATTCCAATCCCTATAGATTTGACCTTACCATAGTTAGGTCTATTATTATAAACTCCACCTATTCTGGCCACACCTTTGATCATTCCAACCCCTTATAGATCTGACTTTACCATAATGAGGTCCATTATAAAATTCACCTATTCTGGCCACACCATCAATCATTCCAACCCCTTATAGATCTGACCTTACCATAATGAGGTCCATTATAAAATTCACCTATTCTGGCCACACCATCAATCATTCCAATCCCTTATAGATTTGACCTTACCATAGTTAGGTCTATTATAAACTCCACCTATTCTGGCCACACCTTTGATCATTCCAACCCCTTATAGATCTGACCTTACCATAATAAGGTCTATAAAATCCACCTATTCTGGCCACACCTACAGATAATTAAACTCCAACATATCTGACCTTACCATGACAGAGGTTTACTCAAAACTCACACAATCAATTATTTCAACCCCTACAGATCTGACTTTACTCCAAATATCATACATTTTAATCTAAACTCTGAAAATGTTCCTGTAGAAATATAATAAAACAACTTTGCGGGGCCTTACAATGGATATTCATTGTGCTAAGAAATGAACTGAACATCCTAAATATAATGGTAAATTGGGTTGTGAAAAAAGATTGCCTTTGATCACAAGTCTCTTTGTGGTCCTCTGAGAGCCCAGATAAGAACAAGCTCATTTCTACCTGAGCATCTTTAAAGTTGGAAGCATCAGATTTGAAATGTGAAAGGTTCGGTCTTTCGTTCCAGAAGTGGCTGAATGAACATTAACAGAATAAAACTTGTAAGCGTCAAGTAGATGGACTGTTCAGCATTGTACGTTGTTGTTTATTACACAATTACACTGTTTAAAGCATGTGCAACTCATTAAATAGTGTTTAAATATTTACAGAGACATTGCAAAAGTTCCATAGGGATCTCTGATGGTCTACCATGCTCTTCATTTAGGTTTTCCCCCAAGCCTCAAGAAAACAAGGTCTTTGGTGCCTTGTTGACCAATAATGAGTGTAGACACCTTCTATCACCAAACAGATGAGATATTTTGCAATGTGTTGTCAGCAACAGACTCCACGGGGTATATCTCCTTCCCTGTTTGACTAAAGCTTGAGAGAAGCACACGTACCTTCAGGATGTACAACAAACTAATTAAGAAAACAGAGCTGGCGTTCCTGTATATCTCTCAAGGAAATAATAATTATGATGACAGCATTAAGGAGCACAGCAAGGTGCTGGAAGCAGTCCTCAAGGCAATTGCATTGCGTAAAATATTGTCATTACACTGAGGTGGAGGGATGATAGATCTAATCCCCAGCCAGGAGGCCTGCTTAGCCCCTGATAGAATTGTAAATGAGTCGATGAGTGTGGGGGGGGGGGGGCAGTGTTAAGGAAGTCACTTGTAAATCAGTCTGGAGAAATCCCCTCTTTTTAATACCAAATGTAAATCCAGTTTTAGCAAATCAACGACGTTAGTAAAACCGATGCATTGCAAACTTTGTAAGCAGGGCTCTCTGTCATTGTGCTTATTTCATGACCAGAAATGTAAGTTCATTTTTGAAAATCATGCAAAACGCACGCTAATCTAATTATTATTTTAAGTCTTTATCACAAACAAGAAAAAACAAAAACAACAGCAAAAAAGATGCCTAATAATCATCTCATTGGAAGAATCGTGGAAAACCGGATTACGAGATAAGTTTAAAAGGGTAAATACATTAGCTAGATGATAGACAGACAGACAGAATGGTATGTAGAAGATTATTAAAATGGGATTAAAAGGTAAAAGAAAAAAAGATTTAATCTATAAATTTATCTTAATCTATAAATAATACATAAGTAGGATATACTCTGAGGTGTGTGTGTTGCTGCATGACTTCAATCCAGTACTTGCTTTGCTCAGATTATTTATCCCCCCCATCCACTCTTAAATGATGCCCTTTTATCAGACCCACACAAGTCATTGTGTGGGCAAGCATGCTCAGTAATCACTATGAGCTAACACTGGAAGAGGGATTTCCCCAGAATGCATTTCAAACATCCCCCTGCACACACGCAAAAGAGTTGCTTCAGAAAAACTGCTTTAGATTTGATGTAGTTAAATAGGGGACATATTTTTTTTTAAAAAATGGTACAGTGGTGGTTGGGAAGAATTATAGTTTTCAGTAATACGAAATGTAAAAAAATAAATTTTTCCAGTTTAGATATCCTTTAACCTTTAATTTTTGAAAGATCCACAATTAAATTTACACTTGAATTGAATCGGCTTCAATATGAATTAAATCATTGTGCAGAAGAGGAAATATCTCCTTTACCTTTAGGGACAAATTTGGACCATTTCACGTATGTTACTTTTAACATCTCACGAGATCGGGAATGGAGACGCTATACAATGTGTGGCTCTGAGTAGGTCCACCTGGCTTGGCTTAAATTCATTTATAGATCTTTTATTTTAGGCGATAAACTCAAACCTTAGATTTTATAAGACAGATAAAAAAGACAACCCAGAAGAAATAAATACGTACTGGATATATAATATATAATTTTTTTTTTTTAAGAAAGAAAGATTAAGCAGTCAACTGTTCCCAAGAATATGTTCTTAACGTCAATCGCACCATGCATATCACAATTTAAATATGTTCAGGCTTATCCACAGTCAGATAAAAGAAGCTTCCATTTCAATAGGCTATGATAATTTTAGATCTGGCTGAAAAGGGAAAACTAGGATTTGCATTGCAAATGGAGAATTTCATGTATTATATTTTATGAAGTGTCCTATTAACATTGACCTAAAACCTATTTATTCAACGCTAACTAGAGTTTCCTAGTTGTAGCCAAGGCAGTCTGAAATAGAAAAGTAAATATGCAGACAAAGTGAAAATACAAAGTACTGTAGACTTCACACAGATCTGTAGGCAGTTTGCTAAATCCATTGATACGTGTAATAGAAGTGAAAGGCTTACGATGACCTGCAAGGACCTCTTTGCTCTTCTACTCAATCCTATTAAGGTCTCTCTGTACAGCAGTTTTGCCTGTGTCCCCGCCATACTAGTAGTTGACTTTTGCAGCTAGAAACTAATGCTGTGTAGTAATCACTACACGACTACCACAATTTAATTCCAATAGAGTGCAATGGATTTTCTAGTTTTGCATCTTTTTTTGAAGGAACTTGTGTGATGCCCTTTACACATAATGAGATCAAGAAGATAAAAAATAAATTCATAGATTTATAGGCAACGTAAGTTGTGATGATAAAACTATTTTCCATCATTGGAATAGGAATTGAGGAATGGAAATGCAATATGGAACCATAACAATATCTGGTTGGAATGTGCACACATGGTTAATGTGAAGTATCTAGTTGGTATCTATTAGCACAATGACCTGTGACATCACACAATGTACTTGATGATGTCACATTAACATAACCAGACCAATTAGAATATTTACCCTAGAAAAAAAAAATATCTCAATTCCTTATGGGAAAACAGATTCTCGTTCATTGTGGAATGTTACATTTTGTGTCCAGTTGGTGATGCTACTTTACAGAATAACTTTAATGGACACATTTCGTCAGCTTTCTTTTTTTTTTACAGATGTATCACGACTGGTAATGAATTCAGTAAACTATACTATAATAAACAGAGCGACAAAGAGAGGACGATGCATTTCCAAACTCTCCAATTCCAAAGGGTTTTTTATTTTTACCTAAAATATTTGTATTAAATTAGTCAAAAACCCCAAGGATATAAATATGTTATAAACCCCCTATAAAGATGCAAATGGTAGTTCGTATCAATAGGAATATAGAGAATTAATGTTCTGTGTGCAGGATAAGCTACAGTATGGCTCAATGTATTAGTTTCAACCATCAAATGAAAAATCGTATATAGGCGAATCATCTTGCCCCTCAAAATGTCTTTCCAAGCTCTTTTACAAGCAGTTAATTATGTAGACCAGTAGAATTAGGAAGGAAAAAGAGGCATGAAAGAACACATTTCAGGTTAGTTTACACCTCTCGGGTTTCTAAATTCTATGTATTGCAGTTTTGGAATGTTGGTGTGGCATTATAATCTACAATCACATTCTGTACTTTATAAAGGAAACAGTATGGGATATCCACAGTATGGGAGTTTCTATGTGGAATTGCATGCAATAAGACATAACAAGATATGTTGTTTAAAATTCAGCATTAAAATATGAATATTAAAGATGGTCCATAGTAATATAATTCAATTAGAGGTGGTTTTCCAAATGTGTGTCCAGAAAGGTATAATGTCTGTCTAACAGTTACATAGTAACATAGTATTGGAGGTTGTATAAAGACATATGTCCATCTAGTCCAACATTTATACCCTACCCATAATGTCTGTCTAACAGTTAGTATCTAGATAACATCTCTCAGATTTCTATCTTTTGGGTTTTGCAGGAGGGGTGGGGGGATTTACCCTATGCATTTGAGGGGTAAAACTTTGCCCTTTATGTTAATGGTAAACCTGTCTTTGAGTTTTTAGGAAATGCAACAAATCTGTTTTTTCTGTTTTTCATGCATAAGTAAAAGGTCAGCTGGTTTGGTTATTAAAACCCCTTGGAGAGACGTCATCAATGGATACAATGGGTAAGGGAGCAGTGTCAGGTGAAGCTATTACGTGTACGCCTCTCCCAAACCAACATAATGCTTTGGAGGCATCGCTTCTATCATACTCTAATCTCCATTCAAACTCTATCGGTGCTATATTTAGATTGCCAGCAACCCCCCCCATGTAGGATACCAATGCAAATAATTTAAAAGCAACAAAATTGGTGTAAAAAATTATTTGCATCTTAGATTTCACGTTTATTTCACTATCCACTGTTTTCCCGTTTTAAAAGGCTCTCAAAAAAATTAGGAAATTGCTTTTTTTACATATTGCACATGAACGCACAGAACTGTTTTTTAATGTGAGCTGTCAAGCAGCCATATATCTTTTTATAAATAATAGAATGTTTAGTCCAAGGGGGGGACATGGTACCCTTAGGGTGATCTATCGAGACAGACTAAAATGCTAGTTTTGTCAGCCTTCATGAGATCAGACCACTTGTGAAATTTGGGGTTTAATAAAAAGTTAAAGTGTGAATCTCCCCCTCATTAAAACTCTGGATTGATAAACCATTCTCTCTAAAGACTTTAAATCAATTTTAATACTTGAGCCACAGGTTTTTAAATAAATCATGTGGAATTTCACATAACTGGCTGCCCTAAATATTAAATCACGGAGCATAAAATAGCGAGCAGAAAGACTTGAACACACGATGTACTGAGCAGGACCTTTTTTCTTTCGTTCAATGTCTTGATATTTTGAACAGGTTAGTTCATAGTATCTGCCTTGGTTGGGGAAATGTAGGGTCAGAGTATTTGCCCAAACAGATCTCAGCTGTTAATATTGCTACAGGTATGGCCAACATTACAGATCTGTTTTAAGTTTGATGGAATAATATGAGTAAAATTGAGAAAAAACAACATAACCTAAGAATTCTGGCTTTATAGGCCCCCAGACCTAAAATGCAGTTCTTTTATGACAGCTATATAAATAAAAGCAGATCTGTGTCTGATTTTTGGGGGGGAAAACATGTTTCAGCCAAAATGTATCCACATGATGTCAAATTTTACTCTGGATTGGCTGGCAGTTGCAAGATTTCCATCAATATTGGATCCACAAATTTTTTGGAGCATGCCATAGTATAGCTCCTTCCAAACTTATATTATTTTGATGAAATTCATAGCACGTGCTGCTAATATAGTTTAATGGATAAATATGTGTGTAAAAGTTTTTAAAAATACAGTTAAATACAAAAAATAGTTGGACAGGGCTAAAGGACTGGAATTCCTAATCCACTATTGTTTCTGTGAGGGCACAGCCCAAAGGAAACTGATTCTGCCAGTCTCTCCTCTGGCTTCAGCACTATCTTTAAAAGGATTAGCGAGGGACTAAAATGGCAAATGAAACCTGAAAACTGTCTGTAGCTTCGTCAAAATGATATGGGAGGTAGGAATAATCAATCTAATCCCGCCCCAGGCACTTTCCATTTTAAAAAGTTAAATTTAGAGTATAGTTATCCTTAACACTATATAGATATGATTGATTGAATTATTATGCATGTGCTATAGCAGAGTTTAACAAGGAGCAGTCAGCGGGGGAACGTACTGCGGATAGGGTTCAGGCTTCGTTCCTGGCTCCTTTCGTTAAAGAATGGAGGTGTTAAGAATAAATGTGAAATAGGATAGGTCACACAGTTTGAGTGAACCTATCCTTAATAGAATTAAATGATAAGTAGGCTGTAAAAATGAAGGTTTTATAAATGAAAAGTACTGGGAGGTAGGTAGGATCGATTATTCCTACTTCCCAATATAATTTTAATAAGACCACGACCACGAAGAACATGCACGTACACGTTGAATATGAGGAAGTATCCAGGACTTTCGTATTAAAGGCGTGAAGAACTGAGAAAACCCGGGAAACAGGTACTCACTACGAAAAAACATATGGGAGGTAAGAATTACCATACTACTTCCTGCCAGGTATGTTAGTTTTCATTTTTTAAAAGAAACTTTAATGCACAATTTTTTTCCTTACAATAGATTGGTTTTTATAATTCATCCAGGATGCCATTTTTGTCTATAACTAAGCAAATTAAAGTCCGAAGCAGAAAATTAAAAGTCATTCTGTGAAAAGATACAAGAGACAATAGAGGGGCTTATGGACAGATAATGGTTAAAAGAGGCATTTAAAGGTAAAGTTACCCTATACAATAAAGAACTTGCCCATGGCCCTCCCGTTTGCAATGCTACGATAAATCCGAACCGATCAGGGACTATTGGAAATTAACACATCTGTGCCAGTTTAATAATTATCAATACCAATGCATTCATGTAATAACTTCAAGACCAACGAATCTTACCAAAATAATTTCATGCCGCACGCATTTCACTGTAAAAACCTTACATCCAATGCATTTCACCAAAATAATTTTAATTACAACGCGTTTTAAAGAATTGCCCATGGCCTCCCATTGGCAATGCTATAAATGAATCGACCAGATTAGACTACTGGAAATATAACAATCTGTGCCACTTCCAATTCCAGTCTTAACACGCGAGTCTCCTTTTTCATGTATTTCAAGCTTAGTTTGAAGTTGCCACCCGTGTGTTGATTTTTTTGCCCTGTGTGGCGCGTTCTATCAGGCCCAATGTCAGACAAAGTCTCTCTGAGTCCAAATGAATTACAGCCCTAAGTTTGTCTTTGAGGAATAAATGACAGAAATGATATAGTTTTTTATAACTTTTCATGTGGACACAAGCAATACAGGGGAGAAGACTCCGCTAAAAAGATGAAGGATACATATCCGCATGGAACTGTTAGAGACAAGACTCCTATGAGTTACACCACATTCAAGCAGTGATTGAACCAGCAGGGTTGGAGAATTAAAAAAGTAACACATTTCACAAGAATTTTTCATTTGTTGTTTATAAAAATTGGATCTTGACATGCAAGTAAACAAAGATTTATTCACGCTGGTCATATTATTATAAGTTTGCTTAGATGTATCATATCATAATAATAATTAAAGCTATATATAACATGTTATGTAGTCTTCGGTCGCTTTAAGGTAAATCTAAAACACAAATTGTCAATTCAATGAAATCATAGTGAAATGGAATATCCCTCAGTAACAAGAAAATAATAAAGCCTCACCCGTCCTTAGCTGTTTGGACAAAGGCCATTATCACTGATTGCTTGTTGAAATTACACCCTCATCTGAGGGAAGAACAATTGATTAAAATGAAGCAAAAACAATCCATGTCAAAAGTGCCTTTTATCAGGCCCATCAAACACGATCTCAACCGGCTGAAAAGATTTATGGTTATGATTCTGCAATTGATTAGCAATTTTAAGTTTATGGAATTCAAAGACCAACAGGTTTCACGAAAATTATTTCAATTACAACGCGTTTCATGTTAATAACCTTCAAGACCAATGCATTCACCAAAATAATTTCAATACAAACACGTTCACCTTAATCATTTTCAATACCATGCATTCACTGTAATACCTTCCAGACCAACGCATTTTCACCAAAACTTCTCAATCCCAACACATTTCACTGTAATAACCTTCAAGACCAACGATTTCACCAAATACTTCTCAATCCCAACAATTCAATGTAATAACCTTCAAGACCAATGCATTTCACAAAATAATTTTCAATACAAACGCGTTTCACCTTAATCATTTTCAAAATACAATGCAGTTCATGTAATAACTCTAAGACAACGCATTTACCAAATACTTTTCAATCCAACACATTCACTGTAATAACCTCTCAAGACAAGCATTTCACCCAAAATACTTCTAATCAACACTATTCCCTGTAATAACCTTAAAGACCAGCTCATTCCACCAAATAATTCTAATCGAACGAGTTTTGCTGTAATAATGTTCTAGACCAACGTGTTAGCCCATAATGGTTTTCAGACATAACTTATTTAAAACTCCGTAACAAAGAGATTCAGAGTTGATTATCAAACCTGATCCATCATGAATCTACGCTGTACCTTGGGTTGGAAACATTTGAAAAGATAAGTAAAATAAATTTCAGAAATGTACTTAGGTATAGACAGATGATTTTGATTTGAGCATGTATAGTAATATCTAGTTTTATGTCATGTTCTTAAACTCAACAAAAATTACCCAAACCTCTTCTGTTTAGACGTCACATACGCTATAAAAACAAACACAGTGTTGTATAAGTACATACATAAACTATCCAATCCCATTGTGTGCTACTCACCATTTCTATTTGATACAGTCACGTAACATTATCAACAATATAGAAAAACCAATTATTAGAGAAGTCGGCGCTTTCCCCCCTCATCACGCTGTCCACCACAGGGTCTTAATGCTTAATCTGGGTCTCGGATTCAGGGGGGGTGGTGGAAATCCATTATGAAGGATATAATACAATTTCCTTTTCTCTGTTTACATGATTTAATTCTCAGTGAGGTGATTAATAAAATGAAAGCTAATAGGGCTGAATTATTAAATAAATTCATGGAATCAGATGGACGTTACTCTAGGAAGCAAAATGCTAAATTTCTGTAAATAGTTATTATTAGCATTTTTACTTGAGGTTCTGGCCTGGTTACTCAATCTACTCCAGCCTTTTCTAACCACATCTTCTACATTTTTCTTTATAGGCAACAGAGATGGACTAGAACTCGAACCGAGTTCGAGCCAACAACTATTCGAGTTCGAACGGACTCGGACTTCTCGAAATATCTTATTTTGTAGCCGAATGGGGTATTTTCAGAAATTACATTTTTAGTCCTTACTGATCTCTAAAAATGTTACATGTAACTGTAACACATGTCCAATCGATGGGACTCTTTTCTTTACAGATACATAAAGTGTGATTGTGCACTGAACCGATTCCTGCAAGTTTACGGCCAAATCACGGTTGTGGAATCATTATGGCCGCCATGTCGGATCTCAAAATGATCAGGTTAGGTGGTTAGACGTTGCTACAACGCCTGGAGAACAACATGTATAGACAGCTTGAGTGCTATGTATCTAAAGGATATTCTACTAAACTCTGCGAGAATGACGGAACAAACAGCGGGTGCTGGTTGTCTGGGTGGGTCTATATGTTATTAGCAGTGATCCCTATCTAGAGGGGTCTCCTTAACCATGTCTTTGCTTTATTGGATATAACACAGTATATAACACCAGTAGTCTATAATCAGACATACTCAGTAGACTATGGACATGAAGTCTATGAGGACTTCCTTAGTAGTCTATGTAACACATAGAAGTCTATGACCAGCTTTCTCAGTAGTCTATGTAGTCATAGAAGTCTAGGACGGACTTCCCAGTAGTTATGTAGTCTAAGAGAGTGTATGACCGACTTCCTAGTAGTCTATGTAGTCCTAGAAGTGTATGACGGACTTCCTCAGTAGTCTGATGTAGTCATTGAAGTTATGCATGAACTTCCTAGTAGTATACCCCGTAGTCATAAAATTCTATTAACAGGACTCCAGTGTTATGTAGTCATTTTGAAGTCTATGAATGAACTTCCAGTAGTTTAATGTAGTATTGTCAAGTCTATGATGAACTTCTAGTAGTAATTTAGACATAGTGGTTATGACATGGCTTCTTTAGTAGCTATTAGTCAGACAATGTGTAGAACCTCTAATTTAGAAGAATTGAAGTGATAGAAACAAATTGACTATAGGTAGAACCAAAATAAGAAAAAACTCGAGGTACCCTCCTAGGGTTCTCTACCCTTTGGCACCTCAATGCAGACTACACACTCAAAAATAAAGAATAGGGCTGTCCAGTCGTTTTTCCTTTGCAAGGGGTAATGCCTCTTATTGCAGTACACAAACACACACGACGTTTCGGCCGCTAGGCCTTTATCAAGACACTGGACCGCCCTATTTTCTTTATTTCTGAGTGACTATAGGTAGAGTTTCAAGAACATTGACCATTACAACCATAAGATTTTCATCACCGGATTATGGTAAATTCCACCCAAGATTGCACTGTGGGTTAGGTTGATTAAGGCATAGCACGAGGAAAGTTATATCAAGTTAAAGAAATGTTGACTTAAAAAGACAAGGAGAGATACTTTCAATTCTCCCTGGACAATTGCAAAAGAGAAGAATAAGTAATAGAGACTTTTTTATTTTTCTTTTATCTTCCTATTAAAATGTTTTATTTCGCTCCAGCCCTTTTTTCCTTTTTGCACAAGTCTGGAAATAACCTCAAGAGGTAATTGCCCTGTTAATAAAGAAGAACAAGACATAGCAATACTCAATCCTACCTTCCTTCAATTAAAAAATACAGGCATTTTTTTCAGTACAGTTCCCCTATACTATAATTATCCTCTCCTGATCTTCCTATACTGGAATAATGCAACATTCGCCCTTTAGATTTGCAAAATTCCTCCCAGAAGGGGGGGGGGGGGGGGATTTCAAATATGAAAACAACAAAACGAAGTTTGGATTCAGGGATGACAGTAGATTAAGTCTTTGATTGATTTGATTTTCAGTATCGGTTGCTAAGGATTATTACACATTAAAGCGTCGCTAATTACTGATGTACATGCTCTGCTGGGCTAAATTACGGAGAATGATTGGAACTGCAGAGCAGAATCGTACTGTACAAGCCCATGTGTCTGGGCAGCCCCAAAAATCCCTCACTTTAGAATTCTGCTTGTTTTCTCATGCCACCTCCTCTCGATCCTCGGAACAAGATCGTTCTTTCGAGTGCGCAGAGTTCTTGTTAGCTAATAAAACCACATCTATTTTTTTCCCCTCTCTTTCTGCTTGTAGTAGAAAAAAGCCCATAAAATCAAAAAATACAATTTCGCACCATCAGGCAATGCTAAAAATAATTCCCGAAAACTTTTAAAGAAGAAGGACGCCCTTGCCGTTTAACTATTCTTCCCTATAAAAGGCTCTTACTTTTTTACTTGCAGAATCCAAACTTTCAGGTTATTGAATAGACAAGTTAATGTCCAAGTGACCTTTCAACGCAGACCTATGGCTGCCATGGGCGCATTGCTTAATGCTTGTCTTGGGTCGACGAGACCTAAGGGGGATGATAAATAAGTGACATGAGTGACCCAGAGACTTCCCACCAGCTAATCTACAGTTCGTATATCTGCTCCTCTAATTATCTCTGTCCAGTTATCCCCACCTTGTAACCATAAGTCCTCATTGTAGTGGTCACTAGAGCACACCTCAGTGTTTGCCATAGACCAAGTCCTTTGTAGTTGGTCACCACTAGGCACCACAAGTCCTCATTGTAGTTGGTCACTAGAGACCACAGGTCCTCATTGTAGTTGGTCACTAGAGCCATAGACGCCCACGTCCTTTCCTACATGATAGAAATAATGGATGTTCCTTTGAGTGTGGGCCTACTAACATTATTTCCTATCCCTGTAATAAAGCAATTAGTCTCTATAGTTCAATGCATGACTTTCATTCATTCATGAATAATGTTGATTGCAACAACACAATAAGGAACAAGTGGATAACTCATTCTTTTTATTAATATATCTGTGCCCTGTTGCCTTTAGTGCTTAACAATTGGCAGAATAGATTATATATAAGATGGAATAAGTAATTGTAAATTTGTGCAATCTGTCAGTCTAATGTCCTCAATCTATTGTCTTCCTGTCTGCCTAATAGATTAGTTGACAGGGGTAAAAAAGCCCCTGTTTCGTCAGATGGTTACAGTAACATAGAATCATGTATTGTTTGGTTAATGTTTGTAGCGTGATGCTTTTCCTTTATTCCCTACAGGATTCCATGACAGTTATAAGTAGTGGATCTCAGTATGTTCCTCGATCGCATTAAGACAAGTTCATCACAAAGAGCTAATCTTGTTCATTCGGAGACAAATCTGAACATTAGCCAGGGAGTTGGTATAAATGTTGCTCTATGGTTAAAGAGAATCAGCAGATTTGTCACACTGGAACTCCAGGGAACGTGGAACATTAATTTGATATGGGAAGGTTACTCAAACCATGAAGTGTTTCTCGGCGCGCACCTTTGGATGTGAAAGTGATACATTAGTAAGTGGAGAAATCGCTGAGACGAGTAACAAAGGGGCCATGGTTAATTGCATTGTATCGTTGTGAGAGAACTAAAGCAAACAGAGATGTTCTGACAAGCCTCCAGTGCAACCTAGACAATCCGTCATCTATAAATACACATGACAGAGAAATCCGTCTCCTCTGCCTGTATGTTAACATGACTCTGTACAGTATGTTTCACCGCCGGAAACACGATAACTAACACGGCAGTTTTATTGAGGCTTACGTGATTAGCGGCTAATCCGCTTCTCTAGTTCAGTCTGTGGCTGGAGTTACAGAATAGAAAGGGGCTTTCATTTACGGAGAAACCTTCGCATTCT
This sequence comes from Hymenochirus boettgeri, assembly GCA_019447015.1. Classification (NCBI taxonomy): domain Eukaryota; kingdom Metazoa; phylum Chordata; class Amphibia; order Anura; family Pipidae; genus Hymenochirus; species Hymenochirus boettgeri. The sequence continues at coordinate 410,012,337 of CM033469.1, read as the reverse complement.
GCCCGGTTTCCATTTCTTTTTTCCAGATCTTTTTTTTTTATGTCATTGCCAAGCCGGATATTACCAGCGAAGAGATAAATAAGAGATTACATCTTATTGGATTACGGTTTATTGAACTTTAAAATACCAATTAACACCCCTGAGCAATAAAGGGATACGTAGAGCCTTTCTTTTCATAGGCCGTAATTATACTGAATTAGAAAGCAGCGAACAAATAGAATTAGCGGAAGGAGGAAGGAAGGAAGTAAAAAAAAAAAAAAAAAGGAAAAAAAAAAAAAAAAAAAAAAGCTCCCGGCAGGAGAATAATACAAATAAAAATGAAAATAGTAACGAGCTACGATGATGTGATCCATCAACTTCTAATTCTACTTAAATGATTCCATTGAATAGATAATGCAACGATGGCTCTCCAAATCGAGATTTATTGTGTTGTTACCATTTACAAACTATTTTTATACATTGCTCCTCCTTCCATTATCTTTCTATGTTTCAGCTGAATTGGGCCATAAACCTAAAGCAAGTTGCCCATCCACTTTGGTTGTGATATTTTACAGCTCTACTTTTCGCCGGGAAAATTATGGCTGTAAAGTTCCATGGGGCAGGGTCCGGTAATAGGGAAGACCAATCAGATTTTGTTGCGGTTTATGTCATTTGGTTTGTTTGGATAAAAAGACTATGTAATGTGTCACCATGCTGGCCAGACACAATGTCACAACATCAAAGTGTCGTTGAGGCAGATGAGTCAAAAACAGGTCAACTAAGCTGAAAATTTGTTTTTGTTAGTAAAACTATTTTTTCTGTTTGTAATTAAAACAATAACCCAAGGAAAATATTTTACTTTACTCACTACTTGAGGCTATAAAGGTCCCTGTATTCTAACAACATTACACTCTATGGATATTAAGATTTAAAAGTTCCATTTTTTGCAAAGTCTTCTTTAGTATTAAACATTTGACTTGCACAAAAGACAACAAAAATAGCATAGGTCTCAAAGATTACATTTGGCAAGGTAAATTTGAAGAGCAAAATATGTCTAGCATGAAGGAAAAGAAAGAAAAAATCTAAATTAAACGGTAATGTTGATGAGTCTAAGAGTCTATACAGGAATCATTGTAGACCATGTATTGATTACAGAGAGTAGCATTGTTTTCTGAAGGTCAAACTATCAATTAGCTTCTTTAAGGAGATATAAGCACGTATCTCAAGGCACCACCGTCAATACATTTACATTTTACTTAAAGCTTTTGACACTGTTCCATATAAGAGGCTGGGTTGCAACATTCAGATATTAGAGAAGGTAGCTTTATTGTTCTGAAGATAATTGGCAGAAAATAGAGATTTACTATGAAAAAACATATTACTGCTGGGCCAAAAGTTGCAAAAATGAGGATACATATGGTCTAGCTGAAATGTATTACCAGCAGCCAGAATTTATATAAATTGTTTTTAATTTATACTGGGATTTTGGACATATCGATTGTGGACACTTATGGACTGTTTTACCATTGGATGAGGTAATGGGAAGTTTTTGATGATGTTCATTTCCTGTCACAACCAGTTTAATTGAGATTCTTTAGGGGTCACAGTTGATAAAGGGTTTTATAATCCAAAACCATGGGTCTGGTGACATCTCATCTACTAAGGAATGTTTTGGAATTTACTCTGCAAGGATGAGCATTAAGGTTGCATCTGTGTTTGGAAGGAACTTTCTTATTATTATGGTTATCTAGAAGTCATCTGACTTCTTTTGTCATCTGACTGTCTTGAATTGATCTTTTGTTGATGCCGTTTGTAGTATGTTACATAGACAATCCACTATCATGCCATGATATATAGATGATAGAATATGTGACATTTGTTACTCTCATTACTTGGCCATTTAACACTCTATGCCAGTTTATACCTACAACCTTCTCCAGAATAATGATGGACCATTTCTTGTGAGAAACTATGTCAACTTTCTAATTTTACTCCAACCTACTTGCTCCCACCTCTCTAGAAAAGACATGTAATACTACAGGTTGCACTCTTATTTTACCAAGGCCATTTCTTGCTCTTCAGTGATAAATTAGGAACAACTCTATGGTAATGTTTAAATTTGTAGTGTTATATTTGTGGTATTCAGTTAGATGAACTGGACTTAAAATGAATTCTTGAAAACAATTTATATACCATGACGCATGATGAATATATTACAGATATACCAGACCTGGATGAATGAATATTACAGCTATAACCGTGACCTGGATGAATGAATATTACAGATATACGTGACCTGGCGGAATGAATATTCCAACGATATACCGTGACCTGGATGAATGAAATATTACAGATAACCGTGACCTGATGATGATATTAGACTATTACGTGATGGATGAATGATACTAGATAACATGACCTGGATGAATATTAACAGATATACCATGATCTGATAGATGAATATTACAGAATCCATGACCTGGATGAATGAGAACAATCACAATCATATAGCCATGAATAGATCTTACCCTGGGCAGTTCCTATAACACTTCTTAGTCACAACTTGCATTCAGAGGGACTTGGCAGTGATACGCTAATTGGGACTTTCCAGGGTACATTATTGCCAAGAGATTCTTGTACAAGTCATTCTGAATTGAGAAAGACAGTCGACATGACTAGCAAAATGTCTCACGACTACAAACTTCAAGTCCAGTTTATCTAACTGAAACACAGACATAACTGACCTGATGAATGAATACAACAGACATACCATGACCTGGATGGATGAGAACCTTCACAAGCATAATGTTCCTTAATTATTTCTAGATTGTTTACTGTACTAATGGTCTAGGAGAAGATAAAAAGTCTACTTGCCCATCTACTGTTTTGACCAGGCAAAGAAAATGTAAGTTCCACTTCTCCAATTACCAGTGTATCGCTCTCTAGTTAGCCTTTCTTTTAATCACAGTTCTACAGAGACACAACAGTTTCTCATTTCCATAGCATTTTTAGCACCTATGTCAATTAAAATAAGTCAAAGCTGATTTATAAAGGAAGAAGGAACTGATATGTTTGTTACCACTAATTGTCCCTCCTGGCATCTGAAATCCCAATGCCATACTAAATAGAGTGAGAAATAATTCAATGCATTCATTTATTATTCTGGATAAATAATACATCATTCTGGAAACATTTCCCTTTATGCAATTTGTTTAGTATTACAGGAATATCAAATGTGAGGGATTTCTGCTCCGGCAGCAATGTTTGGTTAGATGGAGCTCCATGCTGAGGGACATGGACGCAAAACTTACCAAACAAATGGTACTTTGATGGCATTTCCTTTCAATGGTTGTGTTGGTGGGACTTGTTGGGTCCAGTAATGAACAGTTTTTGCATCAACACACAGTTTTTAACAGCAAAGCTTTATGAACGGGAGCTATAGAAGAAGGGTGAAAATAATGGATACATAGGAGGTGGTCCAAGGAGAGATATCATTTAGGGAAGATTGTAGAGCAGAAACGAGAACTAGATAAAGGTAAGAGTTATGTTACTAGTCAGAATGGGGTAAAGTGAGAATATTTATCATTCATATAGCAGGGAAAAATGGAGGGCTCTTACACTTTATATCAGGTCTTACAAATACATTTTATATAAGGGTTGCTGTATGCCATATAGAAATGTCAAAGCAATGGTTGAGGTGTTACTGTAAGTAAGAGAAGAAAAGTAGGGCTGTGATTGGCTACTAGATAAAAAAAATTAGCCTATTTTTTTTATCTAGTTAGCCATATAGAAATGTAGAAAAACATACACAAAAAAACCCCCCTAACTAGTTAACATGATTCCATATATTAGGATAAGCCTTTAGACCAAATCCCTTAAGGGTAACAGTGGTCTCCAATTCTTCCAAACTAAAGCCTTCCATCACACCTTCAAAATAAAACCTAAATCACACTCTAGATAAAGTTTGTGAGAAGTTATTGCTGGAAAGGTTCAGCAAAGATACTTCCTGGTTGAACCCTTCCTGTTTTCTCAGCCATGTGACCAGCTTGTAGTCATGTGACCAGCCTGTCTGCATAATAGGCTACTCTTCTCAACTGACAATCCCCCCCCAGGTACTTCCTGATTCCCCCCAGCAAGTCTTTACTGAGCATGCTTCTTCCCCGTGCGGAAGGGTGGGCAGAGGTAAGATGATGTCACTCAAGCTACTGGAGCAAGAAGTTTGAACATTCACCCAATATAATTTCTTACGGGGTGAAGCCAGAGATGTTGTTGTCGGCTCATTATAAGGAAATACTGCAGGCTTTCATTTAACCCTTACTTGTTTGGAGACCACAGTTGCCCTTTAAAAGGTATCTCCACTGGAAAAAAAAAGTTTGGGCATTTATAAGGATATGTACTGAAAACTTTTTTTCTGTCTTAAAGTCATGTTAACCCATATACAAAGGGTTAACGTGACTTTAAGACATAACTTTAAGACAGAAACTTTAACGCCAGCATATAGCTGGCATTAAGGTTTCGTAATGGGAAACCCCATTTACTACCACTGAGAGCTGTTATTGGCTCAATGCATTACATAATGGAGGCAATAGGAGGTGATGCCGGCTCTCAGTACATGGCCCTGTTAGTTTTATGAAGAAGGGAAAAGGAGGTGAGCTGTGTCTTACCTCCTTCTTCAATGAAACCTGCAGGAGCCCAGAGAGAAGATACTGTAAGCTACTTACCCTATCACTTGCTCTAACAGGTGGCAAATGCGATGACATAGAAGACAGAGTCTGTCGGGACCTGTCAGACTACAAGGACGGAGGGGTTAGCGATCCGGGTATGTAGCTTTCCTTTACTCACAGCTCCTACAGGTTTTATTGAGAACGGGAGGTAAGACACAGCTCTTTTACCTCCCATTCTTCAATTAAACTAATGCCCAAACTTTATTTTTTTCAGTTTTTTTTAAGCCAATGCTTACACGAAGATCCGGAGGTCCGGGTGTCATATAAGCAAGACTCCAGGCATATATGCCTTAACGCGTTTCGAGCTATACTGTTTGCCATGTTATGTTATGTAGAACAGAATTAAAATCTTTAGAGAAGTTCTATGACCATATAAGGTCAGAAACACAGGTCAGTAAGTCTTTAATGATATAAAAATAGCTTTTTGGTGTTCATTACTTCCAGAGAAGCATTGGTCCCCACAATTATTTTTTTAGTTCTTGTTTTTTTTTTTTCAAAAGATGATTTTGGCATGGTTACAATTTGGCGTACATGACAAGTGACATAACTAAGCTGTTATTATAATCCACTGATTCCAATTAGAAAAGCTTGTTTGTGAAGATTCATGTTCCTCTCCAATAAACCAAGCACAGTGTCTTCTTACAGCAATAATTGGACCAAATAACCCAAAAAACAAACACGTGTTTTAATCCAGTTGCCATATCAATGGAAATGATTATTAGAACGTTTTTCTCCCATGCGATTTATTTACTGCATATTCAGTTTTGTAAGTAACCGAGCTGAAGAAACCAGAAGATATGACAAGAGTAATGGTTCGCCGTATAAAACAGAGCGGCTATATTGTTCACCGCATTTATCAAGAAGAGAGGTTAAGTCAATGGGTAGCTGGGCTGCATTAACGTCACAGAATATCTCTCGAGTCGCGTCTACGGGGGGTAACATGACACAATGACACAAGGGGCAGCAGCTGAGGGATCCCAATGATGAAATCCCACTGGATTAAATCCCAAAGACCAGTTAACACATAGTAGTAATCAAATTAAGCCATAATGCAGGTATACTATAATACAATGTCACACTAATGATTTAAGAATGAGAAAAAACATATGTATCCATATTAATGGGTGATAATAATCATTTAGTATAGAATATGTAATACTATAATTATTATGATTATTAGGCCCTAGTTTTAACTTGGATTTCTCTCCATAATAGAACACATACACAATCAATTTTTATTTCCTTACCTCCCACCCTCTGGATCTGGGACTGATTATTGAGAATCCTTAAAGACACAGATTTAAAAAGACATTTGGCTTTTCAATTTCGACAGATCAAGGAGAGAGGGTCACATATTTTCCTTAGAATAACTGGAATGAAGTGTCTTTAGCGCTGATTGATATTCGTATTGAGGTCTTATCATCTCAAATCATATAATATTAATATTAATGATTTTTGCTTCCTTTATGCCTATCATTAAAGTATGAATATCGTGCGAAATTGCCGGCACGCGATCTGACAGCTTATCTACGGAATAATAAATATGCAAATCTTGCTACATGACTTGTCATCTACACAACACCAGCTCCTGAAATACGTTTGGCTTCTTTTTTTTTTTCTCTCTCCATGTGACATTTACAACTAGAATACAAAGACCTGGGAAGAAAAAAAATTGGATCCAGACTCTGTTCTGACCCTGATTGTTAAATGGCTCCAAAGACTCAATAACCCACCAGGAACAAGAAATCTAAACACATGTACAGTGGAAGGATATAAAGAGCCAATGAAAACTCCTGCACATGTGGGTATGACTTCCAGCCTTGTTATCTAATAGACCATTGCTTCTCCAGAAGAAACAGGGGAATTCTAAATGTGGTTTTAGTGCCCTCAACAATCGTTTATATCTCAAAGTATATGAACTTCCCAGGCTTCAGCCTTCTTCTATAGTCAACAAGTCTTCCATCATTAGAAATCGAAATGCTTCCGTGGTTTTTCAGGAGCGTGTCTGAAAATCTCCTAATAAACATGTTTCAGTTTTGTTTCATGGAAGCTAATAATGTCCTGAAAACCTAATTTGAGCCCAATTGAAATGGATTTTTTAATTTTCTAACTTTTAGTTTTCTAATTTTAAATCAGTACTTTAAATCTTTCAAACAAAATGTTTCGCATTTTCGACTTCCTAATCTTCGTGATCTGGTGATAATTTCTTAGTTTTGGAAATTATATATATAGGTATATATAGGTAACTATAGTGTAAACCTATTGTTACTTTTGTTTATATGACCGGACATGCCCTTTAAACCTTGTGTGAATGTAACGCTCTGTATTCTAAAACATCCTATGTCATTGGAAAGAAATCTTGGAGTTGGATATTTAGAAAACTATGTGGGTAATTTATGTATTAACCACAACCACCGGTGAATAAAATGCACATAAACTGTATCTTGAAGGTCTAGATGGCCAACTGGCATGGTAAATTGAATAAATAATAAAAACTTAATATTTCCAAAAATAAAAAAGCTGTGGGAATTATTTTAGGAAATTTGAATTGGATTTGTTTGTTTTCTGTCCTTGTATCTTAACATTAGTTTATCCACACGTCTGGTGATATAATACACGACAATAAACAAAATGCACTAAAGTCCTATTACTCAGATGTGTAAGCTGTAAGCTGTTTGGGCAGGGTCTCTCTCTACTATTGTATCACGGTATTGCTGTAAGTAACTCATTACTCTGTTTACTTATATTATGAATTACCGGTGAATGTATTATGTATGACTTTATATAACATGTATTACCCTGTATGTAGTGTATGACTATGTAATTGCAAAGCGCCACGGAAGATGTTGGTGCTATATATAAATCTATAATAATATAATAATGTGCGTTGGCTATTGTGTCATCTGGACTACAGGGTTCCAACTCATAAGGACAGTTTTGGGCTTCACAAAACTGAGATATAGTGATGTGAAAGAGACGAAATAGACAATATTCCTCTTTGTACTTATACACTGCCAACTATTGACAGATAAGGTATATGATGGTTTGGTGCGACACACATAGGCGGTAACGGGAGGAAGGGTGTTACCACGGATTGGGGGAACCAATGAGGAGGACAACAGTTTTCAAGACTTCTGCTTTTTTAGAAGCCCTTTTTAGAGTTACTACACATAGGCTAAGGGAATTTACCACCCCGGACTTCTGGGTGTGTTATACCATGAGGACACGTTATGTAGGTTTTAATAGTTTACAATTGCACATTGTTTTCGCAGTGTTTCACAATAGAGGGATTGCTTTTATTTATCTCTATGATGGTGAGTGCCTGGTTCTTTCTCTTTAAGTTTGCTCTTATATACACTATTAAAGACACTAATATAGAGTCCCAACCCAACCAACTCACAATCGCATGTCAAATAAAATATTGAGGACATTCATAGCTTTGAATTAAAAAAATAAATTATATGCTTATGAAGGTTCTCATTCATCCAGGTCATGGTATATCTGTTGTATTCAATTAGATCAACTGGACTTGAAGTTTAGTTCTTGAAGACGTTTCGCTAGTCATCCGACTGGCTTTCTCTATTCAGAATGACTTGTACAAGAATCTGTGGCAATATGTACCCTGGAAAATCCCAATTAGCATATCACAGCCAAGTGTTAAGGGTGTGGTTGGATAGTGGCTAAGAGGTGTTATAGGAACGCCCAGAGTAAGGTGTTAACAGTACATGGCAGACAGTGTCGAAACCCCCCACCTCTATTTAGGCTTGGTTTCTTTTTTCACATAAATGGCCTCCCTAACACCTCTCTTGAACCAGTCACGTTCCTTTGCCATATGTTAACATTACAATCTTCAAAGGTATGTCCTATTTAAGATGCAGGTACACGGCTGAGTCCTGGCCCGAGGAATTGGCTCTTCTGTGCGGGCCATACGTTGATGCAGTTGTTGTTTGGTCTCCCCACAATACAAATCAGAGCATTCTTCACTGCACTGCACTGCGTATATGATGTTGCTTTTCTTGTGTTCGGTATTGGGTCTTTCGGATGTACCAATTGCTGCCTCAGTGTGTGTGTTCGGTTTAAAGCAGACAGGGATACGGTTGTTTTTTGAAAACTCTTCTAATTTCTCGGAGACCCCTGCTACATATGGGATGACCAAGTTCTTTCTCCTGTCTTGCTTTTCCCCTTCACTGTTGGTATTCGTGTTCTTTTCTTTCCTTCTGCTTCTTTTGACAAAGGCCCGGTCTGGATATCCACAGGTTTAAGGGCTCCTCTGAGATGTTTCATTTCTTTAGCCTTCGCCTCTGTGTAGTGGGATGTTCTCGGCTCTGCGTTGCAGGGTTTGATGACCCCAGCTTGTGATCTAAATGGTGGTGGAGTCAAACAAAATATGACTTGTGGTGGTGGTTTTCTGTAAACCTCTACTTCCAGTTTACCATTTTCCTTAACTTCTACCAAGCAGTCCAAGAAAGCCAGTTTGTTGTTTTGTACCTTTCCTTGTAAATTTGATGTTTGGTTCTACCGCATTAATGTGTTCTGTGAAAGCTTGTCTTCTTCTTCTTTCTACTCTGGTGGATTTTACATCCTATACGCAGTGCAGTGCAGTGCAGTGAAGAATGCTCTGATTTGTATGTGGGGGAGACCAAACAACAACTGCCTCAACGTATGGCCCAGCACAGAAGAGCCATTCCTCGGGTCAGGACTCAGCCGTGTACCTGCATTAAGGATAAAGGACATACCTTTGAAGATTGTAATGTTAACATATTGGCAAAGGAACGTGACTGGTTCAAGAGAGGTGTTAAGGAGGCCATTTATGTGAAAATAAAGAAACCAAGCCTAATAGAGGTGGGGGGTTCGACACCAACTGTCTGCCATGTACAATGCTGTTTTAACACCTTACTCTGGGCGTTCCTATAACACCTCTTAGCCACTATCCAATCACGCCCTTAACACCTGGCTGTGATATGCTAATTGGGATTTCCAGGGTACATAATTGCTACAGATTTTGTACAAGTCATTTTGATTGAGAAGCCAGTCGGGTGACTAGCGAAACGCTCTCAAGAACTAAATTCAAGTCCAGTTGATCTAATTGAATACAATGGATAAAATAAATTATAACTAACCAAAGCTACGTACCCCCATTCTACTTTATTGGATGTGAAATAGTGGAGTATATTCTAGGATGTAGGTGCCAATTACACTTTTTCCCAAGCTCCTGTTTTATTATAACACCAACAAACCCAAGAATTAATTTGATACCAGTCCCATAAACATGAATGGAACCAACATCATCTGTAGCAGAGGACCCTTAGAATCAGATTCTATGGGCATTTTTAAAGATGTAAAAGTTATAACTCCTCATTTTATTAGTTCTCCTTTAAAACAGCTTTTCTCATGTTTAATCCAAATTCTTTATTTGCAAGTCAATCACTAAATGAGTGTTTTAACTTTCAACTGTCCAGTATAAATGTGAATTAATTGTAGCGGATGTCTCTGCAGTATAATCCATGGCACAGTGGAAAGGTAGACGGGTTGTAAGGGACTTTCCAAGCTGTGGACTGGAGGGTAGGGTAAGGTTTGAGTGAAGAACGACAAATCTAAATGTCTTTTATTCCCATCTATTCATTTAGTTATGAAGAAGATTCAGGATTTTAGTGTGTGATAGTTAATGAAGCCTATAGGGGAAACTAATATCCAGCGTAGAGACATTATTCTGACTTTTAAGCACCAGATGCTAATGAAGTCTATCGGGGGAACGAATGATATATGTCTTACGGAACCCTGCATATTCCTGTAGGCTCCAGCAGACCCAAAGTCCTATTTTTCATGCGGAATTCAAAAATGCTGTTAATTACTAGGAATATTATGCAGTTTGGTTTCAAAACAAAGTAAGGTTTGAGGACGAGCGTAGCTAATGAAGCAGATATTCAAATTGTGGGAAGAAAGTCGGAGATGGCTATGAAATACCAGGGGAATGGGGGATGATAATGAGCAGTAATTAAAGGGCATTTATCATATAGGTCTATAATTAGTACTTGGTGTCCTGGGTTTTTATTTCTTTCTGTAAATTTCACCAGAACTGAGAGGCAACAGCTCAAAAAAAATGAATGAACCCAACCTTACAGTAAGGACTACGCCACACTAGTGCGCTTTTCGCGCGTTTGCGAACGCGTTTTACGCTCACGACTGTGCACATGATTTTCACTAAAATGGAAATCGTAGGACAGAGAAAATTCCCACGATTTCCCATTGCGCATGGAATTGGGTGTCCATTCGCATTTTGGGAAAGCATGCGTTCCATTTTTGGTGCGTTAACGCGTGCATTTCCCAATGGAAAACGGCAAAATCGCATGCACAAAACGCACGTGCAAATGCGAAAAGCATAAGAATTGCGCACACAATCACAAGCGAAAACGTTGCGATTGCATGCGCGATTTGATGCGTTGTAGGTGGCCTAAGCCCTAAATGTTATAGGAAATGGTCTGAGGTGTTAAGTATTACAGTAGCCATAGGCTCGCTGGATAGCTCCGTTTCCCTCATGTGATCTTTGAACCTCAACCCAGTGAAAATATGTGAGACTGTTTAAAGAGAACATTAAAAATAATTATACAAAACAACCCCCCTACTTAAAAGTATCTAAGATGAGGAACTAAAATACTAGGCAATTCCCCCTCAGGTTTCGCCGGATCCCTTGTACCAGCAAGAAGTTGTGCTTGTGGTCCCAGTCTGGCACTGCCCTCTCTCTCAGCCAGGACCTGGTTATCAGGAAGATGCAATTTAGAAGAGGCGTGTTCTCACCTAGGCAAGTCATTAGTAGTGCTGAACTGAGAGAGAGGACTATATAAAAATAGTTAAATAGTTATTATCATATGCAGTTGTTCATGTATCTGACCGAAGCCTTCAACATGTCCCTTTTAAAGACTATCGAGTTTGCTACATTGGAACGCTGGTTGGTTCTTTAATCTGTCTCCTGAATTGCCTTTAAATGCGTCTTACTGGAGCTGCTTACTGGAGTCTTTCAACATGAGGGCAATCTATTTCCACGTATCTCTGCCTTTGTGTGCTGAACACAACCAGTAGATTGGTCAGAGTCCAAATAGACACAAAAGAGAAACGACCTCTTCTACTAAGTGCACAGCAAAAACTTTATTCATAACAACGTGGTTGTTTATCGGGGGCAGCATTTTACCTTGACAGATGGCAGAACACCAGAGAGGTGCCCTGTCCACCCTGTCCATGTTCTCGGGCCTGTTGTATTGATAACCAGTTGCCCATGCGAACGAGTGTGAAATTTAGGTTATGTGATTATTGGTCCCGTTCGCGAACGGCGGATTTTCCGGATTTTCAATTTTCGAAAAAAGAGGATTTCTCTTATTTCGTAAATACGTATTTTCGAAAATTTTCAAAATTACGAGAAATCTTGGATTTCAAGGATATTTTCATTTTAGTGGTCGCTCGCGGATTTTCGAATTTTTATTATATTATATTTTTTTATTCTATATATGAGCCGGATTTTTTCATCTAATTTTATTCTGAATGTCTATTGTGTCCCAGTGTATCACATTGCATTGTGAAAAAGACAATGGGAAAAAAAATACAGGAGCAATCAATAAAATTAATCTCGGGCTTAGTAAAATGGACCCAGGAGAAACATAAAACAGACCCCGCAAAAGCTTTACTATGGAACACTGATTTATATAGGGGCTATGAATTGATGGAAATTCCCCTGTAGGAAAACAAGGAACTATCAGTTAGCAGATTGCTTGTCATAATTCACAGCAAGTTTTGGATGAATTACAAGAAAAACCTACAGCCGTTATGTGAAACGAAGTTAATGAAGTAAAAAATGTATATTATTTTCATTATTGCCCTATCAATGGGTTTTAGGATGTGTACCTATCGAGTAGATATTAGAGAAACCCCATAGACAGGATGTCAACAAGTTAGCACAATAGAAAACAATCCACTTTGATAGATCAACCTGACCACAAAATGGTCTGATTGTCCCACGAGCCGTACGCGGTTCAATGGCTCTCCGGGACATCTGATGACATCAAACCTAGTGCAAGAGGAGATCATTCAGTAGTAGTGATAAGTCCTAGTTTCTAAACCAACCTGGTTTTGATAGCTGCATAGTACCCAGCGATGGGGACCTAAATCGTACAGTCTTTATCCCTGGTATTTACCTAACAGCTGTAATACTGTCAGTGACAGTACCTGGTGTAGCCAATATGAAGACACATTCTTTGCCCAACATGTCTTCCCATTGGCTACATCACTGCGGAAGGGGTGGAACGCAGAGAAAAACTTGCAATGTAAGAACAGCTGTATGGTAAAGTACTCAGGGGTGAAGACTTTGCAGTCAAGGTCTCGCCCCCCGGTTCTATGCAGTTAGAAAGAAGAGGAGCGAGGGGGAGTATAATTGTCCTTCAACAGTTCGTGGTCTTCTGCCACAAAGTTTTGATGGTCTGTAGTTTTAAATTCAGTAGAAAACAATGGAACTTGCGGACTATATTTACTATCTATACATCAGTCGTATGCAGTGGTTTCTTAGCTAGGAACCGATAAAAGGTCAAACCTTTGGACCATATTTGTCCATATGTCACATAGATATTAGTGTGGTCATCCCTTTTACGCTGACAAATTACCTCCCCATGTGTTTGTGACATGTAACATTCTCTGATCTGTGCCTATTTATCGTAGAAACATTAAGAGGTACATCTACTAATGTATGGTCAGCATCTACTTATTTGCGTAGACAACCTGTCCAACGAAATGTCTGTATCTAAACGGTTCCCAAAATTTGGAGTATAAGAAAAAAAACTGCGGGAGTAATAATTACATCTTACTATGTAGATGTGTATGATCCATCACAGCTTTTACAAAATGCCATATATAAAGCAAGGTGGAAATTTTCTATCAGATCCCTAATACGCAGTATATTAATTACACCCAAGCGTGAATAGAATTGGCATTTATACAGCTATAATACAGAGAGTGTGAGAAGGCTCCAAATGGATCCTCTACCCTGCAGGGATTTGCTGACGCCGAGAATATCTACAATAGGCCTATTACATTATTAGCAATGATTGCTCTGCGCTCGCAGAGGGCTACAAGGGTATATTCATTAATGTACACCAAGGCTTCGGAAGATGTTCTAAGAATGATAAACCTTCTAGGAATCAATTAGAACAAGCCATAAATGTGTTCTTAATGCAGTAAGTAATTGAGAAGGAGGAGAGAGTCTTTGCTTCTTGAAGCTTAGTGGAAATAATCAAAACCCTAAGCACTGGTGTTAAAGACATAGGATTATACATAGCCCACCCCCACCCCAACAAGGCCTACTACAAATGTGTATTATCAATAACCCATAGTATTATCAATAGCCCAACCCCTACCCCAACAGATTCTACTACAAATGTGTATTATCAATAACCCAACCCCCACCCCAACAGATCCTACTACAAATGTGTATTATCAATAGCCCAACCCCCACCCCAACAGATTCTACTACAAATGTGTATTATCAATAACCCAACCCCCACCCCCAACGATCTACACAAATGTGTATTATCAATACCCAACACCCCCACCCCAACAGATTCACTACAAATGTGTATTATCAAAGCCCAACCCCCACCCCAACAGATCTACTACAAATGTGTATATCAATAACCCAACCCCACCCCAACAGATTCTATACAAAGTGTCCAACCCCCACCCCAACAGATTCTACTACAAATGTGTATTATCAATAACCCAACCTACACCCCAACAGATCCTACTACAAATGTGTATTATCAATAGCCCAACCCCCACCGCAACAGGTCCTACTACAAATGTGTATTATCAATAACCCAATAGTATTATCAATAACCCAACCCCCACCCCAACAGGTCCTACTACAAATGTGTATTATTAATAACCCTATAGAATTATCAATAACTCAACCCCCACCCCAACAGGTCCTACTTCAAATGTGTATTATCAATAACCCAATAGTATTATCAATAACTCAACCCCCACCCCAATAGGTCATACTACAAATGTGTATTATCAATAACCCAATAATATTATCAACAGCTCAACCCCCACCCCAACAGGTCCTACTACAACTGTGTATTATCAATAACCCAACCCCCACCCCAACAGATCCTACTACAAATGTGTATTATCAATAACCCAATAGTATTATCAATAACCCAACCCCCACCCCAACAGATCCTACTACAAATGTGCATTATCAATAACCAATAGTATTATCAATAACCCAACCCCCACCCCAACAGATCCTACTACAAATGTGCATTATCAATAACCAATAGTATTATCAATAACCCAACCCCCACCCCAACAGGTCCTACTACAAATGTGTAGCCTTTATGTACCTCCAAAATAATACAAACCCCCCATGGAAGAATGAATTAAAAGAAAGAATGTGGGGACTGATCTCGCAATAGAGCAACATTGTATCTACAACCTTCCCGTCAGTGGACTCCATTTTAAACTATCAACCCCATTTTAATATCTATCTATATCTACATCTATCCATCCATCTATCATCTATCTATCCACTATCCATCTCTATCTATCTATCATCTCTATCTATCCATCTATCCATTTATCTATCTATCTATCGTGGGAATCATACTATATACTCACAGTATACTTGCCCAGGTGCAAACCAATATCCAAATGAATAGAGAGAAGTAAGATGCGCTCAGGGTCTTTCCAAAAAATTTATCATCTAGTGTATCAGCTGATCACCATCTTCTTTATATATATATATATATATCACACGGACGCCACGTGTTTATATAGGGATACGCCTGTACCGTCTATATAAATCTCATCGGTAACACATATCACACGGAGCGCCACTGTTTTATATAGGGATACCGCCTGTACGTCTATATAAATCTCATCGGTACACAGTATCACACCGAGCGCCATGTGTTTATATAGGGATACCGCCTGTACCGTCTATATAAATCTCACGGTAACACGTATCACACGGAGCGCCACGTGTTTATATAGTAATACCGCCTGTACCGTCTATATAATCTTACCGGTAACGTATCACACGGAGCGCCAGTGTTTATATAGTGATACCGCTGTACCGTCTATATAAATCTTACCGGTAAAACGTATCACAAGGAGCGCCACGTGTTTATACGGGATACCGCCTGTACCGTCTATATAAATCTCACGGTAACACGTATCACACGGAGGCCACGTGTTATATAGGGATACCGCCTGTACCGTCTATAAAATTCATCGGTAACACGTATCACACGGAGCGCCACGTGTTTATATAGGGATACCGCCTGTACCGTCATATAAATCTCATCGGTAACACGTATCACACGGAGCGCACGTGTTTATATAGGGATACCGCCTGTACCCTCTATATAAATCTCATCGTAACACGTATCACACGGAGCACCACGTGTTTATATAGGGATACCGCCTGTACCGTCTATATAAATCTTACCGTAACACGTATCACACGGAGCGCCACGTGTTTATATCGGGATACCGCCGTACCGTCTATATAAATCTCCTCGGTAACACGTAACACGGAGCGCCATGTGTTTTATATAGTGATACCGCCTGTACCGTCTATATAAATCTTACCGGTAAAACGTATCACACGGAGCACCACGTGTTTATATAGGGATACCGCCTGTACCGTTATATAAATCTTACCGGTAACACGTATCACACGGAGCGCCACGTGTTTATATCGGGATACCGCCTGTACCGTCTATATAAATCTTACCGGTAACACGTATCACACGGAGCGCCATGTGTTTATATAGTGATACCGCCTGTTACCGTCTATATAAATCTTAAGGTAACACGTATCACACGGAGCACCATGTGTTTATATAGGGATACCGCTGTACCGTCTATATAAATCTCATCGGTAACACGTATCACACGGAGCGCCATGTGTTTATATAGGATACCGCCTGTACCGTCTATATAAATCTCATTGGTAACACGTATCACATGGAGCGCCATGTGTTTATATAGGAACCACCGTACCGTCTATATAAATCTCATCGGTAACACGTACACAGGGGCCAAGTGTTTATATAGGGATACCGCCTGTACCGTCTATATAAATCTCTCTTGGTAACACGTATCACACGGAGCGCCACGTGTTTATATAGGGATACGCCTGTACCGTCTATATAAATCTCATCGGTAACAGGTATCACACGAGAGCGCCATGTGTTTATATAGGGATACCGCCTGTACCGTCTATATAAATCTATCGGTAACACGTATCACACGGAGCGCCATGTGTTTATATAGTGATACCGCCTGTACCGTCTATATAAATCTTACGGTAACACGTATCACACGGAGCGCCACGTGTTATATAGGGATACCGCCTGTACTGTCTATATAAATCTTACCGGTAACACGTATCACACGGGAGCGCCACGTGTTTATATAGGATAACGCCTGTACGTTATATAAATCTTACCGGTAACACGTATCACACAGAGCGACAGTGGTTATATAGGGATACCGCCTGTACCGTATATAAATTACTGGTAACAAGTATCACACGGAGCGCCATGTGTTTAATGGGATACCGCCTGTACCTCTATATAAATCTTACCGGTAACACGTATATCACCCACACGGAGCGCCACGTGTTATATAGGGATCGCAATGTGTTTGTGTGTATAATAAGGGTGGAGAGAATTAATGATAAGCTGAAGCTCAGGAGAAAGAGACAATTCATAGTCCAAAATCAATATCACATCAGCTTTCAGGCTTAGAAGTCAGATCAGTTTTAGGGGGTGAGGGGGAGATTGGGGGTGTATGCAGCAACCCTTTACCCAAAAGATTAGTGACAGAGGAGAGATACAGAATCTGTACGTCTGTCACAATCAATGTCCGCTGTAAATATCAATAACATGTCAGGGTGCTTGTTGAAACCCCCACGGTGCAATGAAGGGGTTAATTCTGCAGTTCCAAATGGCCAAAGCCAGATGGATGGGGGAGAGAGAGAGATAAGGGTTGGTATAACGTGACAGACACAATCGATAGATGATATATATCAACCTCCGATCGCAAACAGTGCGTGTGATGCATCAGTCAAAACACCTTTTGCTGTTAGGGGCTTTAGATCTAAGATAGAGATCGATCACTGGCAAGGCTAATGGAAACCCAGGAGTTTGTACTCAACCTTATACACTGCTACAGCCGCAGGGCTGAGATGTACTGACAGAGATTCCCTGTTATTTCGGGTCAGGGTTGATCCAGACAACTATCTATATTATTATAGGAGTTTTTTTTCCTTACAACTCTACAGAAGAAGTTACTGTTACCTTCGTGTTACAATGTTTGACTTATCAAGTGATGCAATGGAGCTGGGAGGACTATAAAGCACTCTCACAGGGTTTTGATTGGCTGCTTACAAAGAGCTGCAAGCAGCATAAGTTATGTGACCATGGTAGGCAAACCTACAGGGTTTTGATGGATGCTTACAAAGAGCTGCAAGCAGCCATAAGTTATGTGACCACGGCTAGGCAGGTAGATTTACCAACTTGTGTTTTCCCAGAAAGCAGCACATTTTACAAGTGTTCATGACTAAAATAATGTTGTGACCTCGCTAATCCACCACAGGTCCTGTGCATAGAAGCTAGTAGATAAACAGGGCTATTTGTGTCTTAAAGTCACGTTAACCAATGTACAGTACCAAGTGTGAACGTGACTTAAGACACAACTAAGGCAGTTGCGACATTACGCAAAAAGTGTTGTGCAACTGCCACAACCAATGCACTGAGCAGTTAACGGCTCTTTAAGACGTAACAATAACGCCAACAGTTGCCGGTGTTAAAGATTAGCAAAAGGCAAACACCATTCGCAATGGACTGAGAGCCACTATCAGCTCAGTGCATGCCTATAGGGGGCGATAGAGAGCGATAGCGACTCTCGGTACATAGCCTGAAAGTCGGGGGGGGGGGGCTCTCCTGTCTGTAAGGTGTCCCATAATACTAGGAGGTTGGGCTGATTACATTATACCCCCTATTTGTATTGAACTATCCAAGGAGTGTGGCTTTTTTTTCTTTTTGCCTTTTGGGTCTAGAATAATCCCTTCATTTCACTTAGTAACTGAAAACCCACAGATAGATTATGGAAAGATTCACAAGCTGTCAGATTTTTTTTATTATAATTTTTTTTCTTTCCCTTGCTACAGATATAAAAAAAAACTGCCAACCACAGAACTGAACAGATGGAATTGTGTTTAGGCAGAAGTAACGGTCCACAGGCGTGCAAATAATCATTGAAAAGGAGGGACCGCAAGGCGTGACTCAATGCAAAACGCATCTGGACGATAACAGTATTTTGCTTTATTCTGTGGAGATTATGTTGCAATTTAAATGAACTTAAAGATGCTTGTAGCTAAATCTTATTCATCATTAACCTTCAACTTCCCATCCAGTGATTCCTCTGTATGTAAATAAATGCTTCTGGCATCCCGTATACACGACCTCTATTACTGTTTTGCCCCTTGACTCAGCCCACTGGGCAATCAGGTGCTCAGTAGAGATCTGAGCATGTTTTTATTCACAGCCAATAAGGTAAAAATTATTTTAAGGGGCAATCCCACATTCATGTGAAACATTCAGAGCAGACAATCCAAGATTATGATGATTAAAGGGGATTAAGATTTAGAAGGTGAGTAAAAAAATGTTGTGTATGCCCTTTAAATGAGTAGTCTGTAAGTCGTCAATCATTGTTTTATCACATATCCAATAATTCACTGCCTGATTGGTTATTGCAAAAAAAAAAAAAAATCCTAATATGTGTAAATATTGGGAAGGGTCTGTGCACTTAATGGTTAATTGTACAGTAGTGATTTCCATGTAACATCTATGTAGGTGTTAACCATCCTGTATGGCTGTTATCTGCTTCCCTAAGTTTAAATAAATATGTAACCACCTTTCCCTTATATTTTGGCCGGGTTTTTAAAAAAGACAGATACAGTAGATATGGTCCTTAGTAAGAGATATCTATCCGTTTAACCCCTTGCAGTCACTGAGCACAAACCTATTTAAAAAAGAAATCTCCTTTAATGGTTGGAGCCAATCAGGGAGCAGTGATTACAGCGCTGAGTTGCGGGTTCAAATCCAGACACTGACCAGAACAAGAGTAACAGGGTGAAATTGCCAGATCAGCTTATGCCAATAATAAGCCAAGATGTTAAAATGAATGGAGGGGGTTTGGGAATTTCTTGCAAGATTTTAAAACTTTCATTTTAATTACACTTGGTAGGAAAGAAAAATAAAATACAACTAAAGGGGGAAAATAAATAAAATCCCCAGTCAACCGGTAATATTTTATGCATAGGAGTTTGTCTAGTTAATCATTCCATTAATTTTTCCTTTACGGAATCAAAGCTCCTCCCCCCACACTCCACTTCAGATAGACAGCAGGGGCGCTGGTTCAGATTGTTTCAGTTACCTCCGGCACTTGGTAGCAGATTGTGAGTCGCTCTCTGACAGGGCTGAGTGATGTCAACGCTCCGGAGCCTTTGGCGATGTAAGGAGTAAGTTATCTCTCCATACGTGCAGGTTGTATAAGTATGTAAATAAATTATAATACTAAACCCTCTGGGAAATTCCAAAACAGGGGCCTATTATAATTACTGAAACTGTGGTTCATAACATCTGCATTTTATGATGGTCGTAATACTGTGGTTGTAAAATTCTGATCATTAACGATATTTTGCGTCCCCGTCGACCCAAACGTCCTACAATATGGGAACGCATTACAATGGACGACAGTGCAGGTATTGAGACACGGCGCGATATCAGTATTTCACGACCCATGACAGACGTAAAATACTGACGCGATCGTAAAATACAGCGCAATATGGCCCTTTAATATAACATGCAGGGTCTTCGTTTAAAATCGGTTTTTAAACGCTTGTTAAAAAAAAGCACGAAGAGCAGACGGCCATGATACGTAATAATAAACAATGTGCTCAAACCAATGTATATAATGTACACATGTTCCCCTGAGATGTCACCGTAAATTTTACATCAAACGTGGGTCCTTCAATATCAAACTGACTCACTGGGCTTCACGGTCCATTTGGAAGCTCGTTCGTGTCTTTTTTTCCCCATTTAATACAGAACCTCATGGCCAATTAAATCAGCAGCAATTCAAAATGGCAGCACTAAGGACAAACATTCTGCAACTATATGATCCATGCACAGAGAGAAGAGCCTGTAGAGCAGTGAAGATGTCTTACAATGTGAGCAATCTGCCAGAGGTACTGATCGTAAAGTTTATGGTCCTCTACCTTCAGATGCCGGATCCCTCTGGCACTAACCATACGTGGCTGGTTTAAATGGTTGGGACGTGCCGCGGATCGTTGGTCCTGAGATGATCCCACTTGACCCAGAATTCTGCCTTTGAGCCCATGATAAAATTCAGTTTGGGGCATTTATATAACAGCTGGACTCACAGGACCACAATGTGCTATTAATGGGGTGGAACTTCTCTCTCTCTCTGCTCAATGTTAAACATTTATAAAAGAACAAGTTTGTTGAAGGACAAGTAGAACCTTAAATGCATCTTTTGTCATTTTCTGATTTCCGCAGCCCTCCTCCATTTGGGTTCCTACTATGTAAATTGGCTCCCATTCCCTCTCTGTAGACATTGAAATAGGAAACAGTTGAACCTGTATAGTTGGGGGGGTGATTACATGGTAGGGTTGTCCCTGTACAGTTATCCTTAGCCAGTGTTGTTCTAGATACTGACACTGCTACTAGATAAATAAGGAGTCAGCCTATAAAGCTCTGGTCCCTTCTTAGAGTACTACCCCCCCCCCCCTTGACTGGCCTAATCCACTGTAATCAGGGTCGTCACATTGGGCTCATAGGGAGCAATCAGGAACTAGCAGCCACTGTAAAGTGTCCAATCTGTCAGTCATCAGAAAGTCCCTTTCAGGTCAATCAACCTCCGCTAGAGTATAATCAGGCAAAGGGATAATTTGGGTGATCATGCATTGACAAATCAATTGGAACTGATGTGGAGAGAAAGTAAATTTACTTTTTGTAAATGATGAAACCAGAGACAAACATACACGGTAATTGTTTTAAATCCAGTCATAATAAACATAGTACTGATACACAGTAGTATATAATATATGTATGTTGGCCAGGGTACATAGTATAATTATATAGACATAGTACATAGTATATATTATATAATACAGTAATAGTACATACTATACACTGTAGTACATAGTATATAGACAGTATATATTATATAGTACATAGTATGTAGTACATAGTAATATCATATATTACACAGAATATAGTACAGTACATAGTATTTATTATTGGTACATACTATATAGTACATATTATATATTATATAGTACATAGTATATAGTACCGTATATACTCGAGTATAAGCTGAGGTTTTTAGGTTTAAAAATCTACCTAAAAACCTTGCCTCGGCCTATACTCGGGTCAAGAGAAAACTACGTTATTTCCAGATGCAGCCGCGAGTCAGGAAGAAGCCGGCAGTTCCCAGGGTGCACTGACATCATCGCGCCACCGCGAAGCAGAGTAGGGAACTGCCGGCTCTGCACAGAGCGAGCGGCAGCGGGGAGAGATGAAGACTGAAGACTGGCCAGGTACGGTAAGTGAACGGGGGGGCTCTAGGGTGGGGGACAGTATGCCATACAGTAACACCAAACCTTTCTACTATAGGTGTTTGGAAACTACAGCTCCCAGCAACGAAAGCATGCTGGGAGTTGTAGTTTCCAAACATCTACAGTGGAAAGGTAGTTAGGGTTACTGTATGGGATTACTGACATTTAAAGGGCAACTATCTACCTCGGCTTATACTCGAGTTAATAATGTTTCTGATTTTTGGAGGCAAAAATGGGTACCTCGGCTTATACTCGAGTCGGCTTATTACTCGAGTATATACGGTACTTAACATATATAATAGTACATAGTATAGATTATATAGTACATAGTATTTATTAATGGTACATACTAAATAGTACATAGTATATTGTACATAATATATATTATATAGTACATATTATAGTGTAACATAATTATATATTATAGCACATACTATATATATATAGCATATAAACATATATCAGGGAGATTCAAAAAAGTTCTATCGTTAAAAATGGTGGTAATTTTGCCCCAACCAATCAGATATTATGAAACATTTGAAAGCTAACATACAGTATAGACTATATATTATGTAATATAGTGTGCATGTAGAACTTCTCTTTTCCAAACATATAGCTAGTTAACAGTTATTTCCTATAGAATTATTGTCTAATCTCCAATCGAAGCTATGGTTAGGGTAAGATTTTCAGGATAACCCGGCTGTCTCAGTCCTTACTATTTTTTTTATACATAGGTATGGGTGCTGCCATATTGCTTTCTCTTGCAGCACCTCCACCAGTCATTGCGCACTATTCATAAAAAAACATTAAGGGTCTGGTGCTTGAACCAGGTTCAATATCTATAAATTCATTTCTAAGAAGTTCTGACGAAGGGATAATGTTCCGTGAGATCTAGCAATGTATTGGATGGAGAGTGAAAAGGTCCAACATTAGCTATAATAGGTTCCGAGCGTTCTATCATTTAGTAGAGTGCCTGCTCGTTAGCCATTTATATCGCCAATGCCATAAATAGCAAAGTGACATTTTCTAAAGTGGATTTGTGCAAAGTCAGTAGAACATTGTGAAGTAGAAATAAGAATAAAGTCCCCAAACCATCCACGTTCTACAGACATTAGTTGTGGAACCAACCAGGAGTTGAATTCTGCACAGAATTGATAAAGTGCTAAGTGGGAAAGTTTCACTTCTGAACATGATCTCCCTTTCCCTAGTCCAATGTGATTCGATTGAGACTCTCGCGCTGCAGGTGACTGGGTACCGACTCGATGTACCAGGGAGAGAACATTGCTATTTGGGAAGGTAGAGGAGACTTCACTGTACTAGCGGAGACTTCACTCATAGCTGGACTTCACTCTCTAAGCACAGCAACATAATCAGAGCTGAACAGATACCAGCGGAATAAAGAATGATACAGAATTCAAACCTGAGAAACACAAGACCCCACTAACGGCAACCAAACTTGTAGGGTGATTTATAAGGGGGTCAAGCCTAGGGGGTCTAACACCCCCACATGTGTTTTGATTATAAAGTGGAGTTAAGGTTTTTCTTGTTCCAAAAATGGAAAAGACTTCATTATTCATTATCAACGCCCTGTAAAAGTTAATGAAAGAATAGATATCTATCTATAAACTATTTAAAGGCAAATTTTACTTAAAGGCATTGCATACACCCATAAATTTAATAAAAGGCAATTCTTTAAATAAGTATCCACTAGGAATTTCCATTGTATTGATGTAGTCCGAGTTAAGACAAAATGTTATACCTCAGGCAAGACGTCAAATCCAAAACATACACAAGCGATATGTGATTTCTACTATCAAAAATAATAGGGAGTCACTGACTGATTTTAAGGTCGCAATTAGATTTATTGACATCACAGTGTATTATCACACTTACTATATGACATCATCAAATGAGCAGCCAACAGAAAGTTATTAAAACAACGTTAAAAGCAATACATCTAGTGCATTTCACACATTTCTAACACACATACAGGGAGATTAAATAAAAGTTTTATCGTTTAAAATGGTGCTAATTTGCCCCAACCAATCAGATCTTATTTAACATTTGAAAGCTAACATCTGATTGGTTGGGGACAAATAGCACCATTTTAAACGATAAGAACTTTTATTGAATAACCTGATTGTACTTTAAGTAAAAATAAGTCAAAAATGCAAATTGAGGAAATGAAAAACCTGTCCACGAACCTCGCAAATCACTACAAACGGGCGCCTTTACCACAAAATCAGTGCGGACGGCAAAATCTTTTTTCCATAATTAAAAAAAAAAAAAATCTACACAAAAGTATTTCTTTCGCTTGTTCAAAATTCGAAGGAGTTTCACAGCTGAAAAATATACACACCGAGTCCCAAATAACTTGGTGGGGTTCCTTGCTGCTCAGTGTTGTAGCGGATTACGCACTCCGTGCTTTGCCTGGCTGTTTTGTGAATTTAAATAAGGTCGTTTGCATATTTCCTCTGAAAATAGATTTTCTCCCCTCCATCGAGCCGCAGAAATTTACCTTAATCAACATCTTGACTGTGTTTCCTATGTGCATAAATAGAAACGGGTCACTAAAGGTGGGGAACAGAATTTTTTTTTGTGGCTGTTAAAATAATAAAATGTAATGTATAAGAAATAAAAAATAGCTCCCAAATGAATCAAAATTCCACCATGCTCTCCGCTTGTAATGAGATTCTCCCCCTTCTCTGTTTCCCCTCTCGTGTAAGGGGGTACGAAAAAAGGAAACCTTCATTTCCCAAAAGAAAGTGAAATTCGACCGCGTATTTGCAAACAGTTAGGAGGCGGTAAATTTTTTTTTTTATCGTCCTGCAATATTATTTCATTTGCTGACATCGGAGCGGGAGCAGAAATAGATCAAAACAGCTACGGAGGAAAAATAGAAAAAAAAAAATGTACTGCACAATCAGCGTGGTACTGCCAGGGAAATATATTAGGAGACGCCAACACACCCTCAGGGAAAATTCCTTAACAGGAAGTGACTGTGGTGTCGTGGTGGCTGTGTGTGGTTGACATACACACTGGTGCTAGAATGTGAAGCAAATAAACAATCACACAATTTAACAACCACATGTCGTTGCTATTCTTCCTATCATTGTTTACCTACAGCCGGTAAAGCCCTTGTTGTGTCCTACAGGCATCACATACGTATTATCAATAACCCAACCCCCACCCCAACAGATCCTACTACAAATGTGCATTATCAATAACCAATAGTATTATCAATAACCCAACCCCCACCCCAACAGATCCTACTACAATGGCATTATCAATAACCAATAGTATTATCAATAACCCAACCCCCACCCCAACAGGTCCTACTACAAATGTGTAGCCTTTATGTACCTCCAAAATAATACAAACCCCCCATGGAAGAATGAATTAAAAGAAAGAATGTGGGGACTGATCTCGCAATAGAGCAACATTGTATCTACAACCTTCCCGTCAGTGGACTCCATTTATAACTATCAACCCCATTTTAATATCTATCTATTATCTATCCATCTATCCATCCATCTATCATCTATCTATCCATCTATCCATCTATCATCTATCTATCTATCTATCATCTATCTATCCATCTATCCATTTATCTATCTATCTATCTGTGGGCACTCATACTATATACTCACAGTATACTTGCCCAGGTGCAATCCAATATCCAAATTGAATAGAGAGAAGTAAGATGCGCTCAAAGGGTCTTTTCCAAAAAACTTTATTCATCTAGTGTATCAGCTGATCACCATCTTCTTTATATATATATATATATATCACACGGAGCGCCACGTGTTTATATAGGGATACCGCCTGTACCGTCTATATAAATCTCATCGGTAACACATATCACACGGAGCGCCACGTGTTTATATAGGGATACCGCCTGTACCGTCTATATAAATCTCATCGGTAACACGTATCACACGGAGCGCCACGTGTTTATATAGGGATACCGCCTGTACCGTCTATATAAATCTCATCGGTAACACGTATCACACGGAGCGCCACGTGTTTTATATGTAATACCGCCTGACCGTCTTATAAATCTTCCCGGTAAACGTATCACACGGAGCGCCACGTGTTTATATAGTGATACCGCCTGTACCGTCTATATAAATCTTACCGTAACACTTATCACACGGAGCGCCACGTGTTTATCGGGATACCGCCTGTACCGTCTATATAAATCTCATCGGTAAACACGTATCACACGGAGCGCCACGTGTTTATATAGGGATACCGCCTGTACCGTCTATATAAATCTCATCGTAACAGTAGTATCACACGGAGCGCCACGTGTTTTATAGGGAACCGCCTGTACCGTCTATAAATCTCATCGGTAACACGTATACACACGGAGCGCCACGTGTTTATATAGGGATACCGCCTGTACCCTCTATATAAATCTCATCGGTAACACGATCACCGAGCACCACTTTTTTATATAGGGATACCGGGCCATGATACCGCTGTACCGTCTATATAAATCTTACCGTTAACACGTATCACACGGGAGCGCCACGTGTTTATATCGGGATACCGCCTGTACCGTCTATATAAATCTCCTCGGTAACACGTATCACACGGAGCGCCATGTGTTTTTATAGTGATACCGCCTGTACCGTCTATATAAATCTTACCGGTAACACGTATCACACGGAGCACCACGTGTTTTATAGGGATACCCCTGTACCGTCTATATAAATCTTACCGGTAACACGTATCACACGGACGCCACGTGTTTATATCGGGATACCGCCTGTACCGTCTATAAAATCTTACCGGTAACACGTATCACACGGAGCGCCATGTGTTTATATAGTGATACCGCCTGTACCGTCTATATATCTTACCGTTAACACGTATCACACAGGAGCACCATGTGTTTATATAGGGATACCGCCTGTACCGTCTATATAATCTCATCGGTAACACGTATCACACGGAGCGCCATGTTTTATATAGGATACCGCCTGTACCGTCTATATAAATCTCATTGGTAACACGTATCACATGGAGCGCCATGTGTTTATATAGGATACCACCTGTACCGTCTATATAAATCTCATCGGTAACACGTATCACATGGAGCGCCACGTTGTTTATAGGGATACCGCCTGACCGTCTATATAAATCTCATTGGTAACACGTATCACACGGAGCGCCACGTGTTTTTATAGGATACCGCCTGTACCGTCTATATAAATCTCATCGGTAACAGGTATCACACGGAGCGCCATTGTTTATATAGGATACCGCCTGTTACCGTCTATATAAATCTCATCGGTAACACGTATCACACGGAGCGCCATGTGTTTATATAGTGATACCGCCTGTACCGTCTATATAAATCTTACCGGTAACACGTATCACACGGAGCGCCACGTGTTATATAGGGATACCGCCTGTACTGTCTATATAAATCTTACCGGTAACACGTATCACACGGAGCGCCACGTGTTTATATAGGGATACCGCCTGTACCGTCTATATAAATCTTACCGGTAACACGTATCACACAGAGCGACATGTGTTTATATAGGGATACCGCCTGTACCGTCTATATAAATCTTACTGGTAACACGTATCACACGGAGCGCCATGTGTTTATATAGGGATACCGCCTGTACCGTCTATATAAATCTACCGGTAACACGTATCACACGGAGCGCCACGTGTTTATATAGGGATCGCAATGTGTTATTTGTGTGTATAATTAAGGTGGAGAAATCCTTACATGATGGGATGACCATGTTCTTTCTCCTGTCTTGCTTTTCCCCTTCACGTTGGTATTCGTGTTCTTTTCTTTCCTTCTGCTTCTTTTGACAAAGGCCCGGTTTGGATATCCACAAGGTTTAAGGGCTCCTCTGAGAGTTTCATTTCTTTAGCCTTCGCCTCTGTGCTAGTGGGGATGTTCTCGGCTCTGCGTTGCAGGGTTTCTGATGACCCCCAGCTTGTGATCTAAATGGTGGTGGGAGTCAAACATCAAATACTGATCTGTGTGGTTGGTTTTCTGTAAACTCTACTTCCAGTTTACCATTTTCCTTAACTTCTACCAAGCAGTCCAAGAAAGCCAGTTTGTTGTTTTGTACCTCTTCCCTTGTAAATTTGATGTTTTGGTCTACCGCATTAATGTGTTCTGTGAAAGCTTGTACTTCCTTCTTCTTACTTCTGGTGGATTTTACATCCTATACGCAGTGCAGTGCAGTGCAGTGAAGAATGCTCTGATTTGTATGTGGGGGAGACCAAACAACAACTGCCTCAACGTATGGCCCAGCACAGAAGAGCCAATCTCGGGTCAGGACTCAGCGTGTACCTGCATCTTAAGGATAAAGGACATACCTTTGAAGATTGTAATGTTAACATATTGGCAAAGGAACGTGACTGGTTCAAGAGAGGTGTTAAGGAGGCCATTTATGTGAAAATAAAGAAACCAAGCCTAAATAGAGGTGGGGGGGTTCGACACCAACTGTCTGCCATGTACAATGCTGTTTTAACACCTTACTCTGGGCGTTCCTATAACACCTCTTAGCCACTATCCAATCACGCCCTTAACACCTGGCTGTGATATGCTAATTGGGATTTTCCGGGTACATAATTGCTACAGATTCTTGTACAAGTCATTCTGAATAGAGAAGCCAGTCGGGTGACTAGCGAAACGTCTTCAAGAACTAAACTTCAAGTCCAGTTGATCTAATTGAATACAATGGATAAAATAAATTATAACTAACCAAAGCTACGTACCCCCATTCTACTTATTGGATGTGAAATAGTGGAGTATATTCAGGATGTAGGTGCCAATTACACTTTTTCCCAAGCTCCTTTGCTGTTATAAAAACCAACAAACCCAAATGTTAATTTGATACCAGTCCATAAACATGAATGGAACCAACATCATCTGTAGCAGAGGACCCTTAGAATCAGATTCTATGGGCATTTTTAAAGATGTAAAAAGTATTTAACTCCTCATTTTACTTTAGTTCTCCTTAAAACAGCTTTTCTCATGTTAATCCAAATTCTTCTATTTGCAAGTCAATCACTAAAAAGAGTGTTTAACTTTCAACTGTCCAGTATAAATGTGAATTAATTGTAGCGGATGTCTCTGCAGTTAATCCATGGCACAGTGGAAAGGTAGACGGGTGTAAGGTAACTTTCCAAGTGTGGACTGGAGGGGTAAAGGTTGAGTGAGAAAGACAAATCTAAAGTCTTTTATTCCCATCATTCATTTAGTTATGAAGAAGATTTCAGGATTTTAAGTGTGTGATAGTTAATGAAGCCTATAGGGGAAACTAATATCAGCGTAGAAGACATTAATTCTGACTTTTAAGCACCAGATGCTAATGAAGTCTATCGGGGGAAACTGATATATGTCTATACGGAACCCTGCATATTCCTGTAGGCTCCAGCAGACCCAAAGTCCTATTTTTCATGCGGAATTCAACGAATTGCTGTTAATTACTAGGAAATCTAATGCAGTTTGGTTTCAAAACAAAGTAAGGTTTGAGGACGAGCGTAGCTAATGAATGCCGATATTCAAATTGTGGGAAGAAAGTCGGAGATGGCTAGAAATACCAGGGGACTGGGTGATGCACTTAATGAGCAGTAATTAAAGGGCATTTATCATATAGGTCTATAATTAGTTACTTGGTGTCCTGGGTTTTTATTTCTTTCTGTAAATTTCACCCAGAAATGAGAGGCAACAGCTCAAAAAAAATGAATGAACCCAACCTTACAGTAAGGACTACGCCACACTAGTGCGTTTTCGCGCGTTTGCGAACGCGTTTTACGCTCAGACTGTGCACATGATTTTCAATAAAATGGAAATCGTAGGAACGAGAAAATTCCCACGATTTCCCATTGCGCATGGAATTGGGTGTCCATTCGCATTTTGGGAAAGCATGCGTTCACCATTTTTGGTGCGTTAAAGCGTGCATTTCCATAATGGAAAACGGCAAAATCGCATGCACAAAACGCACGTGCAAATGCGAAACGCATAAGAATTGCGCACACAATCACAAGCGAAAACGCTGCGATTGCATGCGCGATTTGATGCGTTGTAGTGTGGCCTAAGCCCTAAATGTTATAGGAAATGGTCTGTAGGTGTTAAGTATTTACAGTAGCCAATAGGCTCGCTGGATAGCTCCGTTCCCCTTCCATGTGATCTTTGAACCTCCAACCCAGTGAAAATATGTGAGACTGTATAAAGAGAACATTAAAAATAATTATACAAAACAACCCCCCTACTTAAAAGTATCTAAGATGAGGACCTAAAATACTAGGCAATTCCCCCCTCAGGTTTCGCCTGGATCCCTTGTACCACTGCAATGAAGTTGTGCTTGTGGTCCCAGTGGCTGCCCTCTCTCTCAGCCCAGGACCTGGTTATCAGGAAGATGCAATTTAGAAGAGGCGTGTCTACCCATAGGCAAGTCTATTAGTAGTGCTGAACTGAGGAGAGGACATATAAAAAATAGTTAAATAGTTATTATCATATGCAGTTGTTCATGTGATCTGACCGAAGCCTTCACCCTGTTCTTTTAAAGACTATCGAGTTTGCTACATTGGAAAGCTGGTGGTTCTTTAATCTGTCTCTGAATTGCCTTTAAATGCGTCTTACTGGAGGCCTTACTGGAGTCTTTCAACATGAGGGCAATCTATTTTCCACGTATCTCTGCTTTGTGTGCTGAACACAACCAGTAAGATTGGTCAGAGTCCAAATAGACACAAAAGAGAAACGACTTCTAATAAGTGCACAGCAAAAACTTTATTTCATAACAACGGTGTTTCATCGGGGGCAGCATTTTACCTTGACCAGATGGCAAGATACACCAGAGAGGTGCCTGTCCACCCTGTCAATGTTTCGGGCCCTGTTGTATTGTATAACCAGTTGCCCATGCGAACGAGTGTGAAATTTAGGTTATGTGATTATTGGTCCCGTTCGCGAACGGCGGATTTTTCGGATTTTCAATTTTCGAAAATAAGAGGATTTCTCTTATTTTCGTAAATACGTATTTTCGAAAATTTCAAAATTACGAGAAATCTTGTAATTTCAAGGATATTTTTTAGTGGGGCCGCTCGCGGATTTCGAATTTTTTATTATATATTATTTTTTTATTCTATATATGAGCGATTTTTCATCTAATTTTTATTCTGAAGTCTATTGTGTCCCAGTGTATCACATTGCATTGTGAAAAAGACAATGGGAAAAAAAATACAGGAGCAATCAATAAATTAATCTCGGGCTAGTAAAATGGACCCAGGAGAAACATAAAACAGACCCCGCAAACAGCTTTACTATGGAACACTGATTATATAGGGGCTATGAATTGATGGAAATTCCCCTAGTAGGAAACAGGAACTATCAGTTAGCAGATTGCTTGTCTATAATCACAGCAGTTTTGGATGAATTACAAGAAAAACCTTACAGCCGTATGTGAAACGAAGTTAATGAAGTAAAAATGTATATTATTTCATTATTGCCCTATCAATGGGTTTTAGGATTGTTACCTATTCGAGTAGATATTAGAGAACCCCCATAGACAGGATGTCAACAAGTTAGCACAATAGAAAACAATCCACTTTCTGATAGATCAACCTGACCACAAATGGTCTGATTGTCCCACGAGCCGTACGCGGTTCAATGGCTCTTCCGGGACATCTGATGACATCAAACCTAGTGCAAGAGGAGATCATTCAGTAGTAGTGATAAGTCCTAGTTTTAAACCAACCTGGTTTTGATAGTGATAGTACCCAGCGATGGGGACCTAAATCGCTAAGTTTTATCCCTGGGTATTTTACCTAACAGCTGTAATACTGTCAGTGACAGTACCTGGTGTAGCCAATATGAAGACACACTTCTTTGCCCAACATGTCTTCCCATTGGCTACATCACTGCGGAAGAGGGCTGGAACGCAGAGAAAAACTTGCAATGTAAGAAAAGCTGTATGGTAAAGTACTCAGGGGTGAAGACTTGCAGTCAAGGTCCCGCCCCCCGGTTCTATGCAGTTATGAAAGAAGAGGAGCGAGGGGGAGTATAATTGTCCTTCAACAGTCGTGGTTCTGCCACAAAGTTTTGATTGGTCTGTAGTTTAAATTCAGTAGAAAACAATGGAACTTGCGGACTATATTTACTATCTATACATCAGTCGTATGCAGTGGTGTTCCTTAGCTAGGAACCGATAAAAGGTCAAACCTTTGGACCCTATTGTCCATATGTCACATAGATATTAGTGTGGTCATCCTTTACTGCTGACAAATTACCTCCCAATGTGTTTGTGACATGTAACATTCTCTTATCTGGCCTATTTTCGTAGAAACATCAAGGGGTACATCTAATGTATGGTCAGCATCTACTTATTGCTTGTAGACAACCTGTCCAACGAAATGTCTGTCATCTAAACGGTTCCCAAAATATTGGAGTATAGAAAAAAAAAACTGCGGGAGTAATAATTACATCTTACTATGTAGATGTGTATGATCCATCACAGCTTTTACAATAAAGCCATATATAAAGCCGGTGGAAATTTTCTATCAGATCCCTAATACGCAGTATATTATATTACACCCAAGCGTGAATAGAATTGGCCTTTTATACAGCTATAATACAGAGAGTGTGAGAAGGCTCCAAATGGATCCTCTACCTGCAGGGATTTGCTGACCGCAGAATATCTACAATATGGCCTATTACATTATTAGCAATGATTGCTCTGCGATCTGCAGAGGGCTACAAGGGTATATCATTAATGTACACCAAGGACTTCGGAAGATGTTCCTAAGACATGATAAACCTTTCTAGGAATCAATTAGAACAAGCCATAAATGTGTTCTTAATGCAGATAAGTAATTGAGAAAGGAGGACGAGTCTTGCTTCTTGAAGCTTAGTGGAAATAATCAAAACCCTAAGCACTGGTGTTAAGACAATAGTATTATCAATAGCCCCACCCCCACCCCAACAAGGCCTACTACAAATGTGTAATTCAATAACCCAATAGTATTATCAATAGCCCAACCTACCCCAACAGATTCTACTACAAATGTGTATTATCAATAACCCAACCCCCACCCAACAGATCTACTACAAATGTGTATTATCAATAGCCCAACCCCCACCCCAACAGATTCTACTACAAATGTGTATTATCAATAACCCAACCCCCACCCCAACAGATCCTACTACAAATGTGTATTTCAATAGCCAAACCCACCCCAACAGATCTACTACAAATGTGTATTATCAATAGCCAACCCCCACCCCAACAGATTCTACTACAAATGTGTATATCAATAACCCAACCCCCACCCCAACAGATTCTACTACAAATGTGTATTATCAATAACCCAACCTACACCCCAACAGATCCTACTACAAATGTGTATTATCATAGCCCAACCCCCCACGCAACAGGTCCTACTAAAAATGTGTATTATCAATAACCCAATAGTATTACAATAACCCAACCCCCACCCCAACAGGTCCTACTACAAATGTGATATTAATAACCCTATAGAATTATCAATAACTCAACCCCACCCAACAGGTCCTACTTCAAATGTGTATTATCAATAACCCAATAGTATTATCAAACTCAACCCCACCCCAATAGGTCATACTACAAATGTGTATTATCAATAACCCAATAATATTAACAGCTCAACCCCCACCCCAACAGGTCCTACTACAACTGGTTATTATCAATAACCCAAACCCACCCCAACAGATCCTACTACAAATGTGTATTATCAATAACCCAATAGTATTATCAATAACCCAACCCCCACCCCAACAGATCCTACTACAAATGTGCATTATCAATAACCAATAGTATTATCAATAACCCAACCCCCACCCCAACAGATCCTACTACAAATGTGCATTATCAATAACCAATAGTATTATCAAAACCAACCCCCACCCCAACAGGTCCTACTACAAATGTGGAGCCTTTATGTACCTCCAAAATAATACAAACCCCCCATGGAAGAATGAATTAAAAGAAAGAATGTGGGGACTGATCTCGCAATAGAGCAACATTGTATCTACAACCTTCCGTCAGTGGACTCCATTTAACATCAACCCCATTTTAATATCTATCTATTATCTATCCTCATCCATCCACTACATCTATCTATCCATCTATCCATCTATCATCTATCTATCTATCTATCATCTATCTATCCATCTACCATTTATCTATCTATCTACTGTGGGCACTCATACATATACTCACAGTATACTTGCCCAGGTGCAATCCAATATCCAAATTGAATAGAGAGAAGTAAGATGCGCTCAAAGGGTCTTTTCCAAAAAACTTTATTATCTAGTGTATCAGCTGATCACCATCTTCTTTATATATATATATATATCACACGGAGCGCCACGTGTTTATATAGGGATACCGCCTGTACGTCTATATAATCTCATCGGTAACACATATCACACGGAGCGCCACGTGTTTAATAGGGATACCCGCCTGTACCGTCTATATAAATCTCATCGGTAACAGTATCACACGGAGCGCCATGTGTTTATATAGGGATACCGCCTGTACCGTCTATATAAATCTCATCGGTAACACGTATCACACGGAGCGCCACGTGTTTATATAGTAATACCGCCTGTACCGTCTATATAAATCTTACCGGTAACGTATCACACGGAGCGCCACGTGTTATATAGTGATACCGCCTGTACCGTCTATATAAATCTTACCGGTAACAGTATCACACGGGCGCCACGTGTTTATATCGGGATACCGCTGTACCGTCTATATAAATCTCATCGGTAACACGATTCACACGGAGCGCCACGTGTTATATAGGGATACCGCCTGTACCGTCTATATAAATCTCATCGGTAACACGTATCACACGGAGCGCCACGTGTTTATATAGGGTACCGCCTGTACCGTTATATAAATCTCATCGGTAACACGTATCACACGGAGCGCCACGTGTTTATATAGGGATACCGCCTGTACCCTCTATATAAATCTCATCGGTAACACGTATCACACGGAAGCCACGTGTTTATATAGGGATACCGCCTGTACCGTCTATATAAATCTTACCGGTAACACGGATCACACGGAGCGCCACGTGTTTATATCGGGATACCGCTGTACCGTCTATATAAATCTCCTCGGTAACACGTATCACGGAGCGCCATGTGTTTATATAGTGATACCGCATGTACCGTCTATATAATCGTTACCGGTATCGGTAACACGTATCACACGGAGCACCACGTGTTTATATAGGGATACCGCCTGTACCGTCTATATAAATCTTACCGGTAACACGTATCACACGGAGCGCCACGTGTTTATATCGGGATACCGCCTGTACCGTCTATATAAATCTTACCGGTAACACGTATCACACGGAGCGCCATGTGTTTATATAGTGATACCGCCTGTACCGTCTATATAAATCTTACCGGTAACACGTATCACACGGAGCACCATGTGTTTATATAGGGATACCGCCTGTACCGTCTATATAAATCTCATCGGTAACACGTATCACACGGAGCGCCATGTGTTTATATAGGATACCGCCTGTACCGTCTATATAAATCTCATTGGTAACACGTATCACATGGAGCGCCATGTGTTTATATAGGATACCACCTGTACCGTCTATATAAATCTCATCGGTAACACGTATCACATGGAGCGCCACGTGTTTATATAGGGATACCGCCTGTACCGTCTATATAAATCTCATTGGTAACACGTATCACACGGAGCGCCACGTGTTTATATAGGGATACCGCCTGTATACCCACTCTATATAAATCTCATCGGTAACACGTATCACACGGAAGCACCACGTGTTTATATAGGGATACCGCCTGTACGTCATATTAAATCTTACCGGTAACACGTATCACACGGAGCGCCACAGTGTTTATATCGGGGATACCGCCGTACCGTCTATATAAATCTCCTCGGTAACACGTATCACACGGAACGCCATGTGTTTATATAGTGATACCGCCTGTACCGTCTATATAAATCTTACCGGTAACAGTATCACACGGAGCACCACGTGTTATATAGGGATACCGCCTTACGTCTATATAAATCTTACCGGTAACACGTATCACACGGAGCGCCACGTGTTTATATCGGGATACACGCCTGTACCGTCTATATAAATCTACCGGTAACACGTATACACGGAGCGCCATGTGTTTATATAGTGATACCGCTGTACCGTCTATATAAATTTACCGGTAACACGTATCACACGGAGAGCACCATGTGTTTATATAGGGATACCGCCTGTACCGTCTATATAAATCTCATCGTAACACGTATCACACGGAGCGCCATGTGTTTATATAGGATACCGCCTGTACCGTCTATATAAATCTCATTGGTAAAACGGATCACATGGAGCGCCATGTGTTTATATAGGATACACCTGTACCGTCTATATAAATCTCATCGGTAACACGTATCACATGGAGCGCCACGTGTTTATATAGGGATACCGCCGTACGTCTATATAAATCATTGGTAACACGTATCACACGGAGCGCCACGTGTTTATATAGGGATACCGCCTGTACCGTCTATATAAATCTTATCGGTAACAGGTATCACACGGAGGCCATGTGTTTATATAGGGTACCGCCTGTACCGTCTATATAAATCTCATCGGTAACACGTATCACACGGAGCGCCATGTGTTTATATAGTGATACCGCCTGTACCGTCTATATAAATCTTACCGGTAAAACGTATCACACGGAGCGCCACGTGTTTATATAGGGATACCGCCTGTACTGTCTATATAAATCTTACCGGTAACACGTATCACACGGAGCGCCACGTGTTTATATAGGGATACCGCCTGTACCGTCTATAAAATCTTACCGGTAACACGTATCACACAGAGCGACATGTGTTTATATAGGGTAACGCCTGTACCGTCTATATAAATCTAATGGTAACACGTATCACACGGAGCGCATGTGTTTATATAGGGATACCGCCTGTACCGTCTATATAAATCTTACCGGTAACACGTATCACACGGAGCGCCACGTGTTTATATAGGGATCGCAATGTGTTATTGTGTGTATAATAAGGGTGGAGAGAATTAATGATATAGCTGAAGCTCAGGAGAAAGAGACAATTCATAGTCCAAAATCAATATCACATCAGCTTCAGGCTCCAGGTTGATATATAAAGACATACGTCCATCATCTAGTCAACCTTTATACCCTATCCCATAATGTCTGTATAACAGTTACATAGTAACAATAGTATTGGAGGTTGTAAAAGACATACGTCCATCTAGTCCAACCTGTTACCCTACCATAATGTCTGTTCAACGTTACACAGTAACATAGTATTGGAGTGGTTGTATAAGACATACGTCCATCTAGTCCAACCTTTATACCCTACCCATAATGTCTGTATAACAGTTACATAGTAACAGTATTGGATGTTGTTGTATAAAGACATAGTTCCATCTAGTGCCAACCTTTATATCCTACCCATAAGTCTGTTAACAGTTCATAGTAACAGTATTGGAGGTTGTATAAAAGAATACGTCCATCTAGTCCAACCTTTATACTCCTACCCAAATGTCTGTATAACAGTTACATAGTAACATAGTTGGAGGTGTTTATAAAGACAACGCCCCTAGTCCAACCTTTATACCTACCCATAATGTCTGTATAACAGTTACATAGTAACATAGTATTGGAGGTTGTATAAAGACATACGTCCATCTGTCCAACCCCTTTATACCTACCCATATGTCTGTATAACAGTTACATAGTAACATAGTATTGGAGGTTGTATAAAGACATACATCCATCTAGTCCAACCTTTATACCCTATCCATAATGTCTATCTAACAGTTACATAGTATTGGAGGTTGTATAAAGACATACGTCCATCTTGTCCAACCTTTATACCCTACCCATAATGTCTGTCTAACAGTTACATAGTAACATAGTATTGGAGGTTGTTAAAAGACCATACGTCCATCTAGTCCAACCTTTATATCCTACCCATAATGTCTGTATAACAGTTACATAGTACATAGTATTGGAGGTTGTATAAAGAACATACGTCCATCTTGTCCAACCTTTATACCCTACCCATAATGTCTGTATAACAGTTACATAGTAACATAGTTATTGGCAGGTTGTATAAAGACATAGGTCCATCTAGTCCAACCTTTATACCTATCCATAATGTCTGTATAACAGTTACATAGTAACATAGTATTGGAGGTTGTATAAAAGAATACGTCCATCTAGTCCAACCTTTATACCCTACCCATATGTCTGTCTACAGTTACATAGTAACATAGTATTGGAGGTTGTATAAAGACATACGTCCATCTTGTCCAACCTTTATACCCTACCCATAATGTCTTGTCTAACAGTTAATAGTAAAATAGATTGGAGGTTGTATAATTAAGATATACACCCATCTAGTCCAAACTTTAACCCTACCCATAATTCTAACAGTTTCATAGTAAAATAGTATGAGGTTGTATAATGACTTGCGTCCATCTTGTCCAACCCTTATCCCTCCCTATAATGTCTGTCTAACAGTTACATAGTAACATAGTATTGGAGCTTGTATAAAGAGATATGTCCATCTAGTCCAACCTTTATACCCTCCCTATAAAGTCTGCTAACAGTTACATAGTAACATAGTATTGGAGCTTGTATAAAGACATAAGTTCATCTAGTCCAACCTTTATACCCTACCCATAATGTCTGTATAACAGTTACATAGTAACATAGTATTGGAGGTTGTATAAAGACATACATCCATCTAGTCCAACCTTTATACCCTACCCATAATGCCATGTTAACAGTTACTAGTACATAGTATTGGAGGTGTGGACTATGTAAGACATACAGCGATCTAGTCCAACCTTTATACCCTACCCATAATGTCTGTATAACAGTTACATAGTAACATAGTATTGGAGGTTGTATAATGACTTACGTCCATCTTGTCCAACCTTTATACCCTATCCATAATGTCTATATAACAGTTACATAGTACATAGTATTGGAGGTTGGACCTATGTAAGACATACATCCATCTAGTCCAACCTTTACCCTACCATAATGTCTGTTTAACAGTTACATAGTATCATAGTATGGAGGTTGGACCTATGTTAGACATACATACATAAAGAGATATGTCCATCTAGTCTAACCTTTATACCCTCCCTATAATGTCTGGTAACAGTTACATAGTAACATAGTATTGGAGGTTGTATAAGACATACACCCATCTAGTCCAACCTTTATACCCTACCCATAATGTCTGTTTAACAGTTACATAGTAACATAGTATTGGAGGTTGGACCTATGTAAGACATACAGCGATCTAGTCCAACCTTTATACCCTACCCATAATGTCTGTATAACAGTTACATAGTAACCTAGTATTGGAGGTTGTATAATGACTTACGTCCATCTTGTCCAACCTTTATACCCTTCCCATAATGTCTATATAGCAGTTACATAGTATCATACTATTGGAGGTTGGATCTATGTACCTAACCATAATGTCTGTATAACAGTTACATAGTAACATATTATTGGAGGTTGTATAAAGACATACATCCATCTAGTCCAACCTTTATACCCTACCCATAATGCCTGTTTAACAGTTACATAGTAACATAGTATTGTACCCATAATGTATATATAACAGTTACATAGTATCATATTATTGGAGGTTGGACCTATGTAAGACATACATACATAAAGAGATATGTCCATCTAGTCCAACCTTTATACCCTCCCTATAATGTCTGCTAACAGTTACATAGTAACATAGTATTGGAGGTTGTATAAAGACATAAGTTCATCTAGTAGTCCAAACCTTTTAACCCTACCCATAATGTCTGTATAACAGTACATAGAAACATAGTATTGGAGGTGTATAAAGACATACGTCCATCTAGTCCAACTTTATACCCTACCCATAAGTTGTATAACAGTTACATAGAACATAGTATTGGAGGTTGTATAAAGACATAAGTTCATCTAGTCCAACCTTTATACCCTACCCATAATGTCTGTATAACAGTTACATAGTAACATAGTATTGGAGGTTGTATAAAGACATATGTCCATCTAGTCCAACCTTTATACCCTACCCATAATGTCTGTATAACAGTTACATAGTAACATAGTATTGGAGGTTGTATAAGGGACATACCTCCATTAGTCCACCTTTATACCCTACCCAAATGTCTGTTATAACAGTTACATAGTAACATAGTATTGGAGGTTGTATAAGGACATACCTCCATCTAGTCCAACCCTTTATACCCTACCCATAATGTCTGTATAAACAGTTACATAGTAACATAGTATTGGAGGTTGGTAAAGACATACGTCCATCTAGACCAACCTTTTATACCCTACCCATAATGTCTGTATAATAGTACATAGTAACATAGTATTGGAGGTTGATAAAGACATACGTCCATCTAGACAACCATATACCCTACCCATAATGTCTGTATAACAGTTACATAGTAACATAGTATTGGAGGTTGTATAAAGACATATGTCCATCTAGTCCAACCTTTATACCCTACCCATAATGTCTTGATAACAGTTACATAGTAACATAGTATTGGAGGTTGTATAAGGACATACCTCCATAGTCCAACTTTATACCCTACCCATAATGTCTGTATATAATAGTTACATAGTAACATAGTATTGGAGGTTGTATAAGACATAGTCCATCTAGTCCAAACCTTTATACCCTACCCATAATGTCTGTATAACAGTTACATAGTACATAGTATTGGAGGTTGTATAAAGACATACGTCCATCTAGTCAACCTTATATCCTACCCTAATGTCTGTCTAAACAGTTACATAGTAACATAGTATTGGAGGTTGTATAAAAGACATACATCCATCTAGACCAACCTTTATACCTATCCCATAATGTCTGTATAACAGTTACATAGTAACATAGTATTGGAGGTTGTTAAAGACATACGTCCATCTAGTCCAACACTTTTACCCTACCCATAAGTCTGTCTAACAGTTACATAGTAACATAGTATTGGAGGTTGTATAAAGACAACATCCATCTAGACCAACCTTTTATACCCTACCATAATGTCTGTATAACAGGTACATAGTAACATACAATACATACATACATCTAGTCCAACCTTATAGTTTTGAAATTTCAATTGCAATTTTGAAAGTTTGGAAAAATTCTGTCAGATCCTTTGATTTTTGAAACCAAGTTTGTTTTTCGAAACTGGGATCTTCTCTATTTATTAGGATTATTTTTTGATTGGGGTTTTGGTTTTACATAATTCTGCACTTCACCAGATACATAGATACCCCAAAGATCTACCCAGTGACAATAGGTGAGAATTTTTTGAGATTATTGTTTTTGAAAGATTTGAGCTTTAATATTGTTCAGTCTAAAATCTAACTTGATTTGAAACCTGGATTGTGTGAATCTTGTGTGAATCACCATGATTGGATCTTTTTGCTGACAGCTGTTATAGACTGGGAGTATTATGCTGCTTACAAAACTCATCTGTTGGGAAAATCAATCAGGCAATTATTTCTGATATTGTTAAAATAAAGATATCAGAGACATAATGTGATTTCACAAAAAGCAGAGTAACAACAAATTTTATGACTTTGAACGTTGCGTTGTGGATAAGTTCATGTGATACAACGCGTAAGTCAAGAAATCAAGATGGAAGAGAGTATGACCCTTCCATTATACAAATTCAAAGATGTCCCTGGAGGCTGAATAAAATGAGTAACGTTTAATATTCGCCGAAAGGAGACACCTAAGATGACACTAGTTGAAAAAGATATAAAATAAGAAATGAAATAAAAAATGTCGTACAAGTGTTGGTCTGTACAAGGGGATTTATAGCATGGAATAAGAATAAATAAATATGAAGATAAGAAGTCAAAGAGGATTTTTATCCTTGTAAGGTAGGAAATGTCCCCTTACCAATTCCGCATCTTTTCTCTCTCCTTGTGTGCTTGATTTTATACATTATTTAGGCCAATCACACCCATTTCAGGTGACAAATAACATCTGTGGATGGCACAGAGTAGAGCAGACTGCTTGTCTAATTGACAACCAACTGTCTGTATGGCGGTGGTTTAAAACTTCTTGTTTGAGCGACTTACAGTATCTCACTTGTAAACCTAGGAACCGCCATGTTTGTTTTGGCTCTTTCATTCCTTATACTTAGCTACCTCTGCATTGGCATAAAAGCAGCTTTTAGTTTTTTTAATGTAGAGTGAATTCACTGTGTCTGTGTATACTGCCGGAGTGGGGGGGAGCTTGATGTTTAATGGGAGCGACATTCCAAACCTAGGAACTAGTTTGAACTGGCCTAAAACGTTGCAAATTTAAACTATGTATGCACGGCTTGTCTATGTAAAGATACATGTAAGTGAAGTCAACCTCTCTAACACTTTTAACTCCCCCCTCTCCCAAAGCTGCTGGTTTAGGCATGCTCAGTTTGTTCACAGGGAAAGAAACAGTATAGCTGTCCAATAAGCTAATTGTGTCTCTAAGTGCCAAGAGGGAGGAGTGAAAAGGACTACAGGTTTGCTGAACACATATTTTACTTATCATTGTATCTTTGGTTAGGAATGACTTAGAAAAGCAAATGATATATTGTTTTAATCAGCAGTTTCGGCTATAAGTCAGAAGGAAATGAATTACCTTTCTGCTAGCAAGTAGAAGGTCCTTTCTGATTACAATGTGACTTTACTTCCTTGGTTCATTTATAATGCAGGAGTGAAAATGATAAATTTCCGCTACTCAAGGCTTTCATTAATCCGGGTACAATCGGTCGCTACACCTTGCTGCACCAGTGTGACTTTACAATTACATTAGCCTGTTCCTTGCACAGGATTAGCAAAGAGAATTCAGAAAAGGTTTCCCAGTTCCAAAACATTGCTTGTGAATATAGCAATATTCTATCTTCTTAGATCATTCTAACCCCTTATAGATCTGTCTTTCCATAACGAGGTCCATTATAAAACCACCTATTCTGGCCCCACCATCAATAATTCCAACCCCTTATAGATCTGACCTTACCATAGTAGGGTCTATTATAAACTCCACCTATTCTGGCCACACCATCAATCATTCCAACCCCTTATAGATCTGACCTTACCATAATGAGGTCCATTATAAAATTCACCTATTCTGGCCACACCATCAATCATTCCAACCCCTTATGATTTGACCTTACCATAGTGAGGTCTATTA
Source organism: Hymenochirus boettgeri (assembly GCA_019447015.1). Lineage (NCBI taxonomy): Eukaryota > Metazoa > Chordata > Amphibia > Anura > Pipidae > Hymenochirus > Hymenochirus boettgeri. The sequence continues at coordinate 409,968,643 of CM033469.1, read as the reverse complement.
TAAACTCCACTATTCTGGCCACACATCAATCATTCCAACCCCTTATAGATTTGACCTTACCATAGTAAGGTCTATATATACTCCACCTATTCTGGCCACACCATCAATCATTCCAACCCCTAAGATCTGACCTTACCATAGTTAGGTCTATTATAAACTCCACCTATTCTGGCCACACCTTTGATCATTCCAACCCCTTATAGATCTGACCTTACCATAATGAGGTCCATTATAAAATTCACCTATTCTGGCCACACCATCAATCATTCCAATCCCTTATAGATTTGACCTTACCATAGTTAGGTCTATTATAAACTCCACTATTCTGGCCACACCTTTGATCATTCCAAACCCTTATAGATCTGACCTTACCATAATGAGGTCCATTATAAAATTCACCTATTCTGGCCACACCATCAATCATTCCAATCCCTTATAGATTTGACCTTACCATAGTTAGGTCTATTATAAACTCCACCTATTCTGGCCACACCTTTGATCATTCCAACCCCTTATAGATCTGACCTTACCATAATGAGGTCCATTATAAAATTCACCTATTCTGGCCAACACATCAATCATTCCAATCCCTAATAGATTTGACCTTACCTAGTTAGGTTATTAAAACTCCACCTATTCTGGCCCAACCTTTGATCATTCCAACCCCTTATAGATCTGACCTTACCTAATGAGGTCCATTATAAAATTCACCTATTTGGCCACACCATCAATCATTCCAATCCCTTATAGATTTGACCTTACATAGTTAGGTCTATTATAAACTCCACCTATTCTGGCCCACCTTGATCATTCCAACCCCTATAGATCTGACTTTACCTAATGAGGTCCATTATAAAATTCACCATTCTGGCCACACCATCAATCATTCCAAACCTTATAGATCTGACCTTACCATAATGAGGTCCATTTATAAAATCACCTATTCTGGCCCACACCATCAATCATTCCAATCCCTAATAGATTTGACCTACCATGTTAGGTCTATTATAAACTCCACCTATTCTGGCCACACCTTTGATCATTCCAACCCCTTATAGATCTGACCTTACCATAATGAGGTCCATTATAAAATTCACCTATTCTGGCCACACCATCAATCATTCCAATCCCTATAGATTTGACCTTACCATAGTTAGGTCTATATTATAAACTCCACTATTCTGGCCACACCTTTGATCATTCAACCCCTTATAGATCTGACTTTACCATAATGAGGTCCTTATTAAAATTCACCTATTCTGGCCACACCATCAATCATTCCAACCCCTATAGATCTGACCTTACCATAATGAGGTCCATTATAAAATTCACCTATTTGGCCACACCATCAATCATTCCAATCCCTTATGATTTGACCTTACCATAGTTAGGTCTATTATAAACTCACCATTCTGGCCACACCTACACCTTTGATCATTCCAACCCCTTATAGATCTGACCTTACCATAATAAGGTCTATTATAAACTCCACCTATTCTGGCCACACCTACGATAATTAAACTCCTAACATATCTGACCTTACCATGACGAGGTTTACTCAAAACTCACACAATCAATTATTTCAACCCCTTACAGATCTGACTTTACTCCAAATATCATACATTTTAATCTAAACTCTGAAAATGTTCCTGTAGAAATATATAAAACAACTTTGCGGCCTTACAATGGATATTCATTGTGCTAAGAAATGAACTGAACATCCTAAATATAATGGTAAATTGGGTTGTGAAAAAAGATTGCCTTTGATCACAAGTCTCTTTGTGGTCCTCTGAGAGCCCAGATAAGAACAAGCTCATTTCTACCTGAGCATCTTAAAGTTGGAAGCATCAGATTTGAAATGTGAAAGGTTCGTCTTTCGTTCCAGAAGTGGCTGAATGAACATTAACAGAATAAAACTTGTAAGCGTCAAGTAGATGGACTGTTCAGCATTGTACGTTGTTGTTTATTACACAATTACACTGTTAAAGCATGTGCAACTCATTAAATAGTGTTTAAATATTTACAGAGACATTGCAAAAGTTCCATAGGGATCTCTGATGGTCTACCATGCTCTTCATTTAGGTTTTCCCCCAAGCCTCAAGAAAACAAGGTCTTTGGTGCCTTGTTGACCAATAATGAGCTGTAGACACCTTCTATCACCAAACAGATGAGATATTTTGCAATGTGTTGTCAGCAACAGACTCCACGGGGTATATCTCCTTCCCTGTTTGACTAAAGCTTGAGAGAAGCACACGTTACCTTCAGGATGTACAACAAACTAATTAAGAAAACAGAGCTGGCGTTCCTGTATATCTCTCAAGGAAATAATAATTATGATGACAGCATTAAGGAGCACAGCAAGGTGCTGGAAGCAGTCCTCAAGGCAATTGCATTGCGTAAAATATTGTCATTACACTGAGGTGGAGGGATGATAGATCTAATCCCCAGCCAGGAGGCCTGCTTAGCCCCTGATAGAATTGTAAATGAGTCGATGAGTGTGGGGGGGGGGGGGGCAGTGTTAAGGAAGTCACTTGTAAATCAGTCTGGAGAAATCCCCTCTTTTTAATACCAAATGTAAATCCAGTTTTAGCAAATCAACGACGTTAGTAAAACCAGATGCATTGCAAACTTTGTTAAGCAGGGCTCTCTGTCATTGTGCTTATTTCATGACCAGAAATGTAAGTCTTCATTTTTGAAAATCATGCAAAACGCACGCTAATCTAATTATTATTTTAAGTCTTTATCACAAACAAGAAAAAACAAAAACAACAGCAAAAAAGATGCCTAATAATCATCTCATTGGAAGAATCGTGGAAAACCGGATTACGAGATAAGTTTTAAAAGGGTAAATACATTAGCTAGATGATAGACAGACAGACAGAATGGTATGTAGAAGATTATTAAAATGGGATTAAAAGGTAAAAGAAAAAAAGATTTAATCTATAAATTTATCTTAATCTATAAATTAATACATGTAAGTAGGATATACTCTGAGGTGTGTGTGTTGCTGCATGACTTCAATCCAGTACTTGCTTTGCTCAGATTATTTATCCCCCCCATCCACTCTTAAATGATGCCCTTTTATCAGACCCACACAAGTCATTGTGTGGGCAAGCATGCTCAGTAATCACTATGAGCTAACACTGGAAGAGGGATTTCCCCAGAATGCATTTCAAACATCCCCCCTGCACACCGCAAAAGAGTTGCTTCAGAAAAACTGCTTTAGATTTGATGTAGTTAAATAGGGGACATATTTTTTTTTAAAAAATGGTACAGTGGTGGTTGGGAAGAATTATAGTTTTCAGTAATACGAAATGTAAAAAAATAAATTTTTCCAGTTTAGATATCCTTTAACCTTTAATTTTTGAAAGATCCACAATTCAAATTTACCTTGAATTGAATCGGCTTCAATATGAATTAAATCATTGTGCAGAAGAGGAAATATCTCCTTTACCTTTAGGGACAAATTTGGACCATTTCACGTATGTTACTTTTAACATCTCAGATCGGGAATGGGAGACGCTATACAATGTGTTGGCTCTGAGTAGGTCCACCTGGCTTGGCTTAAATTCATTTATAGATCTTTTATTTTAGGCGATAAACTCAAACCTTAGATTTTATAAGACAGATAAAAAGACAACCCAGAAGAAATAAATACGTACTGTATATATATATATAATTTTTTTTTTTTTAAGAAAGAAAGATTAAGCAGTCAACTGTTCCCAAGAATATGTTCTTAACGTCAATCATGCACCATGCATATCACAATTTAAATATGTTCAGGCTTATCCACAGTCAGATAAAAGAAGCTTCCATTTCAATAGGCTATGATAATTTTAGATCTGGCTGAAAAGGGAAAACTAGGATTTGCATTGCAAATGGAGAATTTCATGTATTATATTTTATGAAGTGTCCTATTAACATTGACCTAAAACCTATTTAATTCAACGCTAACTAGTAGTTTCCTAGTTGTAGCCAAGGCAGTCTGAAATAGAAAAGTAAATATGCAGACAAAGTGAAAATACAAAGTACTGTAGACTTCACACAGATCTGTAGGCAGTTTGCTAAACTCCATTGATACGTGTAATAGAAGTTGAAAGGCTTACGATGACCTGCAAGGACCTCTTTGCTCTTCTACTCAATCCTATTAAGGTCTCTCTGTACAGCAGTTTTGCCTGTGTCCCCGCTATACTAGTAGTTTGACTTTTGCAGCTAGAAACTAATGCTGTGTAGTAATCACTACACGACTACCACAATTTAATTCCAATAGAGTGCAATGGATTTTCTAGTTTTGCATCTTTTTTTGAAGGAACTTTGTGTGATGCCCTTTACACATAATGAGATCAAGAAGATAAAAAATAAATTCATAGATTTATAGGCAACGTAAGTTGTGATGATAAAACTATTTTCCAATCATTGGAATGGAATTGAGGAATGGAAATGCAATATGGAACCATAACAATATCTGGTTGGAATGTGCACACATGGTTAATGTGAAGTATCTAGTTGGTATCTATTAGCACAATGACCTGTGACATCACACAATGTACTTGATGATGTCACATTAACATAACCAGACCATAATTAGAATTATTTACCCTAGAAAAAAAAAATATCTCAATTCCTTATGGGAAAACAGATTCATCTGTTCATTGTGGAATGTTACATTTTTGTGTTCCAGTTGGTGATGCTACTTTACAGAATAACTTTAATGGACACATTTCGTCAGCTTTCTTTTTTTTTTACAGATGTATCACGACTGGTAATGAATTCAGTAAACTATACTATAATAAACAGAGCGACAAAGAGAGGACGATGCATTTCCAAACTCTCCAATTCCAAAGGGTTTTTTATTTTTTACCTAAAATATTTGTATTAAATTAGTCAAAAACCCCCAAGGATATAAATATGTTATAAACCCCCTATAAAGATGCAAATGGTAGTTCGTATCAATAGGAATATAGAGAATTAATGTTCTGTGTGCAGGATAAGCTACAGTATGGCTCAATGTATTATGTTCAACCATCAAATGAAAAATCGTATATAGGCGAATCATCTCTGCCCCTCAAAATGTTCTTTCCAAGCTCTTTTACAAGGCAGTTAATTATGTAGACCAGTAGAATTAGGAAGGAAAAAGAGGCATGAAAGAACACATTTCAGGTTAGTCTTACACCTCTCGGGTTTCTAAATTCTATGTATTGCAGTTTTGGAATGTTGTGTGTGCATTATAATCTACAATCACATTCTGTACTTTATAAAGGAAACAGTATGGGATATCCACAGTATGGGAGTTTCTATGTGGAATTGCATGCAATAAGACATAACACAGATATGTTGTTTAAAATTCAGCATTAAAATATGCAATATTAATAAGATGGTCCATAGTAATATAATTCAATTTAGAGGTTGTTCTTCCAAATGTGTGTCCAGAAAGGTCACAATATTAATGCACAAACATCCAATAACCCCACTCAATGCAGGTCAGAGTCTGATCATATCCCTAGTGTAGAGATGTCCGAACTTCACAAAATCCAGTCCGCTCGAGGATACACAAATTTTCTAAACAGTTCGAAAATTCGAAAATCCGCAAGCGGACCCATTAAAACCTATTAAAATGAAAGTTCGGCAAAATCCGTTCTTCGAAAATACGAGGATTCTTCGAAAATACGGACCCGAAAATGTGGCTTGCTCCATCAAAAAATGTGATAAATCCGCGAAATTTTGAATTTACGAGGATTTCTCGTATTTTCACGTATTTTTGAAAATACGAGTAATCCTCGTAATTTCTAAAGTTTTCGAAAACGAGGTTCGGAAAAGTTCGGAAGGCGTAAAACGGGAAAATCCGCGATTTCAGTCGTTCGCGAACGAGGTAAATCCGCCGTGGATCTGGGTTCGGATCCGCGAATTGGGCCATCACTACCCGAGAGCTGGTATCTGCCCATATCAACCCATATCTGAATGTATCCAAGAAACAAATGACCATTTGGGCCACACCGCTCATCAATTGAAGTCTGGGTCGGGATTTTTCATAAAAACATATTTCACATATGATTTGAAAACATGGCAAGCTCACACTAAACAAGTGAGGGCAGTATCAAAAAGTCTAACACTTTTAGGGCGCACCCTTAGTCATAGACTCCCTAGCCTCTATTCAAAAATATTTTAGCCAATAGGCAACATCCATGGTGAAAAAACCCAACTTTTTACATATTTAAATTAACAGTACCTTAAAAAATTTTAAACAAAACAGTCCATAAATTTGTTGATGACACAATTCTACAAATATCCCATAAAGTTTTAAGTTTTATTATCATGCATTATTAATCCCATAATAAACCACTCACATTGCATGTAACGTTATCTTCATTCTATTTTATTAAAGGTAATATGTACTATTGTAGCACTTTATCTCCATCTACCTTCCATTTATCAAGTTAATAAAGTTAGTAAAATGCTTACTACATAGCCTTAACAACTTTTTATTATTAGCCATTTCTCTCTTTAATTTATCAGGTTACCCATAATAGTACCTTATTACTAGTGTAGCCAATCTAGACTAGAATTTAGACTAGAAACCCTTAAATATTAGCCAATCGTCTAGGCTAAAAACTCCTACAGATTAGCCAATCGTCTAGACTAGAAACTCCTACAGATTAGCCAATTGTCTAGACTAGAAACTCTTACAGATTAGCTAATCCTCTAGACTAGAAACTCTTACAGATTAGATAATCGTCTAGACTAAAAACTTTTAGATTTGCAAATTGTCTAGACTAGAAACTCTTACAGATTATCCAATCATCTAGACTAGAATCTCTTACAGATTATCCAGTCGTCTACACTAGAAACTGTTACAAATTACCCAATCATCTAGACTAGAAATTCTTACAGATAACCCAATCGTCTAGACTAAAAACTCATACAGATTATCAAATCGTCTAGACTAGAAACTCTTACAGATTAGCCAATCGTCTAGACTAAAACCTCTTACAGATTATCCAGTGGTCTACACTAGAAATTTTACAGATTATCTAATCGTCTAGACTAAAAATTTGTACAGATTTTTACAGATTAGCCAAGAGTGTTTTTATTTCAGTGTTTTAGAATTTACCTGCAGAAGGATTATAATTTCATTTGTAGGGTTTTTTCTTAACAACTGTATTTTATTTTGTGGCAGAGATCATGTGATCTGTGACATAACTGAGTAATCATTATAAGTATATAATCCACTGTTGCTGTTCATAATGAAAGTGCCCATTTTTCACATTGTAGTTCCTTGATTCTAAGGACAAGGCCATGGGTTTTGTCATACAGAGGACTTAGCTGAGAAAAGGTTTTAATTGATGACATAGCGAAGTACTATATATAAGGTTATAATTTAAAATATATAATCCTTGAGTTGCCTCCCATTAAAGTGTTTTTAGTAGATTTTATTTTTTACAAGGAAAATATATTATATGTGTAGGTCTATTCCTCCTTTGTGTGACCTGTGGAAAGTTTCTTCTGTCTGCTTAATTTGGTATTTGATGTAAAACATATTCCAGCCACAGCACTCCCAGTGGCCATAAATAAATATGACCAGGGATAAGTCGAAATTTATCAGTGTCAAGATTCTTGTTTGGTTTTCTAGATACAGTGTGGCATTCATATTGGAGGCAAATTACTATTACCACCCAAGGAAAGTATTAAAAGGCACTGAAGCTTTTACGCTCAGCCCAGACCTGTTGGTGTCAATTAACACAGACAAAACGTCATAGAAATCTACTGTCCGCACTGGAAGTCTTCCGGGCAAAGTTGTACACTGAGACTTATAAGAAGGTGAATCTGCCTTTGGTATTAAAAGTGAGAGAGAAAACAATTCTTTGTATTAAAGCATGCAAAAATAATATGAAAGGGAGAATTAAACTAATTATAATTGTTCCTAATATATTAAAAAGGACAAATTATACTCATCTCCCCCTCATTCCTTTCCCTCTATTCCTGCAAAGTACCCAGGGTGAGGACCTTAAATGCTAAGTCCTTACCTTTATATACTTATTATATATTATAAAAGTCCTGCCTTACCTATTTGTAATCTCCCTCGACGCTGTGGTCCGATCCTCCCCACAAGCACTTTAAGTGACAGGTCGCAAGGCTGCCAATGGGAAGACACGCTCTGCAAGGAGGCGTGTCTTCCCATTGGCTACCTCCCGGACTGTCACTGACAGTGCCAGTGGGGATGATCCGACTGGAGCGACGAGGGAGATTACAAGTAAGTAGTGCAGGACTTTTGTAAAGTACCCAGAGGTGAGGACTCAGCGCTTTAGGTCCTCCCCCTGGGTACTTTGCAGGAATGGATTGGAGAAATGGTGAGTATAATTGTTAGCCTTATTTAACAAAAGTCTTGTGATGCCACCAGGCTCACTGTACAGGTCACAATATTTGGTTGGGTATAGGAATTCCTGTGGCACTTTGCCAGTGTAGCTGTAGGTGTAACCTCAGTCTGTCCTCTACCTTGGGACTCCATAATAATCGAATAGAGGTGCACACTTCTAATTAGGAAATTCTATTGATTGTGAATCACATACAAAACAACGTTTTGGGGAACACCTTCATCAGGTATACACCGTACAGCTCCCTAACTGTACAGCAGTACAAACATGTGCATCTATAATCAGACCCCAATGCTTCCACCAAATCAGCTTGGAATTATTTTACAGCCAGAATGAATAGGGAATTTTATTTGAAAGAGGAGAATTTAAAATAAATGGTTTTTGGCCTGTCAATATTTAAATGTGTTATTATAATGTAAACCCATTTTAAATGTAAACCCACTCTGTAATCCCACTATTATTTTAGCTAAACATAATAATTCACAAGCCAAGTGGCAATGTGTTAACTGTGAGGGCTTTCTCCACTTTACTGCCCGGCCTATAGCAAGCTTGGTTAGATCACAAGTGGTGTCAGGGAAGATGAGTATGGGAAGATATGACACAAATTTTAATATACTGCTTAGAAGAAATTATAGGCGGTAGGATTACTCTCTCCAACCTCCCACTCTAATGTACTTTTAGATAAAAGTATAATTTAGCTTTTTTTACCCAGGATTCCACCATTTTGTTTGCATTAGCATATATGCAGATATTGAAAATGTCTTTGCATAATGAGAATTCTTTTTAAAAGACAATTTAAAAAATGCCCAAATTGCATTTTCCCCCATTTATTTTATTTCATTGAATTTGCAGATTAATAACTTGTGCTATATGTTTAAAATCCAATCATCTGTTTAATGGATATTTTTTTTTTTTTTTTAAATTCCATTTTTTTTTTCCGAGCTAAGGCTTAATTAAGTTTACTGGTCAGCGGTCATTACTCAGGAGATCCTGGCGTTCCTAACAATATTAATTTAAATGTGAACTCGATAGTACTCAGTAATAGCCGGATGTTTAAATATGAAAACTTTATTTTTATTCATTTTTTTTTTTTTTTAAAAGGCAAACTTAAATTACGGTGAAGGGATCTGTTTGAGAGGAATTTAAGGGAATTGCATCCTAACATGATTTTAATACTTTCTGCACCCAACATTTTTTTTTTACTGTTGCTTTTCCCTAAAATCTTTTCTATAAAATAAGAATAATCTTTGATTATGTTTAAGACCTTAAGGTTTTGTTTGTATACATGCAGTAAATGATTGGTGCTGATAATATCACTATGAAACATTTTCACCATGTCCGATAATGAAAAGGGATTGTCTATTGGCTTGTTTTTATATTGTCGTACACCAAAAACAAATATTAATAAATATTGCACAAGGGTTTTCTGTATTATCATTCATTTTAGAACATGTGCCATTTCTTTAAAGACAAACTAAATTTCAAATATTAATAAGACAAATGGATTCTATCATTTCCAACTCGCAGTAATATTTTGACTATACAATCTTTTCAATTTTGTAACCTCCTTGCCTCTTCCTCCTACATCCCAGTGAATACTTATTCAGTACTGCTCACTCAAGTCAGGAACTGGTCAGCCAGTGATGAATTGAGGGCTAGAGAACTCTAGTGAGATAGTAAGCATGAAAATCAGATACCTTCTGCCTTTTATGTTGCTGAGGTGAGAGACACAACTGTAGAATCCATTGTACCTTTAACTTTATCTTAGCTAGGTATAGTGTATTCTTCTGCTATCTCTTCCAGAAATCATATTAGAAAATAAAATATTTTCAAACGTGTCTTGTTTGATGCCTAGATATTTGCCGAAAGTATCCATGGAATGTAGCATACCGTATATACTCGAGTATAAGTCGAATTTTTCAGGCTTTAAAATTAGCCTGAAAACCTTACCTCGACTTATACTCGGGTCAAGTCCAAATTTAGATCCAAATTCTGCAATTGCAGATAGTAACCAGTAGGTGGCGCTGTGTTAACCTGCATTGAAAGTAACAGGAGCTGATCTGCCTTTACACTTCCTGCTTCCTGTAGTCTGGCTGCTGGACTCACTCAGCACTGTCACTGTTCATCTGGATGCTGTAAATCTGATGGGTCTCCTCAGTTTGGGGCAAAAAACAGCTGCTAGTACAGTGCTAATGACAGCTTGAAACTACAACTCTCAGGTGACATTTTTAACTATTGGGGTCAGAGGGCCCTTTACTATATGGGGGTCAGAGTTCCCTTTACTATATGGGGGTCAGAGGGCCCTTTACTATATGGGGTCAGAGGGCCCTTTACTATATGGGGTTCAGGAGAATTGTAAATGATGGTATGTTTAATTAAAAGTTTACTGAACCTTGCCACTCCACATGTTTAGAAACTGAAACTCCCAGCAACAAAGCATGCTGGGAGTTGTAGTTTCCAAACATCTGGAGTGCCAAGGAATTGGAGGTTACTGGTACTAGATTTGGCTATTACTGTATGGGATTCATGTATGGGAATTCTGCTGTCCATTTAAAGGGCAACTAAAGCCTAAAAACAGCACAGAATCAGAAGGTAGTAGTGGTGATAATTTCTACCCTCGACTTATACTCGAGTCAATCAGTTGTTACTGCAAAATAATAGTGTCAAGCGTGCACCACTAGTTATAAGGTGTAGCTACGCACTATAGTGCGGTGCAAGCAGGGATCTATATAGATTACTTGGTCTACATTGGGAGAACCGATATCTGGAAACCAAGTTACAATTCCCTAATTAATTTCCCTCAGATGTTGTTGAAGTGCTGGTAGGGGGACGCCCCACCGACATTTAGCTGTGGCTGGTTTAGGATGTGGTTATTGATGTTTTTAAATGTGTGTGGGGATATTATGGAGGGAGGGATTTGTGGGTTTATTTATTGATATTACTAGCATTGACCGAATATGTACTTTACCAATGTGAATAAAGGTTGTTAATTTTGGAAAAATTCTTGGTGTAAATAGCTTGTTGCAGGCTGTTTTGGGATACTTTTCTAGCCTGGAGTGTCTTTTGCCCCGGCAGTTTGTTTGGTCGAGTCAATCAGTTTTTACAAATTTTTCAGGTAAAAATAGGTACCTCGACTTATACTCGGATCGACCTATACTCGAGTATATACGGTATACTCGTTCTACTTTGAAGAACGGTTCGTTTGTCTATGTAACTCCAGTCAACTCTTATTGCTGTAAGACTTTTTGCAATCAATACTTTGTACTATGTCATTAGACTTTATGACTCTTAGGCTTAGACTCCGACATTTGAAATTGAACAGCCAAGACTGAGTAGCTTGCAGGACTTCTATTGTCTGTTAAGAGGAAGAATTGTACCAAACGTGATATATTCTTAAGGAAGCTCGGACAAGTTTGGGAATTCACAAAAGTATAATTAACTGCTCCTTCCTATCATAATTAAGGCCCATAATTCAGTTGAATTTTGCTTTATCATTACATCATAAATGATATCCTCAATTTATTTCCGCGACCTGAGCCACTGTTATAGGATATAATATGTAATGAAAGGTACTTCTCTCGATCCCTCATCTTGTAATTATCTTTTCCCAGGGCTGTACCATAAATTACTACCGTCTTATAACAGCTTCACTTCAAGCCTTCATATTTACAGTGAATGTTCTTGGTTAGGACTTGGGACAATGTCAATGTTTTTTGTGATGTGTATCTGGGTTAAACCTCTTGCAACATGAAATAACTTATTTCTAATACCCTGGTAATGATAGAAGAAAATGTCTCAGATCAACTCCCCACCCTGTTATTATTGAGGATTCAGACCTGTTAATAATTACTTATGTGATGTTTATCAGATTTAAAACGTTTTTAAATAAATACATTTATATAGAAATCAAGGAGAAATGACTCCCCGATTAATTATTTCCCTGGGATCATCACAATCACAGTAACACAGCACATTGTTACTGGAAGAAAAGAGGGTATGTCATCAACATAGCAAGAGTTAGTTACATTCTAAATCAGACAGGAGGTGTTAGTTTTTATTAATTTGTGAGTTTCCTAATTGGTTGTTTTTTTATCTTATATACTTAATAAATATAAATCTCTTTTATTATGGCTAATTCTCTCTCCTCCTTCTCAATAACAGCCAGTGATTATTTGACAACCATAGCAATGCTCAATTACTAGATCGTTGATGGGTTTTAATTGATAAAATTGTGTACTTTTTAGTCTTACTTTCTATACAAGTGTGTCCCATTTTTTAAATATGTAAAATACATTTTTTTGTATCAGAATCTTAAAAAGTGTACTTGACATAAGTCAGAATTATTCTTTTTTTGCTGTCAACATACAGACACATTATACTTTATACCCCATACTAGGCAGATGGCCCTAGAATAAAACTTCTGGTTTAGAGCCTGAAGTCTCCACTGCTAAACTTCCAAATTACTGTACACATTTCCTCATCCAAAAGCATGTTCAATCATTTGTGTAGTTCAAAGGGATTTAGACAGATGGATTTTTTCAGGTGTAACATCCAACGACGCATCTCATACCGTTGTGTGTTAGTCCTGTAGGGGGATCAATCATTCCAGAAATGTCTGTATACACCCATAAGAGACCCACGTAAATCGGAGGACAATTGATTCCAATATCTAAGATCATAAGCCATTAAAATAGCCAGGGCAAAATACAGAATTTACCTTATGTTGGTTATAAAGACATAACAGCAATGTGGACTTCTTTGCTTTTTAGGATATTGTGGGGGATACAAGACGTTTAGATATTATTGCAGGATATACTGGTATTTTATAAAGGGGATTAGGTGGTTATATTAAAGATGAATACATTGCTTTGATATTCTTTAAAGAAAAAACGGTACTAAGTTGTTGTGAGGTCCATTTATATATTTACTGATGTAGTGAACAGTTGACCAAAATGATAAATATGTATATTCGGCATTACACTTCGGCACTATAAACTACTTTAGACTATTTAACCAAATGTCTAGTATAAATACAGTATCACCAATATACCTCACCCCAACATGGTCAACCACATGCTCTTATATTAGATAAAAATATTGTATCACAGAGGTCTCTAGGTTTCAGTAGAGGACCTTCTGTATGGTTGGAATAGGCTTGTGTGTTTGACTAAGTTGGGATTGTCCCACCATAGGATTTCAACACAGCACAACTTGTTTTTTATTTATTAGTACAACAACATTAACAGCACATTCCAAGCAGTTTGCCTGCATAGAAATGACCAATTTAGACGAAAACTTCAACAAAAAGTCAACAGTTAGTCAAAAGACACAATTGCAAATGGAGAAAGTCTAATATGCCCTTCCATGCTGAATTAAGAAGCAAACACATCCATGTCTTTGACTTACAAATATACTGGTGGAACATTAGCCCTCGGTTAAAGGTTTAGCGTAAACAACATTTTCACCTTGCGCTGCCCCAAGTAACAGAAGCGACCACAGTTCGACAGAGAGACTTTTGGGGAAATCTGTTTTTTATTTCTCCTACTACTATCACACACAGAACAAGAGAAAGTAAAGAAATAAACAAAAAGAGACGTCCGGATATTATTTGCCATAAAACTGCCACTCCTTTTATGTGTGTAAAAAATGAACTGCTCATCCAAAAATAAAATGAACTTGCAGAACACTCTGTATGGAGCTCAGATATTAAATTAAAAATAGAAAACAGGATTTCTTCGAAAGGGAAATCTGTAAAGATTAATGATACAACTTTCTGAACAGTAACGGGGCTTAGCAACACAAGGTGTAAAAAGAATTGCCTGTGCTCGGAATCTGCTGCAAGGAATCAGAAGCTTTCTAACTGCAGTAGGCAACACAATTCGATTGGCTCCTTTTAACATTTTGGAATAATCAATATATTCCATACATTTCTGATATTGGATACTTGTACTGAGTACATGTTAGGATGAACTGAGGGGCTTGATAAGACACACTGGAGTATATCAAATCAATTTGCGTTATATTTTTCAACCTCTAGGGGGTTAATGAAGATTAATTGAATTGGCTACAGTAACTTCTGTGACGGTCAATATTAGGGGTCCCCAAACTTTTTAGACCATTAACCCCTTCATGGAATCCTTTCTCCCTCATTGAATCCTGCACATGTACAAAAAAAAATAAAATCAATTATAATGGTAGAAATAATTTTGGCCCTTTTTTACTTATTGTTTCTCGAAAAGGATTATGTCATTTCCTATTTGTTATTTCTTCTTAAATTCCTATTATTCTAAACATATTTGTGCAATTCACAACAACAATAAGATTATTGAAAGGTTAAACATCACAAATAATATAACCCAACAAGATCCCATTCTTTTCTATGTGGCGTGCATTCTCAGAGAGAAGCCAGGAGACCATCTGGTTAGAAGTATAGTTCTCCTTTTACAGCTAAGTTTGAACTAGATAGTCCCATCAAGTTAATGAAGACCTCTTTGAGGACTACTGGTCTACAATAACATGTTCATGGTATTTTGCAAAAAGAGTTAAGACAGAAAAAAGTAAAATAAAGACAACTCATTTGTCATTTTACTTCTCTCTCTATATAGCGCTACAGATGATGTTGGTGCTATATAAATACACAATAATAATAATAATGTACAAATGACATTTACATTAGATTCATTCAGCCTCCTTCTTTTTCTAAGACAACATCATAAAAATAGTCCTTATCTCACTTGGTGGTTTAATAAGCATTCCGTATAGTCAAGATCACGCTCTTCGCTAAGCCCCCCATCCCTATCCTTTCTATTATGCCTCTTCTGAGTCAGAGAACTGCAAAATATGTTGATTCTGTAACTGCAATAATAACATACAGTGAAGCATTGGGATATTTCTGCATTCGCACAAACAGTAACGCAGTTTGCAATTATTGTGATCAGTCATACAGAAATACATCGTTCCAGCATTAGAAGAAAAATATACCTTGCTCACAAGTTGGTGTGATCTTCATGTTTTTTCCTTACGCAGACATTAAAACATGCATTGCATTGGGGTTCTATTTTAATTATTGCACAATAATAACACAATGATGCAATCAGAATTGTATACACAGCTGCAAAGAAACATTATTAAAGAGAAATGCGAGGTGTTTAAAGAGTATGTCCACCCTAAAATGGAAATTTTGATATAAGGTCCCCCCTGGGCTCCCAGCCCCAACCGCTATATTTTTTTTTTTAAAAAGCCCCCCAAACTCTACTTACCCCCCTTTTCCTCCGCCGCGCTCCGGCCCTCTGCTTGCAAGGAAATGCAAGCAGAGGGGCGGGACCGGCAGCCGGTCTGTGATTGGCTGAGCGGCAGCCAATCACGGACGCGGCTGCCGCAGCTCACTTCGCCGGAGGAAAGAGGAGAGGTAAGTAAGAGTTTGGGAGCTTTCTAAAAATAAAAAATACCCGGTTGGGGCTGGGGGACATGGGGGAGCAGGATATTAAATGGGTTTTATGCTAGGGGGAGGGATAGCAGAACGGGAGGGAGAGGGAGGGGGAGGGAGGGGGGGGGAGAAGGGCTG
Organism: Hymenochirus boettgeri; assembly: GCA_019447015.1. Taxonomy (NCBI): domain Eukaryota; kingdom Metazoa; phylum Chordata; class Amphibia; order Anura; family Pipidae; genus Hymenochirus; species Hymenochirus boettgeri. Next base: position 409,952,710 of record CM033469.1, on the reverse strand, counting down.
CAGTACGCATGGCAAAAATCTACCTGAGGCCAGCTAGCAGGCAGTGTCCTATATGGACCTGCTAGCCTCCTGGTGGGCAGTTTTTGGGACTTTGGGGGGGGACTACAGGAGAACCCTATGGAGCTGGGATGTGAGGTAAGGATTACACTACACTAATGATGGGGCCAGTAGTTGGGGGGTGGGGATTATAGTGGGGGGTGGGACATGCCCTTTAAGAATAGTTTAGGCATTTGATTAGGGAAGGAGTGGGGTATAAAACTAAACACAAATATCTTAGTGGGGTAAGTTACATTGGTGGTAGGCATTCTCCAAGATGTCATTATCATGTTATCATTTTTAGATATTATAAATCACCATTAACATTTGAAGTACCAAGTAATACAGGTCAGGAACTCCAATGTGATCTCAAATATCTTTCTATTTTTATGAATGGGATTACATTGTTTTCTAAAATATACAAATTTAATTGAGTTATGTTATAATAATGACATAGCTAAACAATGATTATAACCAATGAACATAGCTAAGTACTAAGTATGACTGTTGACATAGCTAAACACTGATTATAACTGATGACATAGCTAAACACTGATTATAACTGATGACATAGCTAAACACTGATTATAACTGATAAAATAGCTAAACACTGATTATAACTGATGACATAGCTAAACACTGATTATAACTGATGACATAGCTAAACACTGATTATAACTGATGACATAGCTAAACACTGATTATAACAGATGACATAGCTAAACACTGATTATAACAGATGACAGCTAAAAACTGATGACAACCAATGACATAGCTAAATACTGATTATAGCTGATGACATAGCTAAACACTGACTTATCAACCCTGATGACATAGCTAAACACTGATTAACTGATGACATAGCTAACACTGATTATAAAACTGATGACATAGCTAACACGGATTATAAACTGATGACATAGCTAAACACTGATTATAACAGATGACATAGCTAAACACTGATTATAACAGATGACAGCTAAAAACTGATGACAACCAATGACATAGCTAAATACTGATTATAGCTGATGACATAGCTAAACACTGATTATAACTGATAACAAAGCTAAGTACTAATTATAACTGATGACATAGCTAAATACCAATTATAACTGACGACATAGCAAAACTGATTATAACTGATGACATTGCTAAACACGGAGTATAACCGATGACATGACTAAACGCGGATTATAACCGATGACATAGCTAAACACTGATTATAACTGATGACATAGCTAAACACTGATTATAACTGATGACATAGCTAAACACTGATTATAACTGATGACATAGCTATGCACTGATTATAACTGATGACATAGCTATTCACTGATTATAACTGATGACATAGCTAAACACTGATTATAACTGATGACATAAATAAACACCGATAATAACTGAGGACATAGCTAAACAATGATTATAACTGATGACATAGATAAACACAGATTATAACTGATGACATACAGTAGCTAAAACTGATTATAACTATGACATGGCTAAACACTTATAATAACTGATGACACAGCTAAGCACCGATTATAACTGATCTTCTCGAAAGGTTGGTGGTTTTACCTTTAAGGTTTTATTATTTCCCCCAATTAAATACTGAAAAGATTTTTTATTTAATTGGAAGTCAAAAATTTTTAATAACACGAATTTCATACAGTTAGACCAGTCTCCCGGTCTCAGAATACTAACACTAACTTTAAAGGAGAAGGCCAAGTTGTTAAAGGAGAACCGTGGTCCTGAACAAATTAGGGTTAAATGAAAGCCTGCAGTCTTTTCTTTAAATAAGCCCTGGATCAAATCTATGGCTGCAGCCTATGAGAAAGTATATTGTGAATAATATTCACATTTCCTGCTTCCAGTAGGTTGAGTGACATTACCTGATCCCCTGCTCCTACCCTGGGGATTAGCATGCTCTCTTAAGGATTAATTCTGGGGGAAAAAAAAGATCATTGCACAGACATAAAAAAATAAAATAAAATAGTTGAGAATGAGAGCCTATTAATTCAGGTCACATGACTACAACTGGTTACATGGCTGAACACAGAGAAGTGTTCAGGCATGAAAAATGATTGCTGAACCTGTCCAGAGATGTTATTTAGGGTTCACTTTAAAAGTACGGCAGAAGGCTTTTTCTATAACCCTAATTGTTTGGCAAAATTGAAGACCACAGTTTACCCAGTTAACCATCACTTACCAATGACAATATATCAGACATTAGTTTGATTTTGTTAATGTCCATTTATAAAGAATCAAAGTTGATCCCTGCCAAGTCATTGATCACTGACAACTACTAATAGAGATAGATACTCGTTCTCCTAGTCTAACATCTCCATTTGTGAGGGGGGGGGGGGGGCAAAAAAAAGAAAGGTGTTGGAAGGAACATTTCAATGTATCAAGGTCTTTCAAGGAAGAAATCAGTAAATAAGGAAAGGATCCAGGAAATCTCTCAGACAGAGTCTCCTGTGAGAGAAGTTGGCTGGCGTTCCATATGGAGAAGGTGAAGTGACTATCGCTCTGCCAAAAGTATCTCGGACAGAATAATAAATTGTGCACATTATGAAGTGTAATGTGACTTATAATAGGGTGTTTCTTACTGGCTGGCCAGAGTATTAAAAGATTAAAACAAGAAAAATCCCAATGCCTAAATCTTTGGGTATTTAATCTTCTACCAATTAAATGTTTTCAAATGAACCCTTTAAAGTCTATTGACTTAAATATCGATTAACCTCTTATGTGCTGGATATCCTGAAAAGGAATATGCCTTTGGGATTATGTTAACGCCTCATTTGTTGGGCTTTTTAAACGGTACGGACCACCTCAGGTTGTTTTTTTAAATTTAACCCTTTAGAAAAAAAATGCATAGTGGCGTATTCCAGTTGTAATGTCTATTTATTTATTTTATGGCTTATAATATAAATATTGTTTCAGGGGCAAAGCTGTCAATTGAAGAGGTTTAGAAAAGTTGCAACAGTAAAAATTAAGGCACCTGTGATATTTTTTTAAACACATAAGGTAATCTTTATAACCTACAACTCTGAATTCCTGGTTTGTATAATAGTGGATAATGCACCCCCAACTGTAAATTATAAGGATATTAGAAGTTACCAAGGAGTTCCGTGACCAAGGCAAGGCCGCAGGCCGAGTACCTTTTATACAGGGCACGGAACTCCAAGGTGACTTCTAATATCCCTATAATTTACAGTTGGGGGTGCATTATTTATTATAACCTACCCCTTTGTGGCTTCTGGTTTCCTTCTCCTCCTGGAACTGTAAGATTATAAGGCTATAATCTTACAGTTCCTCCCATAGAAATCCACCTCAGGGGTAGGTTATACAAAAATAAAGTTGTATATACAGTATAGGGGGTACAGTTACAGGATTTCTTGCAAGAAGTTACAGAGAAGTTAAACTTCAATTGAGTTCTGGTGTTTCACATTACCCATCACTCCTACCAAGGTAAAATATAGAATTTTATAGCCTGCTCAGTCCAGTATTATCAATCCGTTAGGAAATGAAATATATTTTGTTGTATTTTGTTGGTGGACACTTTCTCAAACAAAGATATAAAAATCACCCAAAAGACTCAAGCATCCAAACCAATGGGGACATTACCATAGACATTAAAGGAGAACTATCGTGTATATAAAGTTTTTTTAAAATATAGTTAAAATGAAAGTATTAGGGACAGGTATATAGGACGGGTAATTCCTACCTCCCAATATTGTTTCTGTGAGGAGCATCAGCCCAAAGGAAACTGATTTTGCCAGTCTTCCTCCTGGCTTCAGCACTATCTTTAATATAGGACTAGTCCAGGACTAATCTGGCAAATGAAAACCATTAGTGCTGTAGATCCTTAAAGAAATTACATTGTGAGGTAGGAATAACCAATCCAAACTCCCTGGCCCAGGTACTTTCCATTTTTAAAAAGTTACATGTTAGAGTATAGTTATCCTTTAAGAAGATAAATTAAAATAAAAATAATAAAGTCAATTATAAATGCTAGTCTTAACTATATTTACACAACCCCAGACGTTAGGTTGGGTCTTCTCTACTTGCGTGCCAACCAAAGACTGGAGAATGGAAAATAGTTTCCTTGATATATCCTGTGGACCTGAGAACAAACTTTATCAAACTCCGGTGAAACAATGTAGTTAATAGCTGCTGACAGCAAAATCTATATTTCATATGGTACTGCGAACCGCCAAGGGTTTTCTGGAAGCAAAGTTGCACAAGGGCATATACCCCATCTAAAGAGGATTTTCCCGGATCTATTGGGCTGTGCTTTGTATAGGTGAATATTTAAAGCATTGTTCATATGCCCACTTGCTGTTTAACTTTCCCTTTTACACTTTCATAGACTTTCATTTAATGAGTGAGCTACAATGCATCCAACCAACTGAAAGCCTCAACTTTTCCAAATGATCTTTGTAGTAGAGCGTTAATATTCCCCATGTGACTTCTAATATCTACGTCCTTTCCTTGGATCTTCTTTTTTTTTTCTTTCTTTCTATTTCTTCAGTAAAAACCACATCAAGGATGTTTCTGCAAATGAGCCCTTGATTTATTTAAAATCTTCCTCAGACATGTGGTTTAATGCATTTCACTGTGATGATATCTCCTTTCCTTAAATAAGGATATACGCAGCAAATCAGCCTATCTGGCAGAGATTTATAGCGCCTGTGCGCAGAATGAAAAACATCATTTATAATAAAAATCTTCCTGTAGATAAGACTGTCTATATTCATGTAACATGTACAAGACGGCGAGTGATGAAGACGTATCATTACGACTAAAGGTCTCTCGTCTGTGTGGATTTTGCACTGAGAGGTTTTATAGTTAGATAGGAATCAATTATCCCTTATCTTTATGCTCTTCATATTTTAAACATGAATATTCCCCATAACACACGTGTGTATCCATCACCCCAGTTAGAGAATGCAATCTGCAGGAAGCATAGAAAGCGTTTATAAAACTGTAGTGCGCAGTCATTTTATAAAATTATTTATATTCGTGTTATAATGTTCATGGCTAAAATATTTGTGGTAAACCTGTTCAACTGCTTGTAAGATTCAATTAAAGGACAACTATACTGTAAAAATTAACTTTATAAAAGTGAAAAGTTCCTGGGGCAGGAAGATAGGATGGATTATTCCTACCTCCCAATATTGGACATACAGTTTTCATCTGCCAGGTTAGTGCCCTGGGCCTTGCTGTGTTAAAGATAGCGCTGAAGCACTCAAGAAGACTGGCAGACGCAGTTTACTATGTAAAAGTAGAAAGCACCAGTTCTATATCCCTGTCCTAGTTACCTTTCATTTTAACTGTTTTTGAAAAACCACAGTTCTCCTTCCACCAATCATTTGCTTATCTGCCAATTCATGTATGTATCTATATTTATATGAAAATATAGAAATTTATACTGGTTCCTATAAGTTTTATACTGGTTCCTATCGTTTCGAAGAATCACGAATCCAACTGATTTTTCGAAATTTTTAAAACTCAGTTCACCGAATATAAGAAATTAAAATAATGGCATTTGAAACATCAAACATTCCTATGTAAAATCAAAAAATGTTATTGAAAATTTTAAAAATTTCAATTAAATTGTGTTGGATTCGGATCCTGGAAACTTCTGTGAAACCACTGTCGGAACGAAAGTCGCTGGTTTCCTTTATCTTTACTCACTGGTCTTGTTTGGATTTCTCACATTAACATATAAAATACCAGAAATAAAAGATGGCAGGATAGTCACAACTACCAAGAATCTCTCAACACACGATGAAGCATTGGCTCTGCATTTTTTTTTAAACTAAAGTATGATTTCATTTGATGTGTTGCCCTGTACATTTTTTCAGCTGACTACCATTTTTCTTTGAAACTAGTGTCCCTTTATTACCTAATGGTTAATACAATAATGCCAGGTCTGAGATTTTTTTTAATGAGGTTTCCCATCCTTCAATCACCTAAATAAGGACTTTATTGTGTTTCACTTAATTATTTTGATGATTTGTTACACATTAACCAATTACTGTACATATTCTACACATTCAGTATCAGTGTCATTACATATTATTATTATTATTATAACCTACCCCTGTAGTGGATTTCTATGGGAGGAACTGTAAGATTATAAGCCTATAATCTTACAGTTCCAGGAGGAGAAGGAAACCAGAAGTCACATAGGGGTAGGTTATAATAAATAATGCACCCCCAACTGTAAATTAAAGGGATATTAGAAGTCACCTTGGAGTTCCGTGCCCTGTATAAAAGTTACTTGGCCTGTGGCCTCGTGCTTTTATATGGAACTCCTCGGTGACTTCTAATATCCTTATAATTTACAGTTGGGGGTGCATTATCCACTATATTATTAATCATGAGATTTTTCTGTTTCTACAATTAAATGTTTGTGTTGTACAAACACACCCACTTTTACACGCTAAGTCGTTTCCCCCACACTTGTGCCAGAACAGAGTATGGACTTGACAAGCCAACAAAAAAAAAGCATATTCCATTTGTTAAATTAACAAATGTGTAGTTGTCAGTAGTAAGACAGACAATTGATGAATTTACTGGTGAAATGAGTTGACGGGTTTAAGATCAATTATGGTGCATACAGGTTCTGCTATTATTTAATGTGAATTTCCAATTGAATTTCAGATGCATTTTAGTTTAATGAGCAGTAGAGGATCTCAGGGCGAAATAAATCTGACAGTCATTTTATATTTTCTTCTCTGGTGAAGTTTCTTGAATTGTTCCCTTTCCTTCCATTAGGACTTACTTAACCCTCAAAATGATCTAGAGCTAATAAGCAAGAAAAAAAACAAGTCTCACTTGTCTTAAAAGACTCCATTTTGAACTGTGTGTGTGAATAAACTGGAGTTTCCACCTAAACTTGGTCTCGGGGGGCCAAATATCTACTGGTTCCCGACGTCAAAATATCTACGGTCAAAACTACTGCTGGAAATTCATTTTTTTTTAACCATCCAAACCAGAATTTTTAGGTTTCTCTGTTTTGACTAAGAATTTTAGTTTCAATTGTAATTCTGCATCTACACCGGAGACATTTCCGCGTACCTTCTGGTAGAACAACCCACAGCAGTTTTGTGCACCTAAGCCTACTGGGGTGCCCTCGTTATGGTGAGTTGCATATATATATATATATACACACATCACACATGCACTAATTCACACATATATATATATTGTAGAAAATGAACATTATATATATAAATAAATATATATATATATATTTTTTTTTTAACACCAGAGTTAAATCAATTCCCCTCTAATATCCATAGGATTTGCTCACTTTAAGAAGGGACATTCAATGAGAGGAAGTTTTTTTGTCCATCGTGTAAAGTAACATTGATTTTTCTATTACCAGTTAAATTTGCGACTTTCTAAAAAATGTTACTTAATTGTCCTTACGGATTTTAGTCAGTTACGTTCATCTCAGGGAAAATCAGTACAGCAAATGGTGGAATATAAAAAGAGGTTCACGTTACATCGAATTGAATGACTGTTAAAGGGATATTTACATTGGGAATATAAATTGGAGTTTATTTGACATCACATTCAGTGACTGTTAAAGGGATATTTACATGGGAATATAAATTGTTGTTATTTGACTCACATTCAGTGACTGTTAAAGGGATATTTACATGGTATAAATTGTTGTTGATTTGACATCACATTCAGTGACTGTTAAAGGGATATTTACATGGAGGAATATAAATTGTTGTTGATTTGACATCACATTCAGTGACTGTTAAAGGGATATTTACATTGGGAATATAAATTGGAGTTTATTTGACATCACATTCAGTGACTGTTAAAGGGATATTTACATGGAGGAATATAAATTGTTGTTGATTTGACATCACATTCAGTGACTGTTAAAGGGATATTTACATTGGGAATATTAAATGGAGTTTATTGACATCACATTCAGTGACTGTTAAAGGGATATTTACATGGTGGAATGAGCTCATTTTAGTGGAAACAGATTTTCCCCTTAATCTAAATCTGATATAGTGTTACAGTAAGAACCAGTTTTATTTTTGTAACCATAAACTCTGTTCAATCAAATCAGCTTCATTTTGCCAATTAGAGAACAACAAATCTGCTTTTTCCCTCATTCTGTCCTATACTGGGTCATTCCTCTGGTGGACAGTTTTGGGGGCCAGTTTGGTACTATATAAATTATATGGATTCCCATTATTTTCCATTTCAAAAAAGGACCCCTTGGGGCTGATCCTCTGAGACTAGGGCACCCTATAATATTTACATCTGTTGTAGACCATTTGCCATAAATCCTGTATCCCTTCTAGGATAATTGTAGATCTCCCATGCCTGCAAGACAGAGAGACATACAGACATATGGAAGGGTATTTTCTAGGACTACTAATACTCCATTTGGAAACTTCTACAGATTTCTTAACATAGGGTAGCGTTGATCCCAGAGAGCCCCATAGTAAATTCTACCACTGGAAGTCCAACTAATCAAGAAAAGTAAACATTCTCACCAGGAGGTGTTTGGACATAAAATATAAAGGAAATCATGGAAAAATAATGAGTCACCTATATTGTTTTTGGCCAGAAAAGAATTGTCCACTGTCCTTGTGTAATCTCTATTAAGTGCCTTGTCTTTAGCACCATGAAATGGAAGAGTTTCCTCTACATGCGGAATCTTAGATCCACAGAGCTCTTGTTACTAAAGGTAAACAAGATACAGGAGACGTCTATCTAAAATAAGCTGACAAACAAGCTTTGCCTAATACAGAATGGGACTTATTAGCAGCTGATCTCCGCATTGCTTGTTCTAAATATATGGATGATTATTGGACACTTGCTGTTAAAATGTGTTTGCAGGGAAACCAGAATAAAATCTGACTTTGTATTTCTCTTTATTATCTTCATCCCCAAAGCTTCGGCACGCTCATAAACTGCTCTCAAATTGGAAGAAGAAAACGTTGTTGGTTCATTAACAGTAACCATACAATGTTCTCTTTGTCTAGAGACACTAATGTTATGTGGGGGGAGGGAGACTGACTTTGACTTGGCCTAAGTGTCAGAAATATGTTTCTTTGTGTTTACATTGTATTGTTTTGTGTGTCTAAGACTTTTCTCAAAGATGGGAATGTGAATTGAGCATTTCTCACTCAGTAACACAATTAGGGGCTGGTCAGATGAAATCTCAGTAACCCATTAAAAATACAACCAATCAGATATCTAACTGCAGCTACTTGTTAAAAATACAACCAATCAGATATCTAACTGCAGCTACTCATTAAAAATACAACCAATCAGATATCTAACTGCAGCTACTCATTAAAAATACAACCAATCAGATATCTAACTGCAGAAAACCATTAAAAATAAAAACCAATTAGATATCTAACTGCAGAAAACCATTAAAAATACAAACCAATTAGATATCTTACTGCAGCAACTTATTGAACATTCAACCAATCAAATATCTAACTGCAGCTGCTCATTAAAAATACAACCAATCAGATATCTAACTGCAGAGAACCATTAAAAATACAAACCAATCAGATATCTTACTGAAGCTACTCATTAAAAATACAACCAATCAGATATCTAACTGCAGAAAACCATTAAAAATACAAACCAATCAGATATCTTACTGAAGCTACTCATTAAAAATACAACCAATCAGAAATCTAACTAGATTTTCTCATTAAAATGCAACCAATCAGATTATATCTAAGGCTGGGTACACACAAGGCGATATTTTCAGCCGATTTTCAGATCGATCGTGCAGTTCCCTATGGAACAGCTGCAGCCGAATTTGATGCTACCGATGGACATTTGTCCCGACCAAGCGCTCGCTTATCCGCGTGTACCCAGCCTAACTGCAGTATCCAAGTTAAAAAAAACAACCAACCAGATTATTTCTAACTGCAATTGCTCACTTATAATGTAATCGATGAAATGATATTGAATTGCAGTACCCAGTAACAACATCTGATTGGTTGTTGAAAGTTAGTAGCCCAAGCAAACCTTTGCACTTTCATCAGCGCCCTGAAATTTCCAGCAATCATCCCCACATGGTCTACTCCAGTACATTGTATTTATGCAAACAAGACTCCGGCTGGCTGCACCGTGTGTCCTCTATCTTCTGTATTCACGGCATTGACACTGTACTCCGCGTCTACTTTACCAGTGCTGGGCCTTTTACTGTTGTTGTTATATTTATTTTTTATTTATTTATTGCGGTTTACAAATTCATGAAATTGCCTTTTTACTTATTAAACTGTATAAATAAACGAATAAATAAAAAATGAAAGAAAAGTTAGAATATCAATATCGAGATTTTTCCCCTTGATAAAAAAACAAAAATATACCGAGGCGTCTTGCACAGAAAAGAAAGGAAACCCATAAAATCCAATTGACTTTGAAGTGACCCTGTGTTATTAGTCAGAAGGCATCCATGATGAAATGAGATAGACTTGCTACTCATATGTAAATGTTAAACAGTAGTGTTGTGACAGTGATGGACAAACATGGAAATAGATAGCTCTAAACATTCTAGCACTACGACTTATTAGAAATACTTATATAAGTTATAGACTCTTGTTAGTGGTCATTGACACTGTGGCGTAAGTTGGAGTCTCTGGGCCCCCCCAAAAAATTATAACGGGGCCCTTATCCCTTCTTCATCTACAGTGGTTTTTTGGGGTGCATCTGTCATAAGGAAAGTATGAAGATAAGGACCCCTTGGCTCCTGGGACCCAGAGGGGGCTCCCTTGGTAGTTAGGCCCCTGCATTGACCTCTTCTCAGATGAAACATAATACATGTGGGGGTTAACTAGAGATGAGTGGTTCCTTGGAATGTATAGGAATTCTGCAGAAAATCCGTTTCGAAACCCAATTGAATCGGATTTTTGGAATTTTTTTAACATCAAAATTTGACCAAATTTCCCACACCAATTGTATCACTCTTTGATACAGATATTTGAAGAAGTTCCTCAAAGTTCAAAATTCCAAAAGTTCATCACTAGTGATTATGGATGGCCGGTTCGCGGATCCGAACCTGGATCCGCCGCGGACTTATCCCGTTCGCAAACGGCGGATTTTTCCGGATTTTCCACTCTCCGAACTTCCAATTTGCAGATTTTTCATATTTTCGAAAATTTTCGAAAATACGAGAAAAACACGTAATTTCGAAACTTTTCGAAAATGCAAGGATTTCTTTTATTTTCATAAATACGTATTTTCGAAAATTTTCTAAATTACGAGGATTACTCGTATTTTCGAAAATACATATTTTCGAAAATACTAGTTCTCGTATTTTCGAAAATTTTCGAAAATACGCGAAAACCCGTAATTTAGAAAATTTTCGAAAATACGAAAAATCTAGTAATTTCAAGGGAATTTTTCATTATAATGGGTCCGCTCGCGGATTTTCGAATTTTCGGATTGTTTTGAAAATTCGCGAATACTTGAGCGGACCGGATTTTGCGAAGTTCGGACATCTCTACTAGTGATCACAAAATGAGTCTTTGGTGGTCAAACCCAAACACAATGTAATTAAATATAAGACCTTATATATAAATATATAGCCACCTTACAAACAGATTTTTAAATGGTGGAACATGTTTTATATTTTACATTGAGTCAAACCGATTGATGAGGAACATTCTATAGTCATTATTTATTGCAAGGGGGAATAAGATTATAATCTCCTTGGGGCATGGCCTGATAAGAAAGAACAAAATAATTGTATGCATAATATGTTAGCACTATATATGAATATACATAAATACATTCTTCTAAGGAATAGAATACCCCATTAAGACAGTATTATTAATGATCCATTATCTGCTTATTTTCAGCAAAGAAATAATCACCCCACTTGAAATTCTTTTCATTGCCATGAGGTCAGCAAATCAAATATTCCCAAGCTAACACGGTATTGACATATAGATTTTATATAATTTCTTTTAATGGAGTTGATGTGTGCTGTTTTTTTCTAAGGTGAGCATCTTTTTAAGAAAAAAATACAAGTGGTGTTGATGAATTTACAGCCATTAGCTGTCTGTGTACTTGTCAATAAGGGGCCTATATTTAACGGATGATATGATATCCTTAACCCTCTATACAAACTTCATGTTTTTAAAATTCCCCTTCACATCTCCAGAAACCATCTAATTTGCAAACGGTGCCATATCTGGACCCCTTACTGGATTCACACATACGTAGAGCAATCTGTTTAAGAGATTTAAATGCGAATCTGCATACAATTTTATGGCTATTCCTAGCGGTACCCGTGGATGAAGTTGAGCTGTCTTCCAAAGTTACTAGCTGGTTTGAAGTTGATGTATATTTAACATCTATATATAATACATCAATTCAAAGCAGATAGCCAGTGAAGGCAGGTCATAAACTATTACACATAAAATTTAAACAGAAAAAGGCACTGATTAATTATTCTTGATATATACATTCCACGTGTCTTCAGGTGACCACGCTTGTTTCACGCGTATAAATAAATGTAGGTTTTGTGACTGAAATAACAATATTTTGAAAATGACTTAAAAAAGGCATTAAGAATCTCGGTAACAGAAAAATATAATTCAACCTTTGGGTAATATATAAAGCAACCACTTGCATCAATGAAATAGTAGCATGATACTCCAGGGTAATACATACCTCTTTGTAAATGAGATATAGTGCATTTTTTACTAGCATAGCTTGTTCACATGAGCAACTGTGATTATGTGGCTGTGATTTCAATAGCAGCAAAGCCTGAGAGACTCTAGTCCAGCCTTGTACAGGAGAAAAGGCGCCAAGGCATCAAAGTTCTGATCTTACATATTCTGCCCCTCTCAGCCATAACTCTGTTTAATTAAATAAGGGGAAAACATACATTTCCTAGTACAGCAGGTATAACATCTGATGGTTTTTATGTCTATGCATTCATCGCAGTTGGATGTTGAACATTCCAGTCAAAAAGTACAGTGGAATAATGAAATTTTTTTTTTTTTTTAAAAATTGGAATTGAATTTTTGGATTTGGATTTTCGGAATTTCAATCAATTCTATGGAAACCGTATTTTCTGTGAAAATCTGTATTTTTACATGATTAAATGTTTTTATTTACATTTTTTTAATGTTTTTATCCAAATTATAAAATGTATTTATTTAAATTTCTTTTTTTTTTTTTAAAGTTATCAAAGGTTTTAAAAAATTGTATGTAGTAATGTTTGTGTGATATTCATTCCTCTTCTATGGCAGAAAACCATGATGTTGTCTTTACTTATTTAAATACAAATAGACATATAAAATCTAAGATATCAATACTGAATAAGTTGGTTTATTTTAAAAACACGTTAGAAGCAGAAATGTTAAAGGACAACTATAGCCTGAGAACAAAATTGAAGGTAGAACACCTTGATATAAATGCAGTCATCTGCACCTCTCATTTTGATGTGTTTGTTGGGAAATTCACCTTTCTAACATGGGGATTGTGTTCCCAATGTTTCAGTATCGCACAGTGTGGTCACTGACCATTATGTTCTTTACACATGCTCAGTCCTAAGATAATGCAGGAACTTGTTACAGTTGGTCACACCCACTATTAGCCTCTAGCCAATCCTTTTATGGTACAGATTGGGCAAGGGAGCATGTGACTGAGGTCAAGGGAGTGGCCAGTCACTGCAAATACAAAGTTATTTTATCCAGGGGTTCCACAATGCTATTTACTGTAGTGGTAATTAACAGTTTATTGGTGAGAGAATATTTTCAGATTCTGGAGTGTAAAAATTTAGGTTTAGTTCTCCTTTAATGGAAACAGAGTCTGTGTTTCTGTTGGATAAAATACTGGTGGGATGTTTTGAACATACAGTAATGGCATTAAATCCAGACATAACGGTGATTATCTAAGATAGTGCCATTTGTATAAAACGTTTATATGGGCATTTTCCTTATGTTCGCAAAAAAAAAAAACTCCTACCCCCATTCAAATATGAAATGATGGCAAATAACTAATTGCTTAGATTTTGAAATCTCTATTGTAGCCTACATTTAAGAATTTGGATTCAACCTGTACAGATTATTGTTTATACCGTAAAGTTGAGGTTCAAAAACATTTATTCACTCTAACTCCATTGAAGAACATCCAAGAAAAATGTTCCTGTGTTGCAACTAGTATTATATGCTACAACACTTGATAAAGGACTCCGTCCGAAACATGTCGCCTGTAAAATAAATGATCACTTAAAGCAATATCCTGTGTGAATTGCATTTAAGCCCCATGGCGTACCTCAAACAATACTTCATTTTTTTGCACATATGCTACAACCCTATGGTTTATCACGGTTGTCTTTCTGTCCCAGACAGTTTTCCAGCACAAGAAGAGCCCCACCGCAAAAGACAGCAGCGTTAATATGACGTATCAGAAATCTGGAGCTAGTTGCTAATTGGTTTGATTTACCTAGTACCTGCCCATTACACTTACAGGTACCAGTTCCCCACTTGAATTTACTGAGCTCTTAGGAACAACCCATTCTTTCAAAATGTCTGCCAAGATGATGTGGCTACATCCTTGGCTTTACACCTGTGTAGGGCTTGATTGAAACATTTGAATTCGATGATTACGGGTTTTCTTTCAATACTATGTCCATATATTGTATTACAATTAGATTAAAGAGCATTTCTACCCCTGGTCAATTGTCAGTTATCTGCCCCCAACCTCAACTGACATATTTAGCACATTATTAGATGAATTATTAACCAGATATTAAAGCATAATAATTGTCCCCATTCTGGGGGAGGCCAGAAAGATACAGAACTTATCATTGAATTTCTGGTTACAAATGCATAAATAAACTGGTAAAAATAGCAGTTGGGTTGTCAGCAGACAACGAACAAGTCACCTTTTTTTTTTTTTTTTTAGTATGGCCCTTTAAAAACCAGTCATTGTTGATGTATTAATAGGATTTAAAGAAATAGCATTGCAAAAATACGGTTAAGTGCAATTTCCTATTGGCAATATTTATCTTGCACAAGCAAGGAATGAAAGTGAAACAACACGAAAGTCCATGCAAAGTCATTTTCTAAAGATCAGTAGACTTTGAAGCAACCGAGAGTTATGCAGTGCAAAAAGACCATTCAGCAGTCTCGCTACGTGGCTGGACATTCATAAGAAAATGTAAAATCTCATTATTGGCATACAAAATTCCTAAAAATAAATTATTTTATACGGGAAAAAAAATCTTCCATCTATTCACTGCCATTAATGCAGCTGATTTATTTTTGCTGTTTCCCAGAATGCACTTGAAAGCCACTGAGTGATGCCTCATGCATGGATGCTGATTACCTAAAGATTATATTGATGATGTAATAAAAATTCACTTACTCTGTTTATCTGTAGTGGGGCAACCAGACAGAGATTAAAGAAAATATAGTCTTAAGGAATAAATAATAGAAGCACTGGGAAAATTAGAGATCAGCCTCTGCTCATTACATCGGCCTCGTTGCGCTGATCTCAGATACAGCAGATGAACAAGGGTCTGTCCGGAATAAATCCTTTGTCCTTAGGAAACCCAGGGATGTTGTTTCACCACAGAAGAGACAGAGTGAGCGGAAATATAATATGAGGAAGAAAATACAATTATGAAGCAATATTGTGTGTGTTGTACATTCCACTATTGTTACCTCATTCTAACATCCCTCCAAATGTGTAGTAACCAATAAGATGCTTGCTAACTGCAGTAGACCAGCAAAAAGCTTAAATATGATTGGAGGGGTGAAAATTAATAGCACAGGCAAACTCAATATAAGTGCCATTACATGACAAGACATATTACCCCAACTCATTTTTATATTATTTTAAATAATAACTATTAAGTCTCTGAATAAAGTAGGAATGTAAATATATCGATAAAAACGAAATGTAATTTGTCAGTGGGGGTCCTGAGGGGACTAGATTACACCATTATGGAATGTCCTTATATTTCCATGATTGGGATGTTAAGAAAGAACGAAAGGAAGGGAGATATGTTGCGGTACATACATCTTGATAGGGTGACAAGAGTTTATTTTGACTCATTATGTATCAGGGATGTTACCTGCTTGCACCAAGTCCACTGATTTACGATTGTGCTCCCTACAGTATGTGCAGTTTAATGGTACAAGCTATGGAAGGGAGGGCAGCCCTCTTTAAAGGGCAACTCAAAAGGCTTTCATTTCCATGGTTATCCTTTAAAAACCATACATTTAATTCCCGGTGCTGACTGTTGGGTGCTCTTAGAGCTCGAAGGGGGTACAGCAAACTTTGTATTGTTTCCCTCTGTAAAACCTTTTCTTCCTCAAACATTTCTTCCTATACCCACCTGGGTTCTTCATGCACATTAATCCTGGCAATCCAACATGTGGTTAATATTTGGTCAATTGTCATGTCTTCTTATATGACTCGAGTAATGTTATAAGGTTAACATTATTTGCTTTGATAGAATGGATGGGAAAAACCCAACAGACACATAATGTTTAATGATGGAAAGATTTTAACTACAAACAAAAGCAAATCTCTTGTCTGTGGGGGGTCATCATTCTTATCAAAGACAAGCAATTCTATGCAGATTCCATAGAGACAATTCTCTGTGAGAAGGAAAACCTTGTCTTACCAGGATATAAAAAGTCCCTCTGCCATAAGTGAAATGCATAATCTCTAATAGCCCCTGGGAGATGTGTTCATGTTTACTAAACATTACAACTTTGAACAGATGGACCTTAGTGATTCCCTTGCTAAAATCCCTTGGCTTCCCTTGGATTCTGTAATGGTAGTGATCCCCATGTATGGAATAGAAGTGTCATTTATCTATGTATACTCTACAGCTCTTATAATTGGCCCTCGCTGACATCAGAATCTTATTACTGGCACATTCTTAACATCGGTCTATTCCCTATAACCCCCTGGGGTACGCTTACCGCAGAGAGACAGCTGTCACACCGAAGTTTGCTAAAATGTAGGCTGGTTTTCATAGTGGTAATTATACACATGCAGCAAAAAAATGATGTTGTGTTTCAGGCTAAAATGTATTGCATGCTTAATGCTCATTACTTCAAATAGTGACCCTCAGCAACGATTAAGGACATTTAAGCCAACTCCTGCAGAATGGTAGACACGCATAATAGGACTTTCCAATGAGTTTCTAATTGGGAAGGGGTTCTCTATATCACATACAGGGGGAATTCTTCAATGATTCTCCATTGTAGGCAATTTAATAAAGCCAAGAGCAAACATATGAAAATCAAATCATTTCAACGCTGACCCTGCCCTCCACCAACAAAAAAAACAACCGTATATGTTTTATAAACACAGGCCTTCGAATGCACATGAACTTCATGTTCCACATGCTAAACTATATGGCACAAAAGTCTTTGGTATTGATCGTGCCAACAAATACATCATAGAAAGACAATCAGTGACTCGGATAATAATATGACAGTTATTCCAGTCCTTTTTCAGATAATATAAACAAAGTACATTAGAAAATGTAGGTTGGTTCCAGAACATGAAAGTAAAAGTTAAGAGACGGAGAAGAGTTTTTCTTTATTGCCAACTCTATTATTTTTCATCAACCATTCCACAAAACCTAGAACAAATAAGCAGAGAAAAGCCATTTAGCCCATATAGATGGACGTTTTTCAAATTTTTTTGTGTGGGCTTAAAAATACATTTGCGATGATGGATTCGTTCCTTTGTATTTTGGATATTTTAAGAGGAGGTGAGCGACTGGTGACAACGCAAGAAATGGGATCGTTCGAAACGCGTCTCTTAGAATTATATTCCCGAGATTTAGTTTAGTGCTTCCTATTTCGTATGAGCTTCAACCATCAAAAACATGAAAAAAAATATTATACATATATAAAAAGATACAGCGGAATGTAGCAGTCACATTCAGATGACAGTAAAAATGAATTCTCTCCTTTTGATTCCAGTGTCACGAGCCTTTATGTGTTACCTGGAGAAAAAAACTACCTGGTAATACGGAAAGCGTTGCTATAGGATATCATTGAGTGCCGAGCCCCGTGCGGAATACAATTACAAACACGAAATTGGTGGATTTTAGCAGTAACCCAGGTTACATTGTAAAATAAAATAAGCTTCATTAAATCTTTTTTCTTTACTGAGAAAGTAAAATCATTGAAACATGAATACGTGGTATGATTAAAGCCAAGGCAATGCGGTGTCTTAAGGGTTTTGAAACTTTGCCTGGGTAACAGTGTAGTTGTACGTACACAGAGAAAGGCCTTCCTGCTAGTGTAGAAGAGGAGAAGAATGATCTTGAGGAGCATTGATCCAGACAAGAGCTATTTCAATTTACTGTCAACAAGCTGACGTGTGTTTCTTATAGTTTTGTCCTATATATTTACCGAGCAAGCACACAATAAGCACCGTCAGGCATATTTATATCTTCAAAGGATAAGTTTTGGACACTTTGACTGATGACTTTAATAGATGTGTCAATTTCACCATTGAGAATATCCAGTTTTATGAACCCTTAGTGCATATATGGAAAGGTGCAATATATATTATCTATATATCTCTATGCAATATATATTATTCTAGGCAATATATATATATTTTAAACTTTATTATTATTATTTTTTTTGATGAATCAAGATTTTAGAATTTGTACAAGAGTAGAAGTTTATATTTTAGAATTTGTACAAGAGTAGAAGTTTATATTTTAGAATTTGTACAAGAGTAGAAGTTTATATTTTAGAATTTGTACAAGAGTAGAAGTTTATATTTTAGAATTTGTACAAGAGTAGAAGTTTATATTTTAGAATTTGTACAAGAGTAGAAGTTTAAGAAAAATGGAAACTTTCTGATTAAGCTCTATTGGGGTATATTCTATGTTACGAGCTAATCAGCTCTTTATCACTCATTAGGAAAAACATATGTGTCATCAAAGAGTGTTACATTAATCTTTACACACAGTACCTTTGGACAGCACATATACTGCTCTGCCACAATCCAAATTTTTCCTTCCTCAAACAAACTAAGCAGGTTTATTAGTAACTATTTAGTAATTAGCATGGGTCAGTCCCTGATACTCCTAATTTTCTTTCTATAACTAACTTCCTGGTATCTATTGGGTGTTAAACTTCTAGGTCTATACAATTACCAGGCTGTGAACAGCTACCCTTATCCTTTGTCTATTCTTAAATATCGAATTCTTGAGCGCTCAGTATTTCACTCACTGCCTCCTCTATACACTGATACGTACTGCACTTATAATAGAGATGAATTACCATGTTGGACAGAAAGCACAAATGTTTGGACAACATGTTCAAGAAAATAAAGAACATTAAGTCTGGTTTCTATTAGTTCTGATGATAATCTGCAGAATGACAGGAGAAACCAATATCTTGATAATAATTGGAAATGCCTCTGAAGTCCAAATTCACAGCTTCGGCTGATGTATTTTTAACACTTTTGTAATGTTAAAGCAGTTTGTATAAAGGGCATTTATACTGTAATTTTTTTAAAATTGAATTATACTTGGGGCAGGGGGATAACATTGATTACTCCAAGCCCCCAATATTATTTCCTTAAGGAGCTACAGCCCATACAGCTTTTATCTGGCAGGTTAGTGCTCTGGGCCTGGTTGAAAGTGACGATCTTACCTCCCTACCCCAGGTACTTTTCATTTTAATGGTTTTTGAAAAAACTTAAAATGCACTATAGTTCTCCTTTAATAAGTAACAATGCCAAAATGTAAATACTAAACAATAGGCATTAAACTTGGAAAAAAAGGGGGGAAATGAATTAACTTTATAAGCAAGACCGAAAAAGACAGAAAATAAAGACGGGAACCATGAAAAAAAGTCTAAACCCAACGTATCTCAAAATAGAATCTCTGGACTAAGAATCCTACAGTTGAATTTCTAATGCACCAATGTGGCTGATACTAAATTATACATTTAAAGGCTTTCGAAAACATTAGACACAAGAAGGGATGAAAGGGAGAACAAAAATGAAAGTAGAAGCTACATCAGGAATAGATAATGGTCTATGGTAGTTGATCCCCGGATTGGTGTAACTGCTTGGGACAGGGGCGATCACTCTTAACATACAAGTATAGGTAGAGAGATAGAGATCTCTTTTATAAAGCGGTTTTGTTTGTGATTATAGGATGTATATTCAAAATGATATTGTACTTGAGTACAACTACAAAGCTTATGTTGACATGAGATTTCTTACGCCACATCAGGACCTGTCTTGAATGATTTGCAATCTAAGTACTAGATCACCCACACTCTTAAATCTACACAAGCGCAGAGAATACATATACTGTAAATCTCTTGCAGATGGTAAAACCCATTTCTCAGGGCTGCAGAGCATCAGTGCTAACCACTGAGTTACCATGATTAGTGTCCCAAAATGCACCCCCACCCCAAGGGGCACAGGAGTACGGTATATCAAAAAACACGGTGAGAAAATCGCACTCCAAATGTAGTTTTATTAACTAATGAATCACCAAATCACACCGTTTCACAACGTATTAGAATATGATTTACGAATATAGAAATACTATCTACGCTAATGGTAAATGGCAGATTGATGATTAATAATGTTATTGTTTTTTTGGTTATATGCTTTGTATGACATTGCATTTTCTAAGACCAAAATTAGTTTCTTCTTTCCCCTTGTGTCAAATTCTGGTAGATTCCTTATGGTGCAGTATTTATATGATTTAACAATGCTATACAAGGTAGGCCTCTATAGGCAGTGCCTGTACAAAATCATGGAGATATGTATATCTTACATGTCTAAATATATGGACAATTAAATGGACACTTTCTTTAATATGATGGACACAAGAATGGATTGGATATCACCGCTTGGAAATATGGTTTTTTTTGGAAAAAAGGACTTGTGGTCTTCTCCTATGGACATTTAAAGGAGAACAATAAGGGGAGAGGCTATGTGGGAGAGGGACTTTTGTGATGTCACCGCTTGTATGGGTTATAAAATGGTGGTGGGTGGTTGAAGGTTCACACTTGAAAAAGAACCTAGAGGAGTTTGAAACATGTTGTGTGTTTTTCTTCAATAAAATTGTTTGCAACACCCATTGAGGTTGCTTGTGGTCATTGGATACCCTTTGTTATATCTTGAACTATTGCTAAGGTGTTAGGTACAGGACATCTGAGACTCCACGACACTAAGGATTCACTGAAACCAATCTTTTAAGGAAAAACAGTCATCTAGTAAAGTTTCTTCTGATCCCCAATATTCATTAGCATCATAAATGGTTGTTTCATGGTTATCATCGTCAATCTACCCAGTTTACATTTCAGAACCTTACAGGCATTTACAGGTTTGATGAAAGACATTCCAGCAATCTAAAGATGAATGTTCAGGATTTCTGGTGTGTCTGTAGCTGTCTCAGTTACAAATCATACAATAAAAAGGGAGCTTAGATAGAGAATTAAACCCCAATCATATGACTTAAGATTGCTATTCAGACTGGAACATACCATTATGCCTCATGTTACTATTTATAAGCCGAGTTCAATCTTTTGCTCTACTTCTAAACCACATAATTGGTCTATTAACTCCACATCCTTTAATCTTTTACTGGGCGGCATTGTCCCTCCATTGTTAACTTTTTCATCCAAACACGTTAATCTCTATTTCCGAGGAATCTCAACCAAGGAACTTAATAGCCAATACCTACTACAGTACGTATCTTTAACAATTCATTTTTATTAGTAGAACCATTTATAGCTATCAAACATCTTCATATTGTGTCAAATCTCATTGGAGGGTTACTTCCATGTTCTTTTAAATGCCAGGTTTAAAGGGGGTTCCAATGAATTGAGACAAGATTTATTTGTTGTACACTAATTACTGCTAATGCCCCTGGC
The DNA here is from genome assembly GCA_019447015.1 of Hymenochirus boettgeri. Lineage (NCBI taxonomy): Eukaryota > Metazoa > Chordata > Amphibia > Anura > Pipidae > Hymenochirus > Hymenochirus boettgeri. The sequence continues at coordinate 409,930,751 of CM033469.1, read as the reverse complement.
TAGTGAAAGGAAGAAAAAAGGACAAATATTAAAAGGACTTTGTTTCATCTTAAAGGGTATGTCCACCCCCCAAACTAAATTTTAGTCTATAATTTAATATATGTAAGTAGCACTTACTCTGAGGTGTGTATGTTGATGCATGCCTGTAATCCAGCACGTATTTTGTTTAGGAGCAGTTTCCCCCCTCCCTCTTTAAACCACTCCCACTTCCATCTGACCTGACTTTTTTTCTTACAAACCAACGGTCAAATGTCAAAAAGTCACCATTCCAGCTACATCAAAACTACTCACAGAAGAATAGTTTTTGAGAGCAATGAAGTTGATTGACAGCTGAAAGATGTTTTAGATTGGATATCTATAGAAAAAGGGTGAGCAGATCACTAAAAAAAATGATACAGTGATGGTTGGTAAGAATTATAGTTTCCAGTTATGGACAATTTAAAATAACCCTTTTTCAGTATAGATGCCCTTTAAAAGATCCGAGGGCTCCATGGTCAGTATTTTCATTGATACACCTAAATGAAATTATATTTATAACAAATAATTATCGATATATAATGAACTGTACATTGAACAAGAAGAACAGAGAACAGCAATACTGGGCCTAAGATACAATATTGTTCAGAGAGACTTCCCGTGTGCTGTAATGAATAATTATTTATGGTCTATGTCAAAATGTTATACTTCCCACTAGAGTGCATAAAGTGCAGTATTAAACATAGTTGACCACATTTTTCATCAATGATTAAATTGATGTAGAAATGTTTATAAATATCCAATACATTATAAAGTCCTGTCCAATGAATTAAACAACCTTCCCCTAACCTAAAGTTTTACTTGTGACTGCTTAATATAAGGACATGAACTAATGGCTATAAAGTTGTTGCCATCAAATATTTCCCTAAACATTCCAAAACAACCCAACAAAGTAAAATGCACATTAAAATAAATTCACCGTGATTCATTCCTATCCCAAAAGAGTTCCTTCTATTTGGTGTACTGACTGCAGCAAAAAATAAAATAATGAAAAATGAATCTTATTCTTCTGTTCCCTGTTTTCTCTGGGATATTATGCAAATCCTTTTGTACTTGAATAAACAGAGCCCTGTTTGTTTAATGTGGTTATGTCTATATAGAATACAGAACCTTGTTAGTGAAAATATTTAAATACCAGGTATAGACAGAGCCACTGTTAGGATTCACCTGACTGCACTCAGGGATAGAGGAAGCCATGGATGATATTGCAAATGCTTGGAAATAAATAGCTGTTTTACGATAAAACAATCTTCTAGTGTGTAATAACATGCGGTATGATACAGCGAAATAAAAAAATATATTCCAGCTGAGGGATGTTTTCCTCTCCACCGCTTGGAATGAGGGACCATAACAGGGACAAAAATCTCCGGACTCTTTTTTCTGTCTGGATCTGGGGTAACGTTATAAATATTGTATTGGTTCATGGAAGATTAGACTATCCATGTCCGTTCTCTATCTCTGTGTGTGTGTGTAAATGGGACAAATATATATTTACTAGAGCTTCACCAAAATGTGTCCCACTGTCCTTGTACAAAAATTTCTATAGTCCATCGTAATGAAGGTTTAACTTTTGCTGAAAACAGGTTGTTTCTGCTTCTAATGGTCAACCCCAATATTGATGAGATTAATAATGGATATGCAGAGTTTGACCTGGTCACGTGACTGAATCTAGCTCTGTAGGGCTGTCAGGTATCTTTTAGATGTATTGATAGGCTCATTACTAAAGTTCTTTAGTGACGTGTTATCCCCCTAACCTTGGAGAATTCTCACCTTGTAACCTCTATCTATGTTATGGTTAACATAGCTGTGACCCTTTAAGAACCCATCAGATTGCCAAGTGAGGCTTAATGGTGAAAGAAGCAATAGGGCTTCGAAGAAATACACCGCAATATATCTTGTGACAGGCTCCATTTAGCAGGTGAAAGGTAAAAGCAGGAGAGTGCAACGCACAAGTAACACACACAGATGTTGCTCAACCCTACCACTCTATTTAGCTTTATTTTCAATGACGATGGTATTTCATATCCAGCTATATTTTCTTGGTAAACATTACCAATGTACAGTGTATAAAAACCCATACAAAATCTAACCTAAGCTAATTCATTAAATTGTGTCTGCCCTATTGTTTAGTTTTAGCTCTTGGTGGAACGCATTGCTTTACAGCAATCTAATCCATGCACAACAGGCCCTGTACCTGAAGAGCTTACAATCTAAGTGCCTTATTTTAAACACAACTTATCGTGCCCAGAAGATACACAGGCAAGCTATCAGATGAGCCAGTGACCTGCTGACTACTTGTGTTTGTTATTTTGGTTTGTATAGGTCATTACAGTTACAACTCAAATAAATATATCATTATAATTGTCAACTATTGCTTAGCGATGATTGGTTGTACAGACGCAATCTTATGACTGAAAGGGTCCAATCAGTATCTGAAGTAAAGGTCTCTTCGCCAGTCGGTCTTTGTCGATTGTTTCTTCCCTCGAAAGGTTATTACACACAAAATGCCACCTTGCAGCCTTAAAGCATTCCCACACAAGCTGTGCCAAAGCAAACTGTCACCAACCAGTATGATAGACGAAAACAGATTTAAGGCAAAAGAGACCCAAATCAGAATCAGAATAAGGAAGATTCAAAGGGCACATTCTATTCAATAGGAAAAAAAGTCAACACATGCTGTCACATTTTACATGTAAGAAAAAGATAAGTTTATCTAGGTAGAATAACTGATCGATGCAAAGATGATCAAATAAAATTCTATATCAATTCACATAGCACATAACCAATGGCTGTCTGGATAAGTAGAGATGGGCAGAGATCCGTTGGGTTGTTTGGGTTGTTTAGCTACACATTTTCTACATGTCAACTTAACAATATTGAACGAAAATGACCAAGACCATGAAGTCAATGTTCAAAAAGGTGCCAAAGAATGAAAAGAGAATTCACAGCAATAAAATAACAAAGCAAAGAGTTTTTGCTCTACCCAAGTCAATGGACTAAAATCACCATCAATTAATCCCCTTACTGAGTTTCCGATATCAATGGTTTTTGCCTTGTCTTTGCCAATACTTTTGGATGTGAACTCCTATTAATGATTCCTAGTAAAGGCAAACACTTCGGTATCCACTGTATAAAGGATCTGTTTAATTATCAGTCAATTTGAAAACAGTTACCATCCAATATACTATAAACTGCTAGAATCACAAATGGTCCTTTGGTCATTTTTAATATTTAATTCTAGGTATAACAATTTAGATTTTCAAAGAGGCTATTTCATTGAAAACAATGTATAATGCCAAACACAATTTACTACACAGATGTACTGTAGAAAATTATATTTTACATATGTATGTATTTTATTTCTTATGTAACGCTACATATTCTCCAGTGCCTTACAATTATTTAATCAATTCACACCAGGACCTGTTCCAAAGAGCTTACAATCTAATCACTTCATAATCATCAAAAAACCTACCACCCGTACATCAATGGTACGACAAGATTACCAAATAGTGACCTCAACAATTCTGTCTTGGTGATTAATCATTAGTTAGTTTATGGGGTTAGAAACCAATCAGAATGTTACAAATCCTTTAGCCCTATACATAAGCTAATTTATCTACATCAATATCAGACCTGGTTCATTAAAGGGATGTTTGAGATTGTCCAATCTGTTTCAGACTCAACAGCTTAAAATTATGTTCCAGCATATCTTTGGATGTGTATGTGTAGTGCAAGGATTTAGTTATAGAAATTGATACCCTATAATTGCCAATCTAATGCAATATGTTTTTAGGTTGTTAAATAAGTAATATTGTAGCAGATGCCTAGTGGATTTTAAGTTCTTAAACATTCATCTGCCTTGCTTATAAGCATGATTCTACACCATAATAATCCACCCTTGCCAATTGTTATACTCCTATATTTAGATTACTATAATTGAAAATTATTATACTAAATACCACTTTAAATTGCCTTTTGAATAACTTTAAGGATAATGCGTGGCGATATGACTACCCAGAGAGCTGTAACATTTATGCCTCTCAATAGTCAGTTTCCAAGTGCGTTAGAATAGCAGGAAATCACAAAGTTATGAATGAATTGCCCAGCTATTCATCTGTGATTTTCTGTGGCTGATATTGGACCTCTCTCCGTTTGTCAATAGAGATTTGAATTGCGCTTGTATTAACAGCAATTGATTATCGATATATTGTTGAGTAGCTTAATGACAATATCCCAAGTGCATCGGGTGTTGGGAGTTTTTCTGTTTTTTTAAGAATATATTTTACAGGAAATTAAATGGTCAATGCATTATTATGATCAGTGTTATTATTAGTAAGAACACTTAATATATTTAACTTTTGAATCATTAAAAAATACATCTAGAAAATACTTGGTGACCATGGACTTGTGTTTCGGTGGACTGATATGCGATCTATGTTCACAATAAACACAGATTAGATATTAAAAAAAAATCAAATGGATTACACAATCTTTTTCTCATCTGTCAGGCCTTAAGATCTATCATACATCAGTGTGATTTAATCCCTATTTAACGCTCCCTCTGTACATACATGATAAATAACCTGCGATTCCTTAAAGTCTTTAACATGCTCTGTCAAGGTAGGAAATTGGCAGGTTTGGATTATTACTGTAGCCGAGGTCACTTCTTAAATATACATTAACATCTAATTACCTGTGGCTGCCGTTAGATACTTTTTTTTGGTCAAATTTCAAAGGAGAATGTGAGCATCTCCATACAATGTATTGGAATGTGTCCAGGTAAGTGGAAAGGGTTAATTCATCGAGTTTCAAAGACTTGAAACAACACTCGATAAAGGGGCGAACCCCTAAAAATGTAACACTAATACTTGCAGAGGAGAGTTATCCGTGTGCTGTGTTAATATGCTAAACAATACTTTCTTTTTTTTTATTTCAAACAGGCACCTTTGTCTAAACCCCCATTTTTAACCCTTCATCCCCCATTTAGAGAGGACTTGTGGGTTTTGTTTTCAACTGAATATACCAGGACACAAAAAAGGGTCTAAGAGACCAACCGTACAACAGATTCATTCTTCACAAGCCTTGTCAAGCTTAGACCTTACAACAATTAATCACTAGGGGCAAGCAAGTCATTTTTTTCTACTTGCCAGAGGCAGATTTTTATCAGGATTAGCTAATAAATCAGCGGCATCACAGTATATATGAGTAATATAAGTTTGAACTGTTTTCAATTTAAGAGAATCCCAAGAATGTCCAATGTTCTTTATCGCTCTTCTCTAGGAGACAGCCATGGGGCTAACGTATGCATCACAAAATTTTCCTCTCCGTAACAAGACTTATCCTTTAGTAGGAACACAATCCTCTTAATTTGCTCATTTTACTATTTAAATCTATAAATCTATCGCTTGCAGGAACGTAAGTAGAAATAAAAATGTATTTGTTATAGAAGAAACAAGGCAGGTTTTTGCATTTACCCATGTGATGTGTCATAGTAATATGAAAAATATTGAATGAGTGTGATGGTACACTATACATGGTATGGTTGTACAGAAAAACCTGTCTATTTATCCTCTCCCTCTTTCTCTCTGTCCCCATTTATTTAGTGCAACAATGCACCTGCACATTAATGCTGTTGAGGTAGGTGTGTCAGATTTCTAACAAGAACATTTAAGCTCGAAGTATTTTTTCCCCTATGGATGTTAATATACATAGATGTGTGTGTATGCACATATGCACGCTATAGAGAAAAGGAAAAAGATAAAGGCAGAGGGGGGTGGTTAACCCTTGTATGATCGATTATACACACTTAGTTTCCTTTTAATGTCTACCAGGCTGACAGGCATGAGGAAATGATCGATACATAGCACATAGAGTTACACTGAATACATTGTATGGCTCCTTCTCTATGTGAAAATTTTAACACCTTGGGTATAGGGGAAACATTTATTTTCCATACATTTCTATTTCTCCCATGGGCAGTTGTCGCTCAATTGACATTATTTCCACTTACTGCCTAGTTTATGTGTGCCCCTTTTTTTAACTTTTAACCCTGTATTTACAAAAATGCTAATAATTTAGTATGATGTGCTCAGCTGTTTTATCTTTATATTTTATTCTAGAAATGTGCTAATACTATAACAGGACAGGAGCAAAGCTCCGTTTGACGGCAGCACCCATTCAGATATACCGTACTCTAGGTAATTGTGGCTTAGTTTATTGCTTTCCCTGTAATCTCTCCCCAGATGTGAAATCACAAACACATGAAAATCAGTGGGTTATCCCCTGTCAGTGATTCCAGCTATCCACAGTAACAGCAAGTAGCCCAAGCTTTTCTTCTATGTACGGAAAGGATGTGTACAGCTCTCCCAGCTTCCCCAGTGAAGAGAGAAAACCCTGTATTCTAACCACAGGCGTGAGGCACAGTGAGGGGGATGCCAGTAAGGCATTGCAGGGTTTCATAATCTCCCCTGCCCTGTTGTGGTCTCAGTTTTGAGGTCTTATGGTCTCAGTCTCCTTCCCTCTCCAGATGTGGGGTTGTGTGGTCTCATTCAACTTCCCTATCAACAAATGGGGGTCTTATGGTCTCAGTCTCTTTCCCTGTCTAGATGTCAGGGTCTTATGGTCTTAGTCTACTTCCCTGTCCAGATGTTTCATTATCTAAGTCCCCTTTCCTATTCAGATATGCTGTGCAAAATGAAAATTGGGGGTCTGGAAATGGCACAGGCACAGTGGAGCCTGGAGCATATAATCATTTTGCTGTCAGCGCTTTATCTGCCTTCTTCTCCATTATGCTTAGATTGCAAGCTCTTCGGGGCAGGGCCTAATGTGAATGTATTTATGTAATTGTAAAACGCTACATTGGCACTATATAAATCCATAATAAAAATCTGAACACAGAAACAAATGCTGTCTAGTAGTTCAGCACCATCTATAGGAGGGACAGCTTCTCCGTGTTCCTTGGGCTCAGTGCTAGTAGGTTCATTTCCACTATGCAAGGAGGAGGTTCAGCACTGTCAGTAAGGACAGCTCCTAGTAGCCGAGCTCCATCCCCCCTCCTCCAGTCTCTCCCTTTTTCTGTCTCTCCAGCTGTGCTAAAGTTAAGAGCCGTGGAAGCGTCAGTTCAGCACCACCAGTAGGGAAACATCCTATTCCCACCAATCCCTCCTTCTCTGGGTTACAAGGCTCAGTTCTCCCCTTTTCCAGATGTGTATTGGTGAAGTTCTGCACACCCAGTCCCATGGGAATATAAACTGTATATGTAGCTTCTCACTGATCAGCAGGAGATGGGACTTTTCTCCACATGCCACCTCAATATATTCATCCCTCTTCAATTCCTTCCTTACTAACCCCCTTTCCATCCACGAGCCCTAAACATTGGGGACTACAATATACCTCACCAACCATCTATATCCATTGCACTGCCACTTGCCTCCCTATCTTTTGCCCTATTATACTGCCATCTATCCCACTATCTTCTACATCGTACTGCTACCTACAATCCATCCCTACCATCTGTACCAATTGTGCTGCCATCTACCCCCTACCCTCTGTACCAATTTAACTGCCAAATACCTTCCATCCCTTCCCATTGATACAACTGTACTGCCATCTAAACCTACCTTCTGTACCCATTAAACTGCCACCTACCCTCCTTTTATAATCTCTGTACCCATTTAACTGCCAACTAACCTACCTCTCTACTCTCTGTACCAATTGTACTGCCATGTACCCCTACATTCTGTACCCATTAAACTGCCATTTACCCTACCCTCTATACCAATTATAATTATATCTACCCCTACCTTCTGTACCCATTAGTCTGCCATCTACCTTTCCTTCCTATCCTCTGTACTGCCATCTAACCCCCCTTCCATAATCTCTGTACCCTTTGTACTGCCATCTACCCCATACCTTCTATACCCATTTAACTGCCTTCTACCCTACCTCCCTACACTCTATACCAATTGCACTTCCTACTACTCCATACCTTCTGTACACATTTTACTACCATCTTCCTTCCATCCCTATGCTCTGTACCCATTGTACTACAAACTAACCCCTAGCTTCTGTTCCCATTCAGCTGCCATCTACCCTCTTTCCATAATCTCTGTACCCTTTGTACTGCCATCTACCCCTACCTTCTGTACATATTAGACAGCAATGTACCCTCCCTCCCTATCCTCTGTAACAATTGTATGGACATCTACCCTCCATACCTCCTATATGTAGCTATTATGCTGCCAACAACTCCCAAGCCTCTGTACCCATTGAACTGCCATCTACCCTAGCTACCTTATTAACCCATTTTACTGCCACCTACCCCTCTACCTACCTTCTGGACCCATTGTATTATCATTTACACTCAAATTGATTCTTCCTTTAATGTTCAATCCACCTTGTCTGCCATCGTCTAAGCTCCTTCCCTCAGGTGCTAAAGTTACCAAGACCCTTCCTGTTCCTTCTCTTTTGTAACATCCAGCCTGATGAAGGGGGCTTAAGACTTGCTTGCTATTTTTGTTGTCTAATTAGACAATAAAAGGTATCACAACTCTTTTCTTACTTATGGCTAACACGGTACAAACCTCAACTATTGCTTCTACTCTCCTCATTACACATCCAACCCCCTACCATGGACAATGTCCTCTAAAGTTAAAGAGCTCAGCATAGTTGCCCGGTTTAATAGGTCAGTAGCCAGGTTAAAATGTCAATAGCCCATTTTAGTAGCTCAGTAGCCTGATTTAGTAAGTCAGTAGCCTAGTTTGGTAGATCAATAGCCAAGTTTAGTAGGTCAGTAGCCCAGTTTGGTAAGTCAGTAGCCCAGTTTGTCAGCTTAGTAGCCCAGTTTAGTAGCTCAATAGCCAAGTTAAGTAGGTCAGTAGCCCAGTTTGTCAGCTCAGTAGCCCAGTTTGTCAGCTTAGTAGACCATTTTAAAGGGTCAGTAGCCCAGTGTAGAGGGTCAGCAGCCCAGTTTAGTAGGTCAGTAGCCCAGTTTAAAGGGTCAGCAGCCCAGTTTGTCAGCTCAGTAGCCAAGTTTAAAGGGTCAGTAGCCAAGTTTGTCAGCTCAGTAGCCCCGTTTAAAGGGTCAGTAGCCCAGTTTAAAGGGTCAGTAGCCCAGTGTAGAGGGTAAGTAGACCAGGTTAAAGGCGTCAGTGGCCCAGTTTAGTAGGTCGGTAGCCCAGTTTAGTAGCTTGGTAGCTTAGTTTAGCAGGTTGGTAGCCCAGTTTAGTAGCTTGGTAGCCCAGTGAAGAAGATTGGTAGCCCAGTTTAGGGGGTAGGTAGCCCAGATTAGTAGGTCAGTTGCCCAGTTTAGTGGGTCTGTAGCTCAGTTTAGTGGGTCTGTAGCTCAGTTTAGTGGGTCTGTAGCTCAGTTTAGGGGTCGGTAGCCCAGTTTATCAGGTCGGTAGCCCTGTTTAGGGTGTCGGTAGCCCATTTTAGTAGGTCGATAGCCCAGTTTAGGGGGTCAGTAGCCCAGTTTAGGGGGTCAGTAGCCCAGTTTAGTAGGTCGGTTGCCCAGTTTATCATGTCAGTAGCCCAGTTTAATAGGTCGGTAACCCAGTTTATCAGGTCAGTAGCCCAGTCTGGCAGCTCCCCAATTCCCGGTATAATGACGGACTGTGACCTTTCTCATGCACGGTACAGTGGGGGGACTGTGCCCCCGGTACGGTAGCCCGGACTCTGACCTTTGTGCATGCCGGTGAACCGGTCCTTCAGCACCGTCAGTTCGTAGATCTTCCCGAACTCCTCGAACAGCGGCTTCAGGTCCTTCTCGTCCAGGTTGCGGGGGATCTGCCCGATGAACAGCTTGATGGCGTCTTGGTCCTTCATGGGGATGGTGGCCGGGCTGGTTAATCCGTTCATGTGCCCGGTGGTGTCTGGTTGCCCGTTGGCTAGCGTGGCCATCTTTATATACATAGAGATCCGATCCCCTCTCCCTCTCACTCCCCCTGCCGCTCCACATTGACACACACACACCGGCTCCTCTCTGTATAACTGGCCGGGCCGGCACATCCCACATGGGGGGGGACAGGGAATGGAACAGCCCCGGATCGTCAATGGAACCTTCCAACCCCCGCCCCTCACAACCCAGGGCTCGGGATAGACTGACAGCGCGTGCAAGTTGTCCCCATTGTTATTATCGTTATTATAGATACGATGTCATTATCACTATTATAGATACAATGTCATTATCACTATTATAGATACAATGCCATTATCACCATTATATATACAATGGCATTATCACTATTATAGATACAATGGCATTATCACTATTATAGATACAATGGCATTATCACTATTATAGATACAATGCCATTATCACTATTATAGTACATGTTTTCATTATTATAGATACAATGTCATTATCACTTATAGATACAATACCATTATCACTATTATAGATACAATGTCATTATCACTATTATAGATACAATGCCATTATCACTATTATAGATACAATGCCATTATCACTATTATAGATACAATGTCATTATCACTATTATAGTTACAATGTCATTATCACTATTATAGATATAATACCATTATCACTATTATAGATACAATGTCATTATCACTATTATAGATACAATGTCATTATCACTATTATAGTTACAATGTCATTATCACTATTATAGATATAATACCATTATCACTATTATAGATACAATGTCATTATCACTATTATAGATACAATGTCATTGTCACTAATATAGATACAATGCCATTGTCACTATTATAGATACAATGGCATTATCACTATTATAGATACAATGGCATTATCACTATTATAGATACATGCATTATCACTATTATAGATACAATGTTATTATCATTATTATAGATACAATGTCATTATCACTTATAGATACAATACCATTATCACTATTATAAATACAATGTCATTATCACTATTATAGATACAATACCATTATCACCATTATAGATACAATGTCTTATCACTTATAGACCCAATGCCATTATCACTATTATAGATACAATGTCATTATCACTATTATAGATACAATGTCATTATCACTATTATAGATACAATGCCATTATCACTATTAGAGATACAATGCCATTATCACATTATAGATATAATACCATTATCACTATTATAGATACAATGTCATTATCACTATTATAGATACAATGCCATTATCACTATTATAGATATAATACCATTATCACTATTATAGATACAATGTCATTATCACTATTATAGATACAATGTCATTATCACTATAATGTACAATGTCATTATCCTATTATAGATAAATACCATTATCACTATTATAGATACATGTCATTATCACTATTATAGATACAATGTCATTATCACTATTATAGATACAATGCCATCACCACTATTATAGATACAATGCAATTATCACTATTATAGATACAATGTCATTATCACTATTATAGATACAATGTCATTATCACCATTATAGATACAATGTCATTATCACTATTACAGATACAATGTTACCAATATTATTATTTTTATTATTATTATAGATACAATGTCATTATCACTACTATAGATACAATGCCATTATCACTATTATAGATACAATGTCATTATCACTATTATAGATACAATGTCATTATCACTATTATAGATATAATGCCATTATCACTATTATATATATATATATATATATATATAGATAGATAGATAGATAGATACAATGTCATTATCACTATTATAGACACAATGCCAGTATCACTATTATAGTTACAATGCCATTATCACTATTATAGATACAATGTCATTATCACTATTATAGATATAATGCCATTATCGCTATTATCTATCTATCTATCTATCTATCTATCTATCTATCTATCTATCTATCTATCTATCCTATCTATCATCCTATCATCTCCATACTACATCTCATCTATCCATCTATCTATCCATATCTATCTATCTATCTATCTATCTATCTATATCTATCTATCTCTTCTATCTTTATCTATCATATCTATCTATCTATCAAATCAAATCAAATCAAAGAGCTTTATTGGCAGGATCAATTTACTTTTTGACATTGCCAAAGCAAACAAAAAATAATAAAATAATAAAACATGTTAGTATGGGGGTATAGAGAGATTCACAGTAGGGGGACATGAGTATCAATGGATAATTAATATATGGACAGTACTATAAGGGTATATTGGGTTTTTTCTTTAAGTCGATTGGGAAGGATAAAGCGATAATTGGGCAAGTAGTCCTTGGACATTGAGTTCATTATGCTCCTCTCAGTCTGTGACGTTACATAGTGTCCCCAATATTTACTGTGCTTCCTCCTCTCGCAGGATATAGAGTTTCTCTCTCCATCTAAGCAGTTGAAGTCTGGGATAAAGTCCAACAGCATCTTGAAATGGGGGTCCCACATTGCTTTGTATTTGGGCAGTGTAGAAGGAAGTGGGTCTCATCTTCTAAGGTTCCCTGGTCACAGTGCTGGCACAGTCTGTTCTCTCTTGGTTTATATGTCTGTGTCGGCCAGATTGGACCTGTCTCTCTTTAGGGTTGTGATTTCTCCAGGTAGGGGCCAGTGTGTAGTCTCTGTCCAGTCCTGGTATATAGTTGGTTTCTGGACTTTATTCTTTCTTCCATTCATCCACGTAATCCAATTGGCTCTTGGTTATGGCGGCTGTGATTGAGGTTTAGACAGGCTCTGTGGATGTGGGTGTGATGTTAGTAGGGAGCTGATGATTTGTTTCAGTGCACATGGCTTTTTCTGGTCTTAGTTTGTGTAGTGAGGCTTTATATGGTAATAGTCGGGGCTACTGTTTCTGTAGGGGAGCCCAAATTATAGGGCCCATTATTGTATCTCAAGCAGTAATGGGAATCTGCCAAGCTCAGCCCGACCCTGCGCTTTTGATGTACTGCGATGGACCTGGAGGAGGTGCTTACAGAATTCCAGATGAGTATGTGACACTGTCAGAGACTTTACCAGTGGTTTGAGGGGATCCAGTTGTTTTCTTATAACATAGAAAGTTCGGAGGCTTTTGCTTTCAGTCTCTATAGCTGCCCTAAAGCTCCCAGAATGGTTGTCTCCAGGCCAAGATAAGTAGATTTCTCTGTTCTGCTGAGTTATCTCGTTATTCAGTGAGAATGAGGGCCGTTGTGGTTTTTTTTTGTTTTTCTTCTGGAACATCCTCATTTTAGTTTTATTTGATTGATGGGAGTGCCAGGTGGTGAATTTCTCCAGGATGGCTAGACTGTTCTTGTAGGCCACTCTCTGTTGGGGATAGCAGTAAGAGTCCTGATGCTGATGAGGTTTCTAGAGCTGCTGCCAGTTGGTTGATGTAGATGTTAAGAGAGTTGGACTACATCCTTGTCTGACTCCCAGACCTTGCAGGAAGTATAGAGTTCTTTACCCTTCACTTACACTGCATTTAATACCAGTATAAAGGCTCTTGATGACATCATATGTGTTTCCACCTATTCCACTCTCCAGAAGCTTCAGGAATAGGCCTGGGTGCCACACTGAGCCAAACCCTTTTTAAAGTCCACAAAGCAGCCAAATATTCCCATTCCTTGTGTTGTGGACATGATGTGTTATGAGGCTGGTGTGGAGTATAGATGTGATCAGTGGTACGATGGTTTGGTAGGAACCCAGCTGTGCTGGTACTGACAATGTTATGTTGTTGAGGACAGTAATGATTCTCTTATTAGAATGCTGTTATACAGTTTCCCAGTACACTGCTCACACGATGCCTCTGTAGTTGGCTGGATAATAACGGGCTCCACTTTTGTGGATTGGTGTTACCAGACCTTGGTTCCAGACTTCAGGAAAGGGCCGACATATAGGACTAGGTGGATAGTTTGGATATTGCTCTCTCTCTGTCCATCTCTCTCTCTCTCTCCCATCCATGCCATCCATCTATCTACTATCTATCTATCTATCTATTATCTATCTATCATCCTATCTATCTATCTATCTATTATCTATCTATCATCTATCTATCATCTCATCTACATCTATCTATCTCATATCTATATCTATATACACATCATCTATCTATCATCATCATCTATAACTATCTAACTATCATCCACATCTATCACACTATCTATCTACACAGTATCTATCATCTATCATCTATATCTATCCATCTATCTATCTATCTATCTATCTATCTATCTATCTATCTATCTATCTATCATCCATCTATCTATCTACTATCTATCTATCATCTATCTATCTATCTATCTATCTATCTATCTATCTATTTCATCCATCCTCCATCCATCCATCCACCATCTACTATCATCTATCTATCTATCTATCTACTATCTATCTATCTACTATCTATCTATCTATCTATCTATCTACATCGATCACTTTCTACTATCTAGCTATCTATCATCATCCATCTATATCTACTCTATCATCTATCTATCTAGCTATCTTTTATCTATCATCTATTCATCTATCCATCTATCTATCTACTATCTATCGTCTATCTATCTACTGTCTATCTATCTATCTATCTATCTATCTATCTATCTATCTATCTATCTATCTATCTATTTATCTATCATCTATCCATCTATCTATCTACTATCTATCTATCATCTCTCTCTCTCTCTATCTAGTCTATCTATCACACTACACGGCCACAAGCTACTACTATCTATCTATCATCTATCACATATTACGGCTATCATATATCGCTATTATCTATCTATCTTCTGCATTTCTATCTATCTATCTACTTACTATCTATCTGTCTGTCTATATATTACCTAGCTCTATCTATCTATCTATCGAGCTATCTATCTATCTATCTATCTATCTATCTATCTATCTAATCCTATCTATCCCTCTATCTATCTATTATATCTATCATCTATTATCATCGATCTATCATTATCTATCATCTATTATCTTCATCTATTACACTATCTCTATCTATCTATCTATCTATCTATCTACATCGATCTATACTACATCTATCTTCTATTATTATCTATCTATCTATCTAGCTATCCGTCTGTCTTGTCTGTCTGTCTTCTTTACTATCTTCTATCATCTATCATTATCTCATCTATCTATCTATCTATCTATCTATCTATCTATCTATCTATCTATCATCTATCTTGCATCTACTATCTCTATCATCTATCTATCATCTATCTATCTCTATCTATCTATCTATCTATCTATCTATCTATCTATCTATCTATCTATCTATCTATTTATCTATCTATCTATCTATCTATCTATCTATCTATCTATCTATCTATCTATCTATCTATTTCTACTATCTATCCATGGACTTGGACCAGCACATAGACTATGTTCTAAGTATGTGTTCTACAAATGGTTGATTTGGATGTGTGTGTGTGTGTGTGTGTGTGTGTGTGTGTTTTGAGGATGTTCTGTCTGATCTATTGTTCCATTCACAGGAATCTGTGTGTAGTTGTTGTGTCTGTACTAGACCGATGATGTATATATACATAGTAGATACCCAGAAATAACATGCTGTACACATCCATTAACTCTATGCAGCCTGCTAAATCCAAGGGGCTGTCCAACTGCAACTCTCAGCAACCTGTCCTTAGTCTAAGTCTGTCTGAAAATGGGAGTTGTAGTTTAACAACACCTGTAATTTGTAGATTGTATTTCTCTATCTGTATGTAAATAGACAGACACCCAGTGTCTGGAATTCTGGGAATTGTAGTTCATGTGCTGAAGGACTATCTTAATCAGCTTTTCAATCTGTCTCTGCCATTCCTCATAAAGGTGTAAATGTAATATTGATCCAATGCCTGTCTCTTGTAGTTAACCCTGTGATTGCACACACACTATATACAATCCACTGAAAATAGCCTCTCTTACAAGCAGGTGTATTCTGCTGTATAGCTACTGTTCCCAGTCGGAGGGTCTCTTCAATTTACACAGCTTTCAAAAACCCTGATCTTGTACCATCTGAAACACACAGATTCCACTGATGGCATGGGAGAGCATGGGAGAGAATGAGAAAGAATGAGATGAATGGGAAAGCATGGGAGAGAGAGAAAGAATGAAATGAATGGGAGGAGCTGGGAGAGAATGAGAAAGAATGAGAATGAATGGGAGAGATGTGAGAGAATGAGAATAATTGGGGAGAGATGAGAAAGAATAGATGACTGGGAGAGAATGTGAGAGAATGAGAAAAGAATGAGTGTGAATGTGAGAGAGAATGGGAAGAATGTGAGAGAATGAGAAAGAATGAGTGTGAATGTGAGAGATGAATGGGAGAATGTGAGAGAATGATAAAGAATGAGTGTGAATGTGGAGAATGTAAGAGAATGAGATGAATGGGAGAGAATGTGAGTAGAATAGAAAGAATGAGTGTGAGGTGAGAGATGAATGGGTGAGAATGTGAGAGAATGAAAGAATGATGGTGAATGTGAGAGAATGTAAGAGAATGAGAATGAATGGGAGAGAATTAGAGAATGAGAATGAATGGGAGAGAATGTAAGAGAATAAGAAAGAATAGCATGAATGTGAGAGAATGTGAGAGAATGAGAAGGACTGGGAGAGAATGTAAGAATGAGAAAGAATAAGTCGTGAATGTGAGAGAATGAGAATGAATGGGAGAGAATGTAGAAAATGAAAAAGAATGCGTGAATTGTGAGAATGTGAGAGAATGAGAAAGAATGAGAATGAATGTGAGAGAGAATGTGAGAGAATGAGAATTAATGTGAGAGAATGAGAGAGAATGAGAATGAATGTGAGAGAATGTGAGAGAATGAGAATGAATGGAGAATGGAGAGAAGAATGAAAAAGAATGAGCGTGAATGTGAGAGAATGTGAGAGAATGAGACTAATGAGAGAAAGTGAGAGAATAGAAAGAATGAGAATGAATGGGAGAGAATGAGAAAGAATGAGCGTGAATGTGAGAGAATGTGAGGAATGAGAATGAATGTAAGAGAATGTAAGAAAATGAAAAAGAATGAGTGGTGAATGTGAGAGAATGAAAAAGAATGAGAATGAATGTGAGGAGAATGTGAGAGAATGACAAAGAATGAGAATGAATGGGAAAGAATGTAAAGTATGAGAGAATGAAAAGAATGAGAATGAATGTGAGAGAAGTGAGAGATGACAAAGAATGAGAATGAATGGGAAAGAATGTGAGAGAATGAAAAAGAATGAGAAAGAATGGGAGAGAATGTGAGAGAATAAGAATTACTGGGAAAGAATGTGAGAGAATAGAAAGACTAAGAATAATTGTGAGATAATGAGAAAGAATAAATGAATGGGAGATAATGAGAAAGAATGAGAATGAATGGATAAGAATGGGAGGTACTGGGAATGGATGGGAAACATGGGTGGGAATGAATTGAATGTGAGAGAATGGGAATGAATGGAAAGAATGGGGGAGAATGGGAATGAATGGGAAAGAATGGGGGAGATGTGTAGAGAATGGTAAAGAATTGTGGAGAATGAAAGGGAAATAATGGGTGAGATTTGGGAGAATGAAGAGGAATTGAGGAGAATCGAAGTTTTGAAAAAATCTTTGGTCAAAACAGTTGGTTGCAGGTTATGCTATTGAATCAACCGTTAAAGGGGTGTTTAAAGGGGTGGGAGATTTACCACTTGATAGCCATCACAATCACTTGATTCCGTAATATAAATGTACCCATCCAGAAGGGAATCTGGAATTTTGAGGATAAGATGTAGAGTTTCTATCCTAAGGAGACATTCCGTCTAGTTTATTTTCCTTCATTATTATTTCCTGATGAAAATGTTCCTCACGGTGAGACTCAAAGGGTTAACTAGGGTTTTACGAGAATGATTGTTCATAAAAGGCAAATAAACCTAGTGACGAGATAGTGTTTCTTAAGGTCCTTTTTTCTCATAATAGGGGAACCCAACCCCATCTAAAGACCTTTCGTGTTGCTAAGAATTGTATCCACAGTGTGTTTTCTTTATTGTCCTTCCTCCTGATCAACATTAACCATCCCATGTGTTTGCCACCTACCAGACAGACATTTTGCCAGTGGACTATTTAGATGACACGTTAATGTCACAGGCTCTCCACATGACAGTGACACTAAAACAACATGAATAGTTGGTGTGTTTATTGCCCAAAAAGCTGGGAAAAGAAAGAAACTCCTCGCATGCAATCCCCCCCCAAAACCCCCCAAATAATTGATGACAGGGAGATTTTTATTGGTGACAGACCTCACCCTGGTAAATAGGATTTATCGCTACTTAGTCTACTTAGTCTTTAGCAAATTCTTTTTAGATACAGTGCATGTAATAATATTAACTGGGAACCTTGAGAAACATGCGTGATTTACATAACAAAAGGGCGTGTTGGTTGAAAAGAGGCGTTATGGATGCGTAGACTACTAAGGTAATTCGGGTTGCGGGAGTTGGGGCGGTCTCACTGAAGTGTGGAAAACCATCCCAAAATCCGGGAGACTCCTGGGTCTCCTGGGAGGGGTGGATACTTATAATATTAAAGGAAATACCAAGTTACAATACTACAGGAAATATTAATATTATTATGGATTTATATAGCCCAAAATCTTCTGTGGGGCTTTACAATTACATAGTCATACACTACATACAGGGTAATACATGTTATACAAAGTCATACATAATACATATACAACTAATACATAATATAGTACACAGAGTCAGGAGTTACTTACAGCAATACCGTGATACAAAGGAGCTTACAGTCTTAGGAAATCCGCCTTATAAATTACGGAGATACCAAGTTATTATATTACAGGAAATACCATGTTATAATTATAGGATACCATGTTATAAATTACAGGAAATACCAAGTTATAAATTACAGGAAATACCACGTTACAATATTACAGGAAATATTCATATATTATTATGGATTTATATAGCGCCAACATCTTCCGTGGCGCTCTAAAATTACATAGTCATACTCTACATACAGGGTAATACATGTTATCAAAGTCATACATATACATACCAGGTAATACATAATATAAATACACAGATGTGAATTTTCTTACAGCAATACCGTGATACAATAGGAGAGAGGACCCTGCCCAAAGAGCTTACAGTCTAGAGGAAATGGTGGTGAGAACATAAAGTGATGTGAATCGGTAGCTGTATAATACCACATTATAATGTTACAGGAATAATACTTTATATATATATACAGGAGATACCAAGTTATAATATTACAGGAAATACCATGTTATAATATTACATGAATACATTAACAGGAAATACCTGTTTTAATATTACAGAATGCTACATTATATTATTACAGGAAATACCATGTTTATATACAGGAAATACCATGTATAATATTACGGGAAATACCACTTAAATATATTACAGGAAATACTATAACAGGAAATACCATGTTTTAATATTACAGGAAATACCATGTTATAATATTACAGGAAATACCATGTTATAATATTACGGGAAATACCATGTTATAATATACAGGAAATACATATAACAGGAAATACCATGTTTTAATATTACAGGAAATACCATTTTATAATATTACGGGAAATACATATAACAGGAAATACCATGTTTTAATATTACAGGAATGCTACATTATATTATTACAGGAAATACCATGTTATAATATTACGGGAAATACATATAACAGGAAATACCATGTTTTAATATTACAGGAATGCTACATTATATTATTACAGGAAATACCATGTTATAATATAACAGGAAATACCATGTTTTAATATTACAGGAAATACCATGTTATAAATAAAAATTACGGGAAAACATATACAGAAATACGTTATAATATACAGGAAATACCATGTTATAATATTACAGGAAATACCATGTTATAATATTACAGGAAATACCATGTTATAATATTACAGGAAATACCATGTTATAATATTACGGGAAATACCACGTTATAATATTACAGGAAATTCCAAGTTCTAATATACAGGAAATACCACATATGGGGGCCACACAAGTGTGTTTCCTTACACTTGTGATACGTTGCCGTGGTGTCAATTTAGGTCCCACCATGCAATCCCTTTTTGGGGCCCATTTTTTGCAAATCGCACAAACATCCTCCAAGGGTCCTTCAAACGTCCTTTCTAACACCCAATCTAGGGTTGCAGAGGCTCTCAAAGCTCTATAATGGGGTTTTAAACAGATTTTAAGATCATTAGACTGCTCTATAGACCTGTGTGCGGTTAATTAACAGACACTAAGCCCCATGGGAGACTTTTTGTTGGGTAAATCTGATATTTCCATGGCAGCCCTTTATGTAGGTCTCCTTGGAAAATACTGTAGCAGTGAATGGCATCACCGTATTGATAAATGTAAATACATTTTATATCTTTTACCCACTCCAGTGATTGCTGATGGTTTCAATTTGTCCATGTTTCCCTCACCGACCTTTCAATGGAATCTCATGAACAAAGCTTACCATTTGACTGTAGTTCCCCTTTAACAACAGAAATACTTCAAAAAAGGAAAATCTGTGCCAGTGTAGACAGAAAAATGAAATGTTTGCAAAAGCTTTCCAGGAACTGGTCTATCCCCACCTTCTGGCCGATTGTAGAACTGCAGCAGTTGTGGTTTTAGCACCTTCCTTATTGGGAAAGGGGGGTGTAGGACATAGTGGGGTTTGGCTGCAGACACGTTTAACTCCTTCCTCAACTTTACAACTTTAACAGTTCCAGCAGTAAACGAACCCAATACATTAATGCACAAGTGAGGGAAACTCTAAACGCAGAGGTTAACTGGGACACGTTCGCACACGTTAAGTTGTCACCATGCCAAACCAGTGTGTGTAACCTGCACTGTACATTTCTATTACAGCCTCTTGCTTTATTATCGCTCCTGTGGAACTCACGGTGATAGATCTGAAACAATCCCCTGCCTTCCTCGCACACAGATGCTAAATACAGCGGTAAAACAAATCATTGCATTAATGCATTAAACCCAGCAGACTGGAAATATTCAGCCCAGGTTTGTGCGCTGCGTTATTCCAAACCAATTCATTAATCCAGAATCCTCCTCGCACTTGCTCGTCAATGTTAGAGAGAGGGGAGAGCTGCTTTGCTCAACGTACCACACATGCACAGGTTAATGCTGCACCGGCCATGTGTATCTGTGAGGGGAGGTGATCAAAATGTCTTTAATAGATCTGAGTAATGGCTTTTACATTCCCTGTTTAATCCGTTCTGCTCCTCGAACAAAGACTGTAGAGTTCATACACCTGGTGTATGTCAGGAGCCTAAACAATGCAGAAATCAGGAATCATTTATTACTTATTATTATAAAGTACTTATAATTAAACCATAACACCCGTCTACTGTTGGTATTATAAAGGGGTTCGGCCTAGTTTGGCTACAAAGCCAATCGCAACATCATGAACTCACTATTAAGAAAATTCGGCACCTCAGTGGTGCCATTGGTCCGTGCAAGTTCTCCTGGCCAATCAGAATAGACATTGATACTAATGACATTCACAGAATTCAGAGCATATTGAAACTTTTTCAATAACAAAGCCCAATCGTTTTCTAACTGCAGTGGACCATAAAAAGTATCATCTGATTGGTTAATTATCAGCCCAGGCAAATGTTTGCACCTCTTATAGAAAAAGACGGTTAAAGTGAAAATAAATGAAAATACGGCGAATTGTTAATTTTCTAATTTCCATACACTACACGATACATTAAACATGCTCTACATATTATGGGCTGGCACACATGTAGGTAATAGTAGCAATATAGCTTAGTCCATTTCAGAGGAATCTACTTGTATTGTGTACCTCCTAATTGCTAATATATATATATATAATATATATATATATATATATATATATATATATATATATATATAAAACTACTACTAAATGAATGGAAACACACAATGGCTCTACTCTACTGAAGATATGTCCAACTGTGAACCCGTTTTAAAACATCTGGATAGCCAAGTTTGAGGATCCCTGCTCTAGACTATAACAATCAATTTATTGAAAGACAATCAATGTTGTTTCAGCCAAACCTGGCTGTCATCAGGATTGAAGGCCAGCGTTGTGGCTTGAAACGCGTTGATTGCTTTCAATTAATTCGATTGTGTTTAAATTCAGAGGAGTGCCTCACATTTCCATGAATATTTATAAGTGGATAGCACCTGGGCATGTGAAGTTTTTGGGATGAGCGGGAGTGCATCTACGTTCATTATAACATATTAATACAAATTAAAGAAGCCTCACAGAACTTAAGTTAATGTGATTTAATAATGTGGCATCACAAAAATCGACATGTTTCAACCGTGATCAGATGACATGTTGAATTTTTTTATGCTACAGAAGTCCTGTGAGTGCATTCTATGTTATTAATTACCAGAATGTTCTAGTTGAACTGCAGACTAGTTGTTGTGCTATCTCATTATAAACATATATATAGTAGCTGCACACCACCTACAAAGAAACGTAGGTGCTGGTGTTCGCAAGGATGCCAGCCGAGGATCCAAAAAATATAGAAAAACATTCAAAGACACCACACACTCTGTGAAATAAACCAAAATAATTTTATTCTGTGGCAACAAAAGTGAGTACACCCCTAGGTGGAAAATGTCCAAATTGTGCCTAAAATGTCAATATCTTGTGTGGCCACCATTAATTTCCACTAGTGTTACAGGTTGCCACTAAAATCCTCTTCCACTCTTTAATAACACCATTACTGAGCTGGTGCATTTGAGGATGCCCCACAGATGCGCAATAGGGTTTAGTCAGGAGACATGCTTCGCCAGCCCAGCACTTATACCCTCTGTTTCTTTAGCAAGGTAAAGGTTGTTTTGGAGGTGTGTTTGGGGTCATTATGTTGGAATACTGCCCTTCGTCCCAGTTTCCGAAGAGAGGTGATCATACTTTGCTTCAATATGTCACAGTACATGTTGGCATTTATTGTTCTCAGGGATGGCAGTACTTATGCAGCCCCAAACCATTCCCACCAGCATGCTTGACTGTAGGCAAGACTCACTTGCCCTCACCTGGTTGCCGCCACACACCCCACACCATCTAAACAAAATAAGTTTATCTTGGTAAATTCAATAGTGTGTCTTGGTGCAGGGGCACTTCTAGGGTTTTGGCTGCCTGAGCCAAACTTTTGAATGCCGCCCTTGATTATTTCCAGGCGTGGCACGAAGCGCGCCGACGCTGTATTGGGTGTGGCTTTCTCTGTGTCCGTGGTTTGTTGGTGGGCATGGCTAAAAGTTTACAATTTTGAACTTCCCATGACATAGGTATTTAAACAGTTCCTCAGACAGTCAATTAGCAATAATGTAAATTGCTAGAAACAGATATTACATCCCTTTCTCAAACAGCTTGTGTTGCCACTACCATATTGCTCCTTTCAGGTTTTGTTGCTCAAATCAATATAATTTATTTTAGAACCTCTGCTATACATGTTGGTTTAACTGTTACAATACATTAGAAATACCATGTTTTCTGTAGTATAAAATATTTTAGCCAAAAGATTTGTAAACCTGCCACCACATCAAGGTAGATTCTTTCAGCAGGGCCCTAACCTAAGTACTTGACAATAAAACATAAATCACAGTGTTCAGATCCTCTGAAACCAATCTCTAAGCCAGATTTGAGACATGTAACCGTGCATAAGTATATTATCTGATTTACGTTGTTAGTATGGGGACCCGGGTGCGAGCCTGCCACGGGTCCGTCACTAAACACAGCACTCGTCTCCCAACACTATCTGGTTCAGATACACACAGATAGCCACTGGTTAAACTTACCCTAGTGGGTCTGTGGTCCGGGTGCTGCACGCCCCGGACCCGTCGCTACTGGTCCTCTGTAATACTCCACTAACCGACCACGAGGAGCTTTGGCGCACACCGGAATACAAGAAATCTGTGACTCTTCAATTCAACACACTTTACTCACACCAGTGACGTAGCAAACAAAAAACTTCCATAGCCTTACACGGTTCGAGCGTAACCTCCGCTCATAGTCATAGGCTCAAAGCCTCGAAACTGAAAGCCTATGACTAAGAGCGGAGGCTGAAAGCCTATGACTAAGAGCTGAGGTTACGCTCGAAACGCGTAAGGCTATGAAAGTTTTTTGTTTGCTATGTCACTGGTGTGAATAAAGTGTGTTGAATTGAAGAGTCGCAGATGTCTTGTATTCCGGTGTGCGCCGAAGCTCCTCATGGTCGGTTAGTAGACCCTAACCTAAGTAGTCTAACCTTGCCTAACAAACTAACTAAAGCTAACCTAACCAAATAAAATTATTTTAACAACATCATAACTGTTACTAGGGAGAATTCTTTTTTTTTTTCTTGACCGGTCAAGGGGGGGAAATTCCCCCCTCCCCACTATTGACTGACTGACTGCCACCTTTCTTCTTCAGTGCCACCTGAGACAAATGTCTAACTCTGCCTAATGGTAGATGTGGCCCTGTCTTGGTCTCATCATACCACAGAACATGGCTCCAGTAATCCATGTCCTTAGTTTGCTTGT
This sequence comes from Hymenochirus boettgeri, assembly GCA_019447015.1. Classification (NCBI taxonomy): domain Eukaryota; kingdom Metazoa; phylum Chordata; class Amphibia; order Anura; family Pipidae; genus Hymenochirus; species Hymenochirus boettgeri. Next base: position 409,906,221 of record CM033469.1, on the reverse strand, counting down.
CTTCAGCAAACTGTTTGCAGGCTTTCCTTTGCATCATCTTTAGAAAAGGCTTCCTTCTAAAACATCAGCCATGCAGTGTGTGGCGTATGATCTGTGCACTGAAATGGTGGAGTTCTACCCCATACACCTCTGCAGCAATGGTGGCAGCACTCTATTTGCAAAAGACTACATCTGGATACGACGCTGAGCACATGAACTCAACTTCTTTGGTCTTCCGTGGTGAAGCCTGTTCGTAGTGGAAACTGTCCTGTATACTTTGTATGTCCTCCGTGCTGCAGCTCAATTTCAGGGTATTGGCAATCATCTTATTATTCCTAAGCCATTTTTATGTAGAGCAATAATCCTCTCTCTCTCTCTTTTTTTTTTGTTAAGAGTTTTCTATACTATGGGGTGCCATGTTCAACTTCCAGTGAAGAGAGTGTGAGAGCAATAACACCAAATAAAAAACACCTGCTCCCCATTCACACCTGAGACCTTGTAACATTAATGAGACACCAGGGAGGGAGAGGGGCTGATCAGGCTCAATTTAGACATTTTTGACTTAGGGGTGTACTCACGTTTGTTGCCAGCAGTTTAGACATTTATTGCAGAGTGTTGAGTTATTTTGAGGGGACAGTAAATTTACACTGCTCTACACTGACTACTGTACATTTTATTAAGTATCATCCCTTTTCCCCATGAAAATAATTAAATATTTACAAAAATATGAGGGGTGTACTCACTTTTGTGAGATACTGTATATGTTCTTTTTTGGATGCAAACAGAGATCCATATAGTTTTATTTAGAAATAACTAATGCTTACCTGACGTTTACATATGACCCATAGGGTTGGTAGTATCAGTAAGCCCGGGATGAGCTCCAGGATGTGTGTTTGGGGGCTCTGCCGATACGGCAGAAACTTTTTCTTCTTCCCTTCTTTTAAGGCAGGCTGCTTTTGGGTTAAGATTCCTCTCTGTAAGGGATACATACAATCTTTTTAACACTACTGTATATAGAAGATGATTCTTTGCAATTCATACCATGAATAGAACACTGAGAGGCTTTACATTTTAAGTAACTATGAAATCGAAATGATTAACAAAACAGAATTACTGCATTTATTGCCTCTCACAAACTAGCACTCAGGGTTTGTAATATTTCTTCAAAAGAAATCATATAATGAATAACGCTAGCAATCAAAAGAAGACTAGTTACTTGAAACTTCACTAGTACCAGCTTCATAGATTACTGAAGACATTGAATAACATCAAGATGGTAGAAAGAATAGAACCAAATAAAAATATATTTAATTCAAACTATGAATTAACAGGAATATGTGATGAGGGCTTATAGTTGCCTAATTGCCTCATGTTAATGATACATGTTTAAAGTACAACAGTGGTCTCACAAATTAGGGTTTAATATAAGCCCTTTCATTGTACCTTTCATGTCCACTTATTCAGAGACTATTTATTATGTTTTGCTGTGGCCATGTTACCAGCCTGCAAATCAAGTCTGGCAAAGCATAGTGTACCGCATCATGGGGAGGGGGATGCACGTGTGAATCATTTTACAAAAACTTTTAAACTTTATTGTAACCCTTAATTTCCACAGAAGAGGAAACTTTGTGGGCTTTAGCACTGCAAACCAGTTTCTGGAAGAAACAACACCCAGTGTGGAAATTTGATTTTTTGAGAATGTTACTTATATACAAATAAAATAATTTAAAGTAAGTCTACTAACCTCTGACTTGTTGCTCAAGATTAAGGATAACTGCTACCGCCTGATGAAGAATTAGCAGTTTTGTTTGTGGTTTCTCGCTCTTTAAATGCAGTTGACACATACGTCCAAGTTCTTTAAATGCTTCATTGATGTCTCTTACTCGCAATCGTTCCCTTGCATTGTTTGCCATCCTCCTTTCTTTTTCTCTTTCTAATTTCTGTTCTGGATTTAGATCTTCATCTTCATTAATACTGCTGATATTGGGGGAAAATACATACAGCTGAAATCAACTGAATAAAAGAAATAACAGTATTGAAGTACGCTGTTTGTTCTGATACACTGTATTGTAAAAAAACATTTAAATTATGTCCAACATCATTCTTTAAATAGACTTAGTAAATGTTAGCTTAAAGGGTAAGTCCACCCCCAAAATAAAAACTTACATACAGGTAAATCACCCCCCAAAACCCTAAATGGTAATAGTTTGAAATCTAAAAAAATATATAAGAGTAACGTGAAATCCTGCACAATGTCCTGTTTCTCCTGTTTCTACTTCCTGGTTCTTCCAGTTAGCAACTGTCAGTTATAGATTTGACAGTTGACATCACAGCCAATGACTGAATGTTAATCCCCTGTCTGCCTCTTCTGAGCATGCCCAGGCTCAGTACAGGTTTCTAAATTGCTCAGTTTCCATGAGGCATCCAGAAGTATAGCAAGCATACAGTAATTAATTTAGAGGACAACGTAGGATATATCAACATATTTTAAAGAGGACATTCTTTCTAAAAGATGTTCTTATGAGGGTGAAGTTGTCCTTTAATATATATACATAAATATACACATTAGCAAAAATGTGCCCGTTGGTGCACAGAGGAAATAATTAAATTATGCGTGTATTTTTTGCCAGGTAATCCTGCCACAATGTGCAGTTCAACCTAAACAGCACCATTTTTATTTATTATTTTTAATGAAAGCTCAGGGTCATGCTTTCAGTGATACCAACACAAAGTGCACAAACATGCAAGGCTCTGTCTGCCTCTCCCTTATGCCCATAGCTGTTAAGCTGTAGGGCCAGAGAGTGGCTACTTAACATTCCTTCAGCCGGTAGGTATCAGGATACATTCCAAACTTTCTCTCCTTCTCCACTCCCAGCAAGTATTCAGGGGCAGGCTCAAATGGTATAAGTCTGAAAGTCCTAAAAAGGACCCAGGCAATCCCACCACATAACATGAGCAAACACACACAGACCCTTTATCTATTTGACATTCAAGACAGACACAGGCAATTCTGCAACAATGCGCAGATGAAACTAAACAGCACAATTGGAGACCCTATACAGGATCCAGATTAACATGCTAGGTTCATACGCAGGTTTCAGATTTACAATCACCATGGTGTTAGGACAGCACAGGATAGTGATTAGCTATAAAAATTAGGGAGAGTTTTTAAAGGAGCTAAAAGCTCCCCACATATTATAAAATGAAGTAGAGCCACCTTATAACAGAAGGTACCTCACAGACTCATGTTATTATAATAGCATTGCCCTAATAATGTAACATATAAACACATATTTTTCACTTCCAAAGAAATGGGTGGGGACATGCAAAGTATCTGATTTATTGCCTGTAGCTAAGGGCATGTGTCTAGATGTAATTCATCCTAATGGTATAGAGTAGAGCAGGGGTGTTGAACTTGGGACCTTTCACATGTGTGAAAACTACAACTCCCAGCATTCTGTTTGTAGTAAGTCTTTTATTAATGTCCTTTAAATAAGGCATGTATCCAGATGTAATCATGCCTGATGGTATAGAGCAGGGTTGTTGAAGTTGGGACCTTTCACATGTTTGAAAACTACAACTCCCAGCATTCTCTGTTAGCAGTAAGTTTCTCCTTTATGTCCATTGGCTAATGAATGTATTAAGATGCAATACAGTGTAATAATATAGAGCATGGGTGTTGAACTTTTCACATGTTTAAAAACTACAACTCCCAGCATTCCCTGGCTGCACAGAATGTTGGAAAATTTAGTTTCTATACATCCTGGAATAAAGTCATTTTACTGACTTACAGACATTAAAAGCCCATGGTCATGTTTTAGCAATTCCTATCCAAGGGTTTGAATATGCAAGTGATTCATCTGCCCTTCGCTTACATCCATAGCTATTACACTATTATTCGGATCTCTTCAGACAGTAGGAGTCACACATCCAACCATCTATCTGACAGCTATAATCCATAGAATATCTATGTGCACAAACCAAACAGCACCTTTGGGAAACCTGAGACCCTACACAGAATCCAGATAAACATGCTATCAGTACTTACCACAGCAAGTTCCACATTAACAATCACTATGTGGTTAGAAGAGCACAGGATAGTGATTGGCTATAAAGATTATGGAAATATGCTCTTAATGGAGCTAAAAGCTCCACACAGAGTATAAAATGAAATACAGCCTTCTTATAACAGGCGGTACCTCACAGCCTCATGTTGTTAATATATTAATATTGGAAAAATGGGAAAAACTGTCCATTTCTCTAAGAATGCTGGGTAGTTTCAGAGACATGCAAAGTCATATTATCATATACAGACATCACTTCCTGTCTAGCAAACATAAACTGGATTGTCTTATTACTTTCTATGGAGAGGGGAGGGGGGAGTAAATGTGAAAAGTCTGAAGAATTTTCTAATTGGCTAAGATTGTCACATGTTTTACAAACAGCACATAATTGGGTATAATACAGGAACTTCCTTACATTTCCTGTCTTGTCATGTACAATGCCTAAGAGATTTTTTTGATTTGCTAACAGTGTAAGATCAGAACCTCATTGATTATTACACACATACATATAGATCTTTTCTATGTGTATATATATACTCCCACCTAATTAATTGCTCTTAAAAACTCAATGCAATCTCGGTAAAAATATAAATTTATTTATATGTAATATAAGGGATGTATGTGCAAAGACATGTGCATCTAGCATTATCAGTTTTTTTTTTTTCATTTAAATTGTATTCAACATGTGTAGTAAAAGACAGCTTGGACAGTGGTTGTATTACCTTATAAGTGATATTGTGTTTTTCAAATTTTAAGTGTAAAGCCTCAAACACACGTCAGATAATTTTGCACGATTTGCCCGATGAAGACCCATCGTGCGATTCTTAACGATCCACGACTATTCTCGGCTTTTTCTGTCGATCCGCCTGACGGATTTATTCTGCCGATTGTCATTTGTTTGTACATAGTCGGCAGATTATTGGTAGAGTGTAATGAAAGATTGAATGAAATACACATGTGCAACATTTCGAGATCACGCGATATTCCAAACATCACTTAATACGTACGTCACGTAACACCTTTACCAACGAACATTTTCTATCCACTATCGTCGCTGTATGTCCAGGCGTCGTTGGTAGAACTAGTGTATATTGAGACGGTTGCTGAACGTTTGTTGGGCACATCGTACGAAAATGATCTGACATGTGTAAAGGGCTTTAGACATGTATATATAAAGTTTGATAATTAGTTTGTTATTTTAGAAGGGTGGGGGAAGATTAGTATGGGGGAAAAAGGTGGGGGTTCAGGGATTGATAATGTATTCATTTCATACTTCTTTTAATTCAGTATTAGTTATATATTAACATTTGAGTGATTCAATCACATAATATGGAGACAGTGGTATACATCATAATTGTTGGTAACATTTGTTGGAGGATGGTGGTGTTTGTTTTTTCTAAGTATTCTCTAGAAGGACCCATTCAGTAGCAAATTTGTCTTTGTCCATTTTATGGTATTGTATATTTTCCATGGCTCTGATTTATTTCAGTGTTGTGCTATAGTATTTTTAGCAGCTAGTAGAATATGATTTGCTAATTTTGTAGTTTTGTGGGTAAAGTTAGGATAGGATGTCCAAGTAGATGAGCTAATGGATCCAGTTGAATGGGCATGCAAAATATATCTTTAAGGAAAGCATTTGTTGTTTCCCATAAGTCTGCTGTGTATGGGCAGGTCTATGAAATATAGAATAGAGTTCCTGTATCTTGACATCCTTTAAAACATGTAGGTAAGGTTGTTCCTTTTGATATTTTATATATTTTGTTAGGGGCGACATACCATTTAAATATAATTTTATATATGAGTTCCATGTTGAGTATGCGGATAGATTATTTTTGTGCTTGGGTTCATATGGGAGTCTTTTGTTGTATCCTCAGGGAAAGCTAGCTTTGGATAAAGCCAATAAATAAGTTTGCAGGTAGATGCTTTAAGTGTGAAAGCTTGGAGCAGGTCTGATTGTTCTTGCTTTCTATTTGGGATTTTTTTGTTTTGTTATGAAGTATCCTATTTCGATGTATTGATATGCTGTGTATGATGGAAGTTGGAATTGTTGTAGGGTTTCCCAGAGCAACAATCGAATATGTTTGTCCAAGTAGTCCTGTACTTGAGTTTGATGTAGGGTATGATTTGTGGTGGTATTTCTTTTGGTATTTTCTTTGATAGTTGGGGTAAAAATATGAGTTGGTGCCATGTTATGTTTTGTAGGTATAACAAACAAACACGAGTACCCAGGGAGCAGGTCCTTGAATCACTTAAGTAGGCTCAATTGTGTCAAGGGATCACCAGTCCCTCTATGCTTCCAAGAGAGCAGTGCTACCAGTGATTTATTCAGGAGACACAGCTTTGTGTGTGAAATGTTTTGTAGGTATGTATTTTCAAAATGTTGGACCAGTATTTACCACTTTCTGGGTTAGATACATATTTTAAGATTGTTTTTGAGTTGCAAGATAATAGTAGTGAAAGTTCGGGAGAGATAGTCCTCCTTAATTTATATAGAGACAAGGAGAGAAATCCTGCACATACCTGAAAGCAATTAGTGTTTGTTAGTGCTGGGTAAAAATGGCAGACTGAGGCAGAAAGCAGTCAGTATAGCAATCATAAAAAAAATGCCATGCACACCAGACTTGCAGTCCTGTGTATTTTACTGCATTATACAGAAGAACTTCAAAGTGACGTTTCGGTACAACGTTGTACATTCTTCAGACAAAATTTTAAAATGCAATAAAATAAACAGGACTGCAAGTCTGGTTTGCATGGTATTTTTTCTATGACTCCATAATTTTTAGGTTTTGCCAAGGTTTTTTGTAGTTTACACAAGGTTTGCGATATGACCAGACGAAGGCTTAGATTGTTTCGATTCTGTAGTGTTTTCCATGGAATTTGGATTGGAATGGTGAGGAGGTGGTAAAGGAGGTGAGGAAGAATATTTATTTTGATAGAATTAATTATTCCCAGCCACAAGATTGAAAAGGTATTCCATTTAGTTAGGTCTTGTTTGATATTTTTAATTAGTGGAATATAGTTGGTTTTGTAAAGTGAGGAATATTGTGATGTTATTTTTATACCTAGGTATTCAATATGTAAGTTTTTCCATTGAAAGTTAGAACAGGGTTTAATTTGTTGAATTTCTTTTAAAGGGATGAGTATAGGTAAGGCTTGGGATTTGGAGCCATTGATTGTAAATGAAGAGACATCAGAGTAGGGAGAGAAGTGAGGGGGGATGTAATATATAGTAGGATTTCATCAGCAAATATTGATATTTTGTGTGTTGTGCCATGAATGTTTATAGATTGTCTGATGTGTATTGCTTGCGGTTCTAATGATAAGGCAAATAGTAAGAGGGATAATGGGCAACCCTGTCTCGTTCCTCCTTTGATTGGGAATGGGTGTGTTATGAATCCATTGAGTATAATATATGCCCAAGAGGAGTGGTAGTGCAGTTAGAAACAGTGGTGGAAAATTAATTTTTTAGGACTGTAAACATATATTTCCAGTCTACCATATAAACAGCTTACCATTTTGGAAGTAAATTATTTGAAGATAATATTTAATTGTGATAATATTTATTAATTGTGTTAATGAGACAATTTTAATGTCATCCATTCAAATAAGCACCCTCACACCTTAAAAAAAACAAAATCATGCTTGTATTTGCAATCTATCCAAAGTACAGCAGTAAAAGGTGTGGTGCTTACACTGTGTGTTGTGACACCAGCCCCCAATGTGTCCCCACCAACAGTGGTGTCTACAGAATGCTGGGACATAGAAAAGATGCATACACCACTTAAAATAAGGTCAAATCAATTTTTGATCAGCTAGCGAAAAGCCTGGAAATTAAAAATTGCCTCCCCCTGTGACAGAGTTGGTAAGAAAGATTTATTGCCGGCTTGTATCAAGTTTAAAACAAATCTGAAATTTGCTTTACATCAGCTCTGCCACAGAGGAAAGACACAGTGCAAACTAAAACGTTTTCATGACTGTAATTTTGTATTTACTGCAGCTACATGCTTCTGGGCTTGTTTGAAATGCAGAAGAGAGGTATTTTCAAAGGTACTTTTATTGAAGGCAATTGTATGGAGACCACATTTTCCTAGTAATGTGTAATTACTGCTTTCCATTTTTTAAATTCCTATCCAAATACCTAAATAGTTTAAAATACTAATATGAATAGTTGTAATTGGAAAGAAATCTTACAGCTCTTCAGCATGCCAATGTCATTTCAGGTGCCTCGTCATTATGAGATAATGCCAGGGCACACACCGTTGCTTCTTTTTATCCAAAATTTGGAATGGTGCATGCCTTGACCATCAGTAGAGGGGAAGAGAAACCAGATCAGTGATGTTGGCATGCTGTAGAATTACCTAACCCTTTGGATTTTCATAACTTGATTGCGTCTGCAGCTAGAAGGTTCTGAATTGGATCAATTTCTAGGTAATACAAAGGGCTTCCACATGAAAGCCCTGTGTTTGTACACCACAGTTAACCTTTAAAATGTCAACCATAAAATAAAATAAACACCTTGTTCTCCCCCTAGATGTTTTTAATTCTTTTTGTGATGATTCGTCATCTGACCTCATTTCATCTGAAGAACCTGCTTCATGTATGTTCTCATCCTTTTCTTTGTGCTCAGACTTGATTTCTAAAAGAGGTGGCATCACTGACTGATTTGCACCAGACATTGCTGTGGGAACAAAAGAAGCAGATGTACAGTATATATGCATTTTATACTTTACACAAGTCAAAAAGTGAATTATGGTTGATTACACAATTATAGCACCTGCTGTAATTTGAAACAGGTCAAAGCTAAATTATTTTCACCATGCTGTCAAAGAGTGGCCATGTTTAGACAAAATAAGATCAAAATAAACTGTGTTCAAAGTAACCTAAGAGCAAGGTTGGGCAAAGCCAAGCAGCCAACTTGCATTTACAATGTTTTCTCTGGCTACTAAAGTTTTGTGACTGCCTGCTAGTTTTAAAAACTATTGATTTACACATGCCAAAATGAGTTCTAAATACTAAATATCTCCAAATTCCTCTCTGCATGTTACCCAACAGGAAAAAAGTTCAGCAATGATTCTCAGTTTTAAAAGATTTTTAATGTTTAACAACAAAACTTTCCTAAAGTAACTCAGCAGCAAAAGTGCAATGAGGCTAAGGATTTAAAGCCACCCAGCCAACATAGCAGTAAAACAGCCCCCCTCTGCCGAATGGCCAACCAATATCTCAGGAGCCAGGGATAAGGATTGCAGAAGCTTACCGTACCTTTTATGCAATCCACCGCAGCAGCACTGAAAATTCTTAGCCGCTTCCTGGTTCTAATCAACTATAGCGCGCATTATCACGCATGCACACTATAGTTGGGACCTGTCAGTTCTACTGCAGTGGATCGTGTGAAAGGTATGTTCCAGCAATCTTCGTCCCTGGCTCCTGAAATATTGATTGAAGAATAGAAGTTAAGGCATAGCTACTTAACCTACAGGTCTTCAATGAATACATTAAAGGAATAGGTCACTTTTCAAGTGAACTATTCCTTTAACATTAACTGCAATGAGCATATTAGAAATCTGTAAATGTTATGATTGCCAATCAAAGGGACCAGAAAAAGATTTTAATTTCATGTTTTAAGATTCCTATATATTACTTATTGTGAATTGGGCCTTGAAAAAGGAGTATAATTTATGAATATGTAAACAAAAAATACTTATCCAAAGATTTTTTGATTGACCTGAATGCATTGTGCCAGTACATAAACCTTATTTTCTTGTGAATTTACTGCCCAGGGCAACAGAAAACACAAAGTTTTAGCTTTTGTAAACTGAAATTTTAATACTTTCTAGGGGCAACAACCTAATAAAGGTTTTGGCATTCAGCATGCAATTCTGTATAAAATTTGTTTTGGCACTTTCTTGGGATGCTGATACAGTATTTCATAACTGTTGACATAATAAAAGATTTCTCAGTACTTAGTAATTTTATGCTGAAAATTTAAATAGATTTATATTACCATTAAACTTCTGTTGGAAAGTGGAAGTCAGTTTGCAGTTCCTTATGTTAAAAAGATTATTGTATGAGCATACCTCTGTAATTTTCTTGAGATTTGTGATTCATTTCTGTGCTTGAAGCAGAAACCGTGTTAGACAGAGCTGAATGGTCACTGGATAAGCTTATAGACTCTTCTCTATGATTGGCCACCTATTAAAAAAAAGAAAGACAAATAAAAACATAAGCAGTGAAAAAAGGAGTTAATAAGTTTATTAAATACTTAAAGTTAACTATTCCTTAAATGCATTGATTAAAGACCAGGAGGTTACAGAGCTATGCTTTACCTTCTGTTCTTCAATCAATGCATGTGGACAGGGCCGTTTTTAGGCATAAGCCACCTAGGCAAAGTGCTAGGTTGCCTATAATAAACCAGGGCGTCCAGTGTTCTCCCTGTCAGCTTTTACTTTTGCTGTGTTAGAACTGCTCTCCTTGTTCTGCTGTAATCTGTAACATTGTATCTAGTACAGAGCCTGAACTCCACACTCTATTTAGCAACAAATGGTGCAAATGAACTGAAGGTGAAGGAAGGAGGGGAAGGATGACCTCAGCCAATAGTACTGAGGAGAGCAGTTCTAAAATGCCAGTTAAAAGGTGCTGCAGACTTATAACAGTGGCCCCTGTGACTAGCAGCCATGATATCCCTATCCCTGAACCTTTCTTCCTTCCACCCAACTCTCCAATTATAACTTAGAGTGAGTGTGGAGTGAACAATTCAGTGGAGGAGACATGGAAAGCAGGTACATACAGTATATCATGTTAATGCTGGCAGGTGAAAGGGTTAAAGGTAATACTCTTTTGGTACTGAAAATATTAATAGCAGTACTCTAGGAAAGTGATTACACTAAGAGTTTAATGGCACTATTCTGGGTCAGTGCTGGCACTGAAATTACTAGTAGGAAAGTGTGCTGGCACTGAAGGGTTAAATGCAATACTCTGGGCAAAAGTATTAATAGTCCTCCACACTTGTAATAGCAGATTGGTTACCTCTATCTATGCTTCCATCCTTTAACAGCATGAAGTAAATTTAAGCAAATACAATGTTGGTAGAGGTAACACTCAGGTGACACTCAGCTTAACTGCACCTGGCGGTTTATTACATGTGTCAACAACATGTTTCGAGCCACACTGGACCCTTTTTCAAGTGTAATACTTGAAATACACTGAAGGTTTAATAGCAATACTCTCGGGAAGTGCTGGCAGTTAATGCCAATACTCTTGGAGGGATAGGCCACACTACTGCACTTTTGAGCACAATGGGATTGCGTTCTGATCACACTAGGGCACCAAAATGGCTAGAAACAGCCAGGAACGAAGATAGAATAAACTTAACTTTCACGCGATCCACCGCAGCAGAACTGACAGGTCCTGACCGCTTCCTGGTTCTGATTAACTATAGCGCACATGCACGATAATGCGCGCTATAGTTAAATTGAACCAGGAAACATTTAATCAATACATTAAAAGAATAGTTCACATTTGCATTCCTTTAACTAGAAATAACATAAGCATAAATTAATATGTGCTTGGTTATGGAGAACTTTTCAGAAACGGCGCACACCGGAATTACATGAGTCCAGACCCACTTCTTGGATAAAAATACAACTTTATTCGGGTGTCTTACGCCATGTAACTACAAACAGGTAAAGAAATCCCGCCTTACGCGTTTCGAGCCAATAGCGGCTCTTACTCATAGGCTAGGGGTGTGTGTCCTGGTGAGTTCCTCTTATAGGGGGAATTGCGTCACGTGAAGAAAACGCCCCCCTGGAACGTCTTAACCTATCGTATCACTTAAAAACAATTAAAAACCAAAAGGTTGATTATCAAAGACTTGCAACATTAGTAACTACTATACAATGAATGGAACAATACAATAAACATATGATTGCAATGTCATGATAACAATAGAAAAGAATATATATATATAAGAATACACAACTCTTACACTGTGTAGTATTGCAAACAGTTAAATGTTCACATCTACAGAACATATGGAGAACTTGTAACAATATATTCTACTTATCATATATTCCACACTTATTATTGTGGTTAAAGGCCCTATGTATTGGGAAATAGTTATATAATAACAACCTTATTTCTAATCTATGTAGCAAAGAATGTCATATCTCGAGTTTAAGCCTAAAGGGATTCTAGTGTCCAGATTAAATATCCAACGTACTTCCGTCTTTCTGAGTTGGGCTAATCTGTCTTTATTTCGTTTGTCCTGATAAACTTTCTGTATTCCTTGTATCCTCAAATATTTTAAATTAGATTGATTACACGATGAAAAATGACGTCCTACTGGACTGTTAATATTACAATGAGTTATATCTCTGATATGTTCACGAACTCTAGACTTTAAAGAGCGGGATGTACATCCAACATATTGGATATTACAACATGTACATGTAATGAGATATACTACGTAGTCACTATTACAGTTTATGTGCGGTCTGATTTCATATGTTTTTCCTGTCACGGAACTTTTAAACGTTGAGGATTTATGCATGTGAGAACATGTTTTGCATCGGTTGGCACCACACATGTAACTACCATTATGAGATAGCCAAGTGGTCCTATGTTCTTGTTTAGTCTCGTATAAGCTAGGTGACAATATGTCTCCCAAGGACCGCGCTCTCTTGGGGACATATTGGCAACCCATTTTTAAAACTGTATGAAGTGCGGAATCCTGCTCTAAAACAGGTAAGTATCTTTTTATAATATTTACAATTTGTCTAAACTGTGGACTGAATTTTGTAGTAAAGAATATATTTTTATTTTTATGATTAATATCTGTATTATTGTTTTGTTTATAATTAAGATAGTTTTTTCTTTCTTCTACACTTTTTTTAGTTTCTTTTATCAGTCTGTCACGGCTCATTCTCTTAGCCTTATGATAGGCAGATTGTAATGAAAGGCGGTTATACCCACGTTCTCTCAATCTCTGTGTCATTTGTTCACTCTCTTTATCAAATAATTCTTCTGTGGAACAATTCCTCCTGAGTCTTAAGAACTGACCATAGGGAATTGCTTTTATGCAATGTGTGGGATGATTAGAAGTAGCTAAAAGAATGGTATTTCTCGCTTCTGGCTTTCGATAATTATTAGTGTATATATGCAGGTTATCAATACCTATGACTAAGTCTAGATATACCACAGACTCACCACCAAATTGGTGGGTAAATCTCATTTTAAAAGGATTAACATTGAAACTGGAAAAACAGGACTCAAGTTCTATCTCAGTTCCTTTCCATACCATCAATAAATCATCTATGTATCTATGATATGATACTATTCTTGATTCAGACCCTGTATATATGGGGTGGTGGAAGAGGTAATCTTCCTCCCACCACCCCATAAACAGGTTAGCATATGTGGGAGAAAATTTAGCTCCCATTGATGCTCCACAACTTTGTATGTAAAAAATTCCATCAAACTGAAAATAATTATGGGTCAAAAGATATTTAAGAGCGTCCAGAATGAAACATTTCCATTCTAATGGATAAATACTATGTCTGTCTAGATGATAGCTCACTGCCTGTATGCCATACCCATGTGGAATACACGAATATAATGACACAACATCGGCAGCGGCAAGGGCATACCCTTCTTGCCATTTAATGTTCTCTAATATACCCAGAATATGTGTGGTATCCCGTACATACGAGTGTAATCTTTTCATCAGGGGTTGTAACAAAAGATCTACCAATTCTGACAGTCCTTCATTAAGTGATGAGATACCTGCCACTATGGGTCTTCCTTGCGGAGGAAAAATTCCTTTATGAATGTTTGGAAGGTGGTGAAAGTGCTGTGCAGGAACCAACACTTTTTTCATGTCGGAACTAATAATTCCACCAACATATTGGATATTACAACATGTACATGTAATGAGATATACTACATAGTCACTATTATAGTTTATGTGCTGTCTGATTTCATATGTTTTTCCTGTCACGGAACTTTTAAATGTTGAGGATTTATGCATGTGAGAACATGTTTTGCACCGGTTGGCACCACACATGTAACTACCATTATGAGATAGCCAGGTGGTCCTATGTTCTTGTTTAGTCTCGTATAAGCTAGGTGACAATATGTCTCCCAAGGACTGCGCTCTCTTGGGGACATATTGGCAACCCATTTTTAAAACTGTATGAAGTGCGGAATCCTGCTCTAAAACAGGTAAGTATCTTTTTATAATATTTACAATTTGTCTAAACTGTGGACTGAATTTTGTAGTAAAGAATATATTTTCATTTTTATTTTTATGATTAATATCTGTATTATGGTTTTGTTTATAATTAAGATAGTTTTTTTCTTTCTTCTACACTTTTCTTAGTTTCTTTTATCAGTCTGTCACGGCTCATTCTCTTAGCCTTATGATAGGCAGATTGTAATGAAAGGCGGTTATACCCACGTTCTCTCAATCTCTGTGTCATTTGTTCACTCTCTTTATCAAATAATTCTTCTGTGGAACAATTCCTCCTGAGTCTTAAGAACTGACCATAGGGAATTGCTTTTATGCAATGTGTGGGATGATTAGAAGTAGCTAAAAGAATGGTATTTCTCGCTTCTGGCTTTCGATAATTATTAGTGTATATATGCAGGTTATCAATACCTATGACTAAGTCTAGATATACCACAGACTCACCACCAAATTGGTGGGTAAATCTCAAGTTAAAAGGATTAACATTGAAACTGGAAAAACAGGACTCAAGTTCTATCTCAGTTCCTTTCCATACCATCAATAAATCATCTATGTATCTATGATATGATACTATTCTTGATTCAGACCCTGTATATATGGGGTGGTGGAAGAGGTAATCTTCCTCCCACCACCCCATAAACAGGTTAGCATATGTGGGAGAAAATTTAGCTCCCATTGATGCTCCACAACTTTGTATGTAAAAAATTCCATCAAACTGAAAATAATTATGGGTCAAAAGATATTTAAGAGCGTCCAGAATGAAACATTTCCATTCTAATGGATAAATACTATGTCTGTCTAGATGATAGCTCACTGCCTGTATGCCATACCCGTGTGGAATACACGAATATAATGACACAACATCGGCAGTGGCAAGGGCATACCCTTCTTGCCATTTAATGTTCTCTAATATACCCAGAATATGTGTGGTATCCCGTACATACGAGTGTAATCTTTTCATCAGGGGTTGTAACAAAAGATCTACCAATTCTGACAGTCCTTCATTAAGTGATGAGATACCTGCCACTATGGGTCTTCCTTGCGGAGGAAAAATTCCTTTATGAATGTTTGGAAGGTGGTGAAAGATGGGAATAACCGGCTGTGCAGGAACCAACACTTTTTTCATGTCGGAACTAATAATTCCAATGCTAATTCCATCTTCCACCAATTTATCCAAAATCCTTTTGAATTGTTCTGTAGGATCAGATACTAACCTCTTATATGTATTGACATCACTAAGTTGGCGTAACGACTCTGTATTATAATCTTCCCTATTTAGTATTACCACCATACCACCCTTGTCTGAATTTTTTATGATAATGCTATCATCTTGTTTTAGTACTTCTAAAGCTTTGAATTCCTGAGCTGACATATTCTGAAATTTATTACTTTTGGTGCCCATGCAATCCTGTTTCAATTTTTTTAAATCCCTCTCCACTAGTTCTTGAAAATTGTCGACCTGAAATTTCCGTTTTTTCTGTATGAGGACCTGGAAGACATTGAAGTGGAAGACAGGGAGGCACTATCCGAACCATCATCTCCTTCGCTGCCACTCTTCCACTTCAATGTCTTCCAGGTCCTCATACAGAAAAAACGGAAATTTCAGGTCGAACTACCAGAAGTTGGCTCCATCTAATACTGGGAGATATTCCACCTCAGGACAAAAAACTCACAAACCAACTAAACCTGGCATGGAGGATCCAGAAGGGAACATTCAGAGAAATAAAAGCAAGTCTGGCAGGAATAATTTCCCTTTAGACCAAAGAGAACCAGACGAGGATACAGGTATGGTGTGGAACAGAGGGCATCGCCTAAGGGAGAGAAAGAATAACAGGACAATGTTCTAAATTTATCAAAAAGACCTTTAAATTGCCATGAACTTTGTCCTCAACAAGGGTTTATCGTTTTGTCCAACAGAATCTTTCAATCTATTGGGTACCCTTATGGACCTTAACAAATTTGTAAGAAAGATTGTTCTTAGAAAATGCTTTTTACAAACAAGCGTAGAATGTGATAATGATGTTAATGATGCACGTGTTTTGACAGAATTCGATGAACAGGTGTTCAGGAGAATTTGGAACTATTACGTACCATGGCTGATAACAAGCATGGTGACTCTCAGCTTTTGGGTGTTGATCCAAAGTTATATAAACAGAAATTTAAAACTAAATCAAATTATTATCCCATTAAAATTAGGAGTCAGGCGGTAGACAATTTTCAAGAACTAGTGGAGAGGGATTTTAAAAAATTGAAACAGGATTGCATGGGCACCAATATTAATAAATTTCAGAATATGTCAGCTCAGGAATTCAAAGCTTTAGAAGTACTAAAACAAGATGATAGCATTATCATAAAAAATTCAGACAAGGGTGGTATGGTGGTAATACTAAATAGGGAAGATTATAATACAGAGTCGTTACGCCAACTTAGTGATGTCAATACATATAAGAGGTTAGTATCTGATCCTACAGAACAATTCAAAAGGATTTTGGATAAATTGGTGGAAGATGGAATTAGCATTGGAATTATTAGTTCCGACATGAAAAAAGTGTTGGTTCCTGCACAGCCGGTTATTCCCATCTTTCACCACCTTCCAAACATTCATAAAGGAATTTTTCCTCCGCAAGGAAGACCCATAGTGGCAGGTATCTCATCACTTAATGAAGGACTGTCAGAATTGGTAGATCTTTTGTTACAACCCCTGATGAAAAGATTACACTCGTATGTACGGGATACCACACATATTCTGGGTATATTAGAGAACATTAAATGGCAAGAAGGGTATGCCCTTGCCACTGCCGATGTTGTGTCATTATATTCGTGTATTCCACACGGGTATGGCATACAGGCAGTGAGCTATCATCTAGACAGACATAGTATTTATCCATTAGAATGGAAATGTTTCATTCTGGACGCTCTTAAATATCTTTTGACCCATAATTATTTTCAGTTTGATGGAATTTTTTACATACAAAGTTGTGGAGCATCAATGGGAGCTAAATTTTCTCCCACATATGCTAACCTGTTTATGGGGTGGTGGGAGGAAGATTACCTCTTCCACCACCCCATATATACAGGGTCTGAATCAAGAATAGTATCATATCATAGATACATAGATGATTTATTGATGGTATGGAAAGGAACTGAGATAGAACTTGAGTCCTGTTTTTCCAGTTTCAATGTTAATCCTTTTAACTTGAGATTTACCCACCAATTTGGTGGTGAGTCTGTGGTATATCTAGACTTAGTCATAGGTATTGATAACCTGCATATATACACTAATAATTATCGAAAGCCAGAAGCGAGAAATACCATTCTTTTAGCTACTTCTAATCATCCCACACATTGCATAAAAGCAATTCCCTATGGTCAGTTCTTAAGACTCAGGAGGAATTGTTCCACAGAAGAATTATTTGATAAAGAGAGTGAACAAATGACACAGAGATTGAGAGAACGTGGGTATAACCGCCTTTCATTACAATCTGCCTATCATAAGGCTAAGAGAATGAGCCGTGACAGACTGATAAAAGAAACTAAGAAAAGTGTAGAAGAAAGAAAAAAACTATCTTAATTATAAACAAAACCATAATACAGATATTAATCATAAAAATAAAAATGAAAATATATTCTTTACTACAAAATTCAGTCCACAGTTTAGACAAATTGTAAATATTATAAAAAGATACTTACCTGTTTTAGAGCAGGATTCCGCACTTCATACAGTTTTAAAAATGGGTTGCCAATATGTCCCCAAGAGAGCGCAGTCCTTGGGAGACATATTGTCACCTAGCTTATACGAGACTAAACAAGAACATAGGACCACCTGGCTATCTCATAATGGTAGTTACATGTGTGGTGCCAACCGGTGCAAAACATGTTCTCACATGCATAAATCCTCAACATTTAAAAGTTCCGTGACAGGAAAAACATATGAAATCAGACAGCACATAAACTATAATAGTGACTATGTAGTATATCTCATTACATGTACATGTTGTAATATCCAATATGTTGGGCAATCATAAAAAATGCCATGCACACCAGACTTGCAGTCCTGTGTATTTTACTGCATTATACAGAAGAACTTCAAAGTGACGTTTCGGTACCAACGTTGTACATTCTTCAACAAAATTTTAAAATGCAATAAAATAAACAGGACTGCAGTCTGGTTTGCATGGTATTTTTCTTCTACTCCATAATTTTTAGGTTTGCCAAGGTTTTTTGTAGTTTACACAAGTTTGCGATATGACCAGACGAAGGCTTAGATTGTTTCGATTCTGTAGTGTTTTCCATGGAATTTGGATTGGAATGGTGAGGAGTGTGGTAAAGGAGGTGAAAGAATTTTATTTTGATAGAATTAATTATTCCCAGCCACAAGATTGAAAGGTATCCATTTAGTTAGGTCTTGTTTGATATTTTTAATTAGTGGAATATAGTTGGTTTTGTAAAGTGAGGAATATTGTGATGTTATTTTTATACCTAGGTATTCATATGTAAGTTTTTCCATTGAAAGTTAGAACAGGGTTTAATTTGTTGAATTTCTTTAAAGGGATGAGTATAGGTAAGGCTTGGGATTTGGAGCCATTGATTGTAATGAAGAAGACATCAGAGTAGGAGAGAAGTGAGGGGGATGTATATTAGTAGGATTTCTCAGCAAATATTGATATTTTGTGTGTTGTGCCATGATTTTTATAGATTGTCTGATGTGTATTGCTTGCGGTTCTAATGATAAGCAAATAGTAAGAGGGATAATGGGCAACCCTGTCTCGTTCCTCCTTTGATTGGGAATGGTGTGTTTGAATCCATTGAGTATAATATATGCCCAAGAGGAGTGGTAGTGCAGTTAGAAACAGTGGTGGAAATAATTTTTTAGGACTGTAAACATATATTTCCATTCTACCATATAAACAGCTTACCATTTTGGAGTAAATTATTTAAGATAATATTTAATTGTGATAATATTTATTAATTGTGTTAATGAGACAATTTTAATGTCATCCATTCAAATAAGCACCCTCACACCTTAAAAAAAACAAAATCATGCTTGTATTTGCAATCTATCCAAAGTACAGCAGTAAAGGTGTGGTGCTTACACTGTGTGTTGTGGACACCAGCCCCCAATGTGTCCCCACCACAGTGGTGTCTACAGAATGTGCTGGACATAGAAAAGATGCATACACCACTTAAAATAAGGCCAAATCATTTTTGATCAGCTAGCGAAAAGCCTGGAAATTAAAAATTGCTCTCCCCCTGTGACAGAGTTAAGAAAGATTTATTGCCGGCTTGTATCAAGTTTAAAACAAATCTGAATTTGCTTTACATCAGCTCTGCCACAGAGGAAAGACACAGTGCAAACTAACTGTTCATGACTGTAATTTTGTATTTACTGCAGCTACATGCTTCTGGGCTTGTTTGAAATGCAAGAGAAGAGGTATTTCAAAGGTACTTTTATTGAAGGCAATTGTATGGAACCCCATTTCCTAGTAATGTGTAATTACTGCTTCCATTTTTTAAATTCCTATCCAAATACCTAATAGTTTAAAATACTAATATGAATAGTTGTAATTGGAAGAAATCTTACAGCTCTTCAGCTGCCAATGTCATTTCAGGTGCCTCGTCATTATGAGATATGCCAGGGCACACACCGTTGCTTCTTTTTATCCAAAATTTGGAATGGTGCATGCCTTGACCATCAGTAGAGGGAAGAGAAACCAGATCAGTGATGTGGGCATGCTGTAGAATTACCTAACCCTTTGGATTTTCATAACTTGATTGCGTCTGCAGCTAGAAGGTTCTGAATTGGATCAATTTCTAGTAATCACAGGGCTTCCACATGAAAGCCCTGTGTTTGTACACCACAGTTAACCTTTAAAATGTCAACCATAAATAAAATAAACACCTTGTTCTCCCCCTAGATGTTTTTAATTCTTTTTGTGATGTTCGTCATCTGACCTCATTTCATCTGAAGAACCTGCTTCATGTATGTTCTCATCCTTTTCTTTGTGCTCAGACTTGATTTCTAAAAGAGGTGGCATCACTGACTGATTTGCACCAGACATTGCTGTGGGAACAAAAGACAGATGTACATTATATATGCATTTTATACTTACACAAGTCAAAAAGTGAATTATGGTTGATTACACAATTATAGCACCTGCTGTATTTGAAACAGGTCAAAGCTAAATTATTTTCACCATGCTGTCAAAGATGGCCATGTTTAGACAAAATAAGATCAAAATAAACTGTGTTCAAAGTAACCTAAGGCAAGGTTGGGCAAAGCCAAGCAGCCAACTGCATTTACAATGTTTTCTCTGGCTACTAAAGTTTTGTGACTGCCTGCTAGTTTTAAAACTATTGATTTACACATGCCAAATGAGTTCTAAATACTAAATATCTCCAAATTCCTCTCTGCATGTTACCCAACGAAAAAAAGTTCAGCAATGATTCTCAGTTTTAAAAGATTTTTAATGTTAACAACAAAACTTCCTAAAGTAACTCAGCAGCAAAGTAATGAGGCTAAGGATTTAAAGCCACCCAGCCAACATAGCAGTAAAACAGCCCCCCTCTCCCGAATGGCCAACCATATCTCAGGAGCCAGGATAAGGATTGCAGAAGCTTACCGTACCTTTTATGCAATCCACCGCAGCAGCACTGAAAATTCTATGCCTCTTCCTGGTTCTAATCAACTATAGCGCGCATTATCACGCATGCACACTATAGTTGGGACCTGTCGTTCTACTGCAGTGGATCGTGTGAAAGGTATGTTCCAGCAATCTTCGTCCCTGGCTCCTGAAATATTTTTGAGAATAGAAGTTAGCATAGCTACTTAACCTACAGGTCTTCAATGAATACATTAAAGGAATAGGTCACTTTTCAAGTGAACTATTCCTTTAACATTAACTGCAATGAGCATATTAGAAATCTGTAAATGTTTGATTGCCAATCAGGGACCAGAAAAAGATTTTAATTTCATTTTTTAAGATTCCTATTATTACTTATTGTGAATTGGGCCTTAAAAAGGAGTATAATTTATGAATATGTAAAACAAAAATACTTATCCAAAGATTTTTTGATTGACCTGAATGCATTGTGCCAGTACATAAACCTTATTTTCTTGTGAATTTACTGCCCAGGGCAACAGAAAACACAAAGTTTTAGCTTTTGTAAACTGAAATTTTAATACTTTCTAGGGGCAACAACCTATAAAAGGTTTTGGCATTCAGCATGCAATTCTGTATAAAATTGTTTTTGGCACTTCCTTGGGATGCTGATACAGTATTTCATAACTGTTGACATAATAAAAGATTTCTATCTATTACTTAGTAATTTTATGCTGAAAATTAATAGATTTATATTACCATTAAACTCTGTTGGAAAGTGGAAGTCAGTTTGCAGTTCCTTATGTTAAAGATTATTGTATGAGCATACCTCTGTAATTTTCTTGAGATTTGTGATTCATTTCTGTGCTTGAAGCAGAAACCGTGTTAGACAGAGCTGAATGGTCACTGGATAGCTTATAGACTCTTCTCTATGATTGGCCACCTATTAAAAAAAGAAAGACAATAAACATAAGCAGTGAAAAAAGGAGTTAATAAGTTTATTAAATACTTAAAGTTAAATTCCTTAAATGCATTGATTAGACCAGGAGGTTACAGAGCATGCTTAACCTTCTGTTCTTCATCAATGCATGTGGACAGGGCCGTTTTTAGGCATAAGCCACCTAGGCAAAGTGCTAGGTTCCTATAATAAACCAGGGCGTCCAGTGTTCTCCCTGTCAGCTTTTACTTTTGCTGTGTTAGAACTGCTCTCCTTGTTCTGCTGTAATCTGTAACATTGTATCTAGTACAGAGCCTGAACTCCACACTCTATTTAGCAACAAATGGTGCAAATGAACTGAAGGGGAAGGAGGAGGGGAAGGATGACCTCAGCCAATAAGTGAGAGAGCAGTTCTAAAATCCCAGTTAAAAGGTGCTGCAGACTTATAACAGTGGCCCCTGTGAACTAGCAGCCATGATATCCCTATCCTGAACCTTTCTTCTTCTTCCACCCAACTCTCCAATATAACTTAGAGTGAGTGTGGAGTGACAATTCAGTGGAGGACGGAAAGCAGGTACATACTGTATATCATGTTAATGCTGGCAGGTGAAAGGGTTAAAGGTAATACTCTTTTGGTACTGAAAATATTAATAGCAGTACTCTAGGAAAGTGTTACACTAAGAGTTTAATGCACTATTCTGGGTCAGTGCTGGCACTGAAATTACTAGAGGAAAGTGTGCTGGCACTGAAGGGTTAAATGCAATACTCTGGGCAAAAGTATTAATAGTCCTCCACACTTGTAATAGCAGATTGGTTACCTCTATCTATGCTTCCATCCTTTAACAGCATGAAGTAAATTTAAGCAAATACAATGTTGGTAGAGGTACACTCAGGT
Source organism: Hymenochirus boettgeri (assembly GCA_019447015.1). Taxonomy (NCBI): domain Eukaryota; kingdom Metazoa; phylum Chordata; class Amphibia; order Anura; family Pipidae; genus Hymenochirus; species Hymenochirus boettgeri. The sequence continues at coordinate 409,883,507 of CM033469.1, read as the reverse complement.
GACACTCAGCTTAACTGCACCTGGCGGTTTATTACATGTGTCAACAAATGTTTCGAGCCACACTGGACCCTTTTTCAAGTGTAATACTTGAAATACACTGAAGGTTTAATAGCAATACTCTCGGGAAGTGCTGGCAGTTAATGCCAATACTCTTGGAGGGATAGGCCACACTACTGCACTTTTGAGCACAATGGGATTGCGTTCTGATCACACTAGGGCACCAAAATGGCTAGAAACAGCCAGGAACGAAGATAGATAAACTTAACTTTCACGCGATCCACCGCAGCAGAACTGACAGGTCCTGACCGCTTCCTGGTTCTGATAACTATAGCGCACATGCACGCTATATGCGCGCTATAGTTAAATTGAACAGGACATTTAATCAATACATTAAAAGAATAGTTCACATTTGCTTCCTTTAACTAGAAATAACATAAGCATAAATTAATATGTCTTGGTTATGGGAACTTTTCAGAAACGCGCACACCGGAATTACATGAGTCCAGACCCACTTCTTGGATAAAAATACAACTTTATTCGGGTGTCTTACGCCATGTCCTACAAACGGTAAGAAATCCCGCCTTACGCGTTTCGAGCCAATAGCGGCTCTTACTCATAGGCTAGGGGTGTGTGTCCTGGTGAGTTCCTCTTATAGGGGGAATTGCGTCACGTGAAAAAACGCCCCTGGAACGTCTTAACCTATCGTATCACTTAAAAACAATAAAAAAACCAAAAGGTTGATTATCAAGACTTGCAACATTGTAACTACTATACAATGAAGGAACATACAATAAACATATGATTGCAATGTCATGATAACAATAGAAAAGAATATATATATAAAAGAATACACAACTCTTACACTGTGTAGTATTGCAAACAGTTAAAGTCACATCTACAGAACATATGGAGAACTTGTAACAATATATTCTACTTATCATATATTCCACACTATTATTGTGGTTAAAGGCCCTATGTATTGGAAAATAGTTATATAATACACACCTTATTTCTAATCTATGTAGCAAAGAATGTCATATCTCGAGTTTAAGCCTAAAGGGATTCTAGTGTCCAGATTAAATATCCACGAACGTACTTCCGTCTTTCTGAGTTGGGCTAATCTGTCTTTATTTCGTTTGTCCTGATAAACTTTCTGTATTCCTTGTATCCTCAAATATTTTAAATTAGATTGATTACACGATGAAAAATGACGTCCTACTGGACTGTTAATATTACAATGAGTTATATCTCTGATATGTTCACGAACTCTAGACTTTAAAGAGCGGGATGTACATCCAACATATTGGATATTACAACATGTACATGTAATGAGATATACTACGTAGTCACTATTACAGTTTATGTGCGGTCTGATTTCATATGTTTTTCCTGTCACGGAACTTTTAAACGTTGAGGATTTATGCATGTGAGAACATGTTTTGCATCGGTTGGCACCACACATGTAACTACCATTATGAGATAGCCAAGTGGTCCTATGTTCTTGTTTAGTCTCGTATAAGCTAGGTGCAATATGTCTCCCAAGGACCGCGCTCTCTTGGGGACTATTGGCAACCCATTTTTAAAACTGTAGAAGTGCGGAATCCTGCTCTAAAACAGGTAAGTATCTTTTTATAATATTTACAATTGGTCTAAACTGTGACTGAATTTTGTAGTAAAGATATATTTTTATTTTATGATTAATATCTGTATTATTGTTTTGTTTATAATTAAGATAGTTTTTTCTTTCTTCTACACTTTTTTTAGTTTCTTTTATCAGTCGTCACGGCTCATTCCTTAGCCTTATGATAGGCAGATTGTATGAAAGGCGGTTTATACCCACGTTCTCTCAACTTCTGTGCATTTGTTCACTCTCTTTCAAATAATTCTTCTGTGGAACAATTCCTCCTGAGTCTTAGAACTGACCATAGGAATTGCTTTTATGCAATGTGTGGGATGATTAGAAGTAGCTAAAAGAATGGTATTTTTCGCTTCTGGCTTTGCTAATTATTAGTGTTATATGAGGTTATCAATACCTATGACTAAGTCTAGATATACCACAGACTCACCACCATTGGTGGGTAAATCTCATTTAAGGATTAACATTGAAACTGGAAAAACAGACTCAAGTTCTATCTCAGTTCCTTTCCATACCATCAATAAATCATCTATGTATCTATGATATGATACTATTCTTGATTCAACCCTGTATATATGGGGTGGTGGAAGAGGTAATCTTCCTCCCACCACCCCTAAACAGGTTAGCATATGGGAAAATTTAGCTCCCATTGATGCTCCACAACTTTGTATGTAAAAAATTCCATCAAACTGAAAATAATTATGGGTCAAAAGATATTTAGAGCGTCCAGAATGAAACATTTCCATTCTAATGGATAAATACTATGTCTGTCTAGATGATTACTCCTGCTTATGCCATACCCATGTGGAATACACGAATATAATGACACAACATCGGCAGCGGCAAGGGCATACCCTTCTTGCCATTTAATGTTCTCTAATATACCCAGAATATGTGTGGTATCCCGTACATACGAGTGTAATCTTTTCATCAGGGGTTGTAACAAATCTACCAATTCTGACAGTCCTTCATTAAGTGATGAGATACCTGCCACTATGGGTCTTCCTTGCGGAGGAAAAATTCCTTTATGAATGTTTGGAAGTGTGAAGTGGGAAACGGCTGTGCAGGAACCAACCTTTTTTCATGTCGAACTAATAATTCCAATGCGATTCCACCTTCCTATCTTCACCAATTTATCCAAAATCCTTTTGAATTGTTCTGTAGGATCAGATACTAAGCTCTTATATGTATTGACATCACTAAGTTGGCGTAACGACTCTGTATTATAATCTTCCCTATTTAGTATTACCACCATACCACCCTTGTCTGAATTTTTTATGCTATCATCTTGTTTTAGTACTTCTAAAGCTTTGAATTCCTGAGCTGACATATTCTGAAATTTATTACTTTTGGTGCCCATGCAATCCTGTTTCAATTTTTTTAAATCCCTCTCCACTAGTTCTTGAAAATTGTCGACCTGAAATTTCCGTTTTTTCTGTATGAGGACCTGGAAGACATTGAAGTGGAAGACAGGGAGGCACTATCCGAACCATCATCTCCTTCGCTGCCACTCTTCCACTTCAATGTCTTCCAGGTCCTCATACAGAAAAAACGGAAATTTCAGGTCGAACTACCAGAAGTTGGCTCCATCTAATACTGGGAGATATTCCACCTCAGGACAAAAAACTCACAAACCAACTAAACCTGGCATGGAGGATCCAGAAGGGAACATTCAGAGAAATAAAAGCAAGTCTGGCAGGAATAATTTCCCCTTAGACCAAAGAGAACCAGACGAGGATACAGGTATGGTGTGGAACAGAGGGCATCGCCTAAGGGAGAGAAAGAATAACAGGACAATGTTCTAAATTTATCAAAAAGACCTTTAAATTGCCATGAACTTTGTCCTCAACAAGGGTTTATCGTTTTGTCCAACAGAATCTTTCAATCTATTGGGTACCCTTATGGACCTTAACAAATTTGTAAGAAAGATTGTTCTTAGAAAATGCTTTTTACAAACAAGCGTAGAATGTGATAATGATGTTAATGATGCATGTGTTTTGACAGAATTCGATGAACAGGTGTTAGAGAATTTGGAACTATTACGTACCATGGCTGATAACAAGCATGGTGACTCTCAGCTTTTGGGTGTTGATCCAAAGTTATATAAACAGAAATTTAAAACTAAATCAAATTATTATCCCATTAAAATTAGGAGTCAGGCGGTAGACAATTTTCAAGAACTAGTGGAGAGGGATTTTAAAAAATTGAAACAGGATTGCATGGGCACCAATATTAATAAATTTCAGAATATGTCAGCTCAGGAATTCAAAGCTTTAGAAGTACTAAAACAAGATGATAGCATAAAAAATTCAGACAAGGGTGGTATGGTGGTAATACTAAATAGGGAAGATTATAATACAGAGTCGTTACGCCAACTTAGTGATGTCAATACATATAAGAGCTTAGTATCTGATCCTACAGAACAATTCAAAAGGATTTTGGATAAATTGGTGTATCTGATCCTACAGAACAATTCAAAAGGATTTTGGATAAATTGGTGGAAGATGGAATTAGCATTGGAATTATTAGTTCCGACATGAAAAAAGTGTTGGTTCCTGCACAGCAAAAAAGTGTTGGTTCCTGCACAGCCGGTTATTCCCATCTTTCACCACCTTCCAAACATTCATAAAGGAATTTTTCCTCCGCAAGATCTATCTATCTATCTATCTATCTATCTATCTATCTATCTATCTATCATCTATCATCTATTATCTATCTATCTATCATCTATCTATCTATCTAACTATCTATCTATCTATCTATCTATCATCTATCATCTATCTATCTATCTATCTATCATCTATCTATCTATCTATCTATCTATCTATCTATCTATCTATCTATCTATCTATCTATCTATCTATCTATCTATCTATCTACCTATCTATATATTATCTATCATCTATTATCTATCTATCTATCTATCTATCTATCTATCTATCTATCTATCTATCTATCTATCTATCTATCTATCTATCTGATAGCTTGAGAAAGGTCTAAGACACAGACCGAAAAGTTGCTATCTGTTTTTTTGCACATGTAATTAAAAGTGGAATTTCTGCACAAGTCCTGTGAGTGCTCTGCAAATTTGTTTTAAGGTTGGATATCTATCTATCTATCTATCTATCTATCTATCTATCTATCTATCTATCTATCATCTATCTATCTATCTATCTATCTATCTATCTATCTATCTATCTATCTATCATCTATCTATCAATCATCTATCTATCTATCTATCTATCTATCTATCTATCATCTATCTATCTATCTATCTATCTATCATCTATCTATCTATCTATCTATTATCTATCTATCTATTATCTATCTATCTATCTATCTATCTATCTATCATCTATCTATCTATCTATCTATCTATCTATCTATCTATCATCTATCTATCAATCATCTATCTATCTATCTATCATCTATCTATCTATCTATCTATCAATCATCTATCTATCATCTATCTATCTATCTATCTACCTATATGTCTGTCTGTCTGTCCGTCTGTCCGTCTGTCCGTCTGTCCGTCTGTCCGTCCGTCCGTCCGTCTGTCTGTCTGTCAGTCTGTCAATCTGATTGTCTATCTTTTATTATTAATTAATATTAATGTGCGTCTATTGATTCATATTATCTTAGTCCGTTCTTTGTTGTGTCTTTTCATATATTAATAAGGAACTAAACATTGTATGTAGGAGAACTATAAAGGGAAAGTGCAGGTGATTTGTAGTCAAAGCGAGAACCCAACTTATCCTTGATGATAGGTAAAATATACTGCGGGGCGAACATTATAAAATGTATGAGGGAATGTAAAAATCAGAGACGGAAATGGAAATAATACTGAGCGCGGAATTTTATTGTCCCTCGCTCATTGTCAGTCCACAAAATCAGAGTCATATATAAGGGAAACATGACAGGCTAATGGCACCCAATTTACCCACAAGGATGGCTTTGTGCTTCCAAGGGCCTTTTACATGCAACACTTTAAAAAATTGAGCAAGTGTCTGTTCATCGGAGATGTTATTCTACCCTGAATCTCCCGATCCGCGCGCAATATGATTTTTATAACGCCATTAGAAACATTCCATTGAAAGCATTTTACAAAATCATAATACAACGATTGTTCAAGGAGTCGAGATTCGACAGGGGGGAAAAAAAAGAAAAGAAACGTTCTCTTTCTAAAGTCACTTTGAGATGGTGACGGAGTATTGAAAAGCTTTTGTTTATTAAGCTTGGGAATAGCTAACTGTGGAACGCACACAAGCCTATCTCCTTCTCTCCGTGTTTTTTTTTAATTCCACTGCTAGAAATCTATAAATGTCCTTGAAGGACGGATGATACTGGAAGACGGAGAGAACTTATGTCATTGTTCGTCTTCTGCGTCAACTTATTTTTTGTACAGCATCTTAAAAGGAAATGGTACTCGGGGGTATAGTAAGTAACTGTATTTTTGTTACTGCCTTCGTAGTAATTATTAGCGCGCGTTTAATAGGCGCTGATATAACGAGGAACAGCGAGAAACGTCTCAATGTTTTTAAAGTGTTTGGGGGTCATTTTAGTAGACATTGAATATGATCACAGCCAAAGGAATAAGTGGATCTTTAAAGGGTAAACTGAACTGTGTCAGATAAAACTTATTTTTTGTAAATAAGCAATAGATGGACGAGATTGCATTTAAAGTATTATATTATTATTATTGTTATTATTATTATTATTGTGGATTTATATGGCGCCAACATCTTCCGTAGCACTTTACAATTACATGTATACATTCACATCAGGCCCTGTTCTGAAGAGCTTACAATCTAAGCACATTTATGTGACACATACAACCTATCAGTATATCTTTATGATGGTGGGAGAAACCGGAGTGCCCGGAGGAAACCCACGCAAGCACGGGGAGAACATACAAACTCCTTGCAGATGTTTCCAAGGGTGGAATCGAACTCAGGACTTCATCGCTGCAAGGGATCAGTGCTAACCACTGACCCACTGTGTAAAACATCTTGTAATACAGATTCAGAATCAATTAATTTTAAGACAGATTCCTTGATTGACACTGCATCTTCTTTATTCATTGAGGATATATTGTCTTCAATTACAAATAAATTAACAAATATTCCAATTGTTATTTTAACATGTCTATGTCAATGGGTACGCATGAAAAATCTTCATTCATTCAGCTTGGTCAGTAGGTCCACTAACCAAGATGAATGAATAAGATGTTTTGGTGGGGCTTGTAAAATTGTGGAAATAATGTTTCCCCCAATCATAATTTTGACCTTTTTAAGTCATAGGAAAGAGTCAGTTCTCGTATATTAACATAATTACAGTGAACTATTTCCCCTTTGCTTTTCAACTTAAATCAACAGCCTTCTATCATTTTTAAATGAGGGAAATCTACATTATTTGATGTCTGAACATGGTAAATCCATTAACACTCTTTCGGGGTTTTTTTGTAAGTCAATTATAAATCACTTTTACGATTTTCAGTCTTAGAAGATAATTTATAAAAGTAAATTGCAAAACTTCCCCTTTATTGGCTCTGTTAATACTGACGGGTCTGGTTATTTTAACATGGCACCTGGGTTTTGAACTAAGATTGTGTATCACCTACACAACTGAATGATAATAAAACTGCGGTATTTGTGACCATGGGTTATTGTGGATAGATGGGCACTAATATCTTCACTTGGCACATGGGCAGTAAGGTTGTGGAATGCTCGGCCTGAAAATGTTCAAGGCAGCTATATAGCTTAAGGAGAGGTTGGCCAAAAGGAGCAAAAACCAGAAGCAATTTCTTACTCCCAGGTTCCCCAGAGTAAGGGGGATATGCAAAATTTCTCCTTTATGTCCTATGGCTAATGCATGTGTCCAGAACCGCTGGGTTGTTAGCATGCAATACAGCCTATGGTATAGAGCCAATCATCTGAAAATGTTGTAATGGCAGAATATTTTAACACATTGAAGTCTATCAGGGCTATTTACCGCACTGAAAGGTGCAGTTGCCATTACCACTGTAATATTGGTTAACGTGACTTTAACTCATAGCTTGGGGTGGATGCTCGGGTAACGCAGTCAACCACGCAGCTTCTGCAAGCGAAATGATATGAATTTAGCATAATAGCTGGTATTAAACAATGGTTAATCTCCATTGTGTGGCTATATTCTAGCTAAACTTAACATCATTGGCCCAATTGGACCAGGGAACCAATAGCAGTGTGTCGCCCTGTAAATCCATTGGTGTGATTGGCTATGTTTAGGCAGGTGTTGTTTTCTGATTTTAGGCTTTGTGTTGACGAGTTGGACCAAATAGACTTCTTGCCTTTTTTCAAAACAAGCCCTAATGACGAATCGAATTCTGCCAATATTCCATTTTTTCATAATTAGTCATCACCTATCGGACACTCCCGGTGATTGTAAGAAGGTTTGTACAATCTGTAGTGGTCTGTTAATTGTTAAAACAGGATTAGTCTGTATTATAATTTGAGTAAAAAAAGCCTGAAGGATCAAAAAAACAAGATTCAATAGAGTCTACAGATGATTACAAATTCCTAACTGCAATTGTTCCATATATAGTACAACCCACACACAATACATCTGAAGAGTAACCATCTGTACACAATGTAACTAGAAAACAGCAAGCCTTAAGAGGACAGATGTCTTTGTACATAAAATAAAATGAGAAATTGACTAGGTGAGCAATAATGAGGAAATAATATATTACCAGTACACAGATATCATGGGATGAGTCTGGCTTTATTTGAAGATGAAAGGGCCCCCAGGAAATTAGGAAGGACGGGGGCCCGGACAAATGGGAATCTACTTAAACAAGAAGCATCCGGTTTCTAATCTAAAAATGAAACCCAATTTACAAAGTGTTTATCAGTGCCAATTCCTTCATTGCTATGTTGGGTGCCCATTTGCTGTGCTATATTTCTCTTTGCTTATTCATAGTGTCCAATCAGTAGTGCTAAATGTATGCCTCCCCATAATGCCCAATTAATATGCCTTTCTAAGTTCTAATTCATCCATTTATTCTATGGGGGCCAATCAGTAGTCTTAAATTCTACCCTCCCTTCACAGGGATACTTCTCGATATCAGCAGTACCTGTCTTGGAAACCAGTGAGTTGTCTCCAATTGCACAAAATGATTGGATGGTGGTAGTAGTAGTGATGATTGTGATTGGTTATAAAAAATATCATTGAAAAAACCCCAACAAATTAATGTTTAGTTTGATGCACCACAGGATAACAGAAGATTAAAGGGCATGTCAACCCTTAAAAAAAACTGATGTCCATTACCTTCCCACAACCCCAACTAATATATTCAGTACATTATTTTATTATTTTATGCATTGCTAACCAGATATAAGCTAGCTCCATTATCCCTGCAGTCTGACATGGCTGTGATAAACCGATGTTCATCTCCTCAGCTGCCATTTTGATATTGTGATATACATCTGTCTTTTTATAAATTTACATGTAGATTGTTATAATTACATGTAAATTGTTATAATTACATGTATATTGTTAAAATTGCATGTATATTGTTATAATTACATATATATTGTTAAAATTACATGTATATTGTTATAATTACATGTATATTGTTATAGTTACATGTATATGGTTATAATTACATGTATATTGTTATAGTTACATGTATATTGTTATAGTTACATGTATATTGTTATAGTTACATGTATATGGTTATAGTTACAGTGTATATTGTTAGTAGTATAGTATATGTATATGTTATAGTTACATGTATATTGTTATAATTACATGTATATTGTATATAATTAACATGTATGATTGTTATAGTTACATGTATATTGTTATAGTTACATGTATATTGTTATAGTTCATGTATATGGTATAGTTAACATGTATATTGTTATAGTTACATGTATATTGTATAGTTACATGTATATGTTTATAGTTACCTGTATATGGTTAGTTACATGTATATTGTTATAGTTACATGTATATTGTTATAGTTACATGTATTATAGTTATAGGTTTACATGTATATTGTTATAGTTACATGTGATAGTTATAGTACATGTATATTGTTTATAGTACATGTATATTTTATAGTTACATGTATATTGTTATAGTTAATGTTATTTGTTTTAGTTACATGTATATTGTTATAGTACATGTATATTGTTATAGTTACATGTATATTGTTATAGTTACATGTATATTGTTATAGTTACATGTATATTGTTATAGTTACATGTATATTGTTATAGTTACATGTATATTGTTATAGTTACATGTATATGGTTATAGTTACATGTATATTGTTATAATTACATAAAGAATCATGAGGAAGATGCAATATAAATGAGTTATATTCACGTTTCCTGGTATAATATCGGGTTAGCAGGGTTTTAACTCATTATTCCCAGGGCCTGCATACTAAACAGGGGCCTGATGCAATAAAGTAAAGATTTGTTTTTGTACTAAGTAATATTCCAAAAACTAACATCTAACACAAGAGGCGTACCCTCCGCGCTACTTACCTGAGGCCTTCTTTTCAGCCCCACGCAAAGAGAGAGACTAAGCATGTCTGGAACCCCGGAAAAAGGCAAATCTTATCGGTGATGCCATTGAGATATCCTGACACCGGAAAAAATAAATATTATTTTGAGAATTGAGCCTTTTGAAGGAGTTCACAGGCTGCCGTTAAGGCCTTTCATATGGACATTTTTGTTCTGGTCTTTGAGGACCATGCAATTCTCTAATTTCCAAAACTCATTCAAACTCCGAGAAACCCAGTAACCAAAAACCACTATGTCCATCTCCATCAACCCCCCTCCCAAATCCATAAATAAAAATCATATGGAAATGAACCTTGTATTATACACAGAGAGATTCATTTAATTAGCAGGGCTGCATTAATTGCACACTAATTGCATTTAAACTGCAACAGACTCAGCCTTGCTGTGTTTCCTCTGGTTAACCTGTGGTTCACCAAATGGTTTCTAATACAACTTCCATCATTCCCTGACTGCATTCTGGAGAATGCTGGGAATAATCCAACTACATCTGCAGTAGTGATGTTGAAATTTGCTGCAGTTTGAAATCTGAAGACGGACAAAGATTCTTGAACCAAAGTGATTGAACCTATCAGGTTAAACCCTGTGTATGGCATGGGATAAGACATGAATTCAATAAAAGTTCTTATCATTAAAAAAGGTGCTAATTTTGCCCCAACCAATCAGATGTTCGCTTTTATATGTTTAATAAAACCTGATTGGTTGGGGCAAAATTAGCACCATTTTTAACGATAAGACATTTTATTGAATCTCCCTGGAAGAGAGAGAGAAATGAAGAGAAGTTGAGTGAGATGGTTAATTCATTGTGGTGGGCCGCCCCCAGTCTGTCAGGAGGTGGAGCCACAGAGGGGGGAGTTTTCAGAAGGGAAGATCGTATTTGATTGAATACTGCCAAAGCAATATAATAATATAATATAACATGTTATATATATATGGCTCCATTCTCCTCCATTCTCTCTGCAGTCATCTGAAAGTCTCAGAACAGTACGCATGCTAGAAAGGATTAACAACATTGTTTTTAGGATTAATGATATTTCCACCTTAATGCCATTTAATTAATCCCCTAGCTATGGTCACCACGTGTGTTTGTTTTAATTCAATCCTGTCTGTACCTCGGTCTCTTCCCCCCTCCAATAAGGTGTGAGAAATGCTGATTTCTACGGATCACTGGTTTGAGCGAGGGGAGAAATGTGACTTTATTACTCGGATTGTGTTCTGGTGATTATGAAAATGTCAAAGTTTAATTCTGCTGAAGAAATTGGTACGCTTCATTTAAATAGCGTCTTTGGTAATTAGGACAGAGTGCTAATTCATCGCCTTGCGAGCGTGGTCTGTGCGCTGATGCAAATTCTATCCTATGTCCCACAATTGATCATTTTATTGCCAATAATATCAGTGGGAATCTGTATCTTTCCACCGGCCCGTTCTGTAGTTTATTATGTTTGATCCCCGCTGAGTGACGTTCTGCTTTAGATATATATGGTGGATACAAGGAGTTTAATTCAACAAATTATTTAAGTTTTAGAAACACGACAACTATTTTTCTCTGGGAAAAGATCTTAAGTTATTGCATCGATATCACTTGTTACACGTTTGATAAATAGTCTGCTAATAAGCACAGATACATTACTAGAGCCTTGTCGGTGTAGACAGGTTATAGATATGATTATGAGAGATGTCTCAGTGCGGTGAACTATAAAAGACAAGCAGCAATTAGTTGGACCTCTGAAAAGTTTGTGTGTTATTATTGCAAGATCTCTAAAGCAAATTCCCCTAATGTATAGCAAGGAAACGCATCACTCATGTTTAATGTCATTCCTAATTAAAGAGTTACATGTTTGAAACAATAAGATCTTCCAGTAGAGGAACCTCTCCACTGAGCATGTCTGAGGTCACTGGGCTAGGGGAGAGGGCAGGAATGGCAGGGATTTACTGTACTGAAAGATTTACTCTATTAAATAAATTAAATAGAATAAAAGCAGATTTTTAAATTGATTTTATTTCAGTAGTTTATGAGCCAGAATGTCTACATATTTAATTTGTAGATGGAAAAATGCCAACCTCCGAAGAAAGGTAGGTTTTTGTGCTCTTGAAGTTCATTAATAAACGAACCACCATTTTAAGATTATTATTCTCTGCAACAGACTATATAATGGTGCCCATACACTGCAGCTTACCTGATCCTGTTCCCGCATGGTTCCCAACTTCCAAACAACCCCCCAGCCCAATCGCATTGATCGATGATATTGTCAAATCATAAAGGGTTATTTGACTAGGGAACCTTGCCGGATTGTGTGATAGTAATCCGGCAATAAAATAAAATCAATTTAAAAATCTGCTTTTATTCTATTTAATTTATTTAATAGAGTAGACCGTACAGCTGTCGGATTGAATATTGAATCACCTGTAATGTCTACTACGTGTATGGCCACTTTTAGACAAACTGCTTGAAAGATTTCCTACTGCTAATAACAAAAATAATAAAATTGATAAAAAAATAAAAACTGAACTTTAAATGATCACAATATATAATATATGCATATATTCACTACTATATGCAGTAAGTTACAATTATGTACTCATTAATGGGCATTAATCTGGGCCATTGTTCACCAATAGAACATGTCAGAGGACAGGTGGACATCCCAGAGTTTTTCACTGTGAGAACGGTAAAGTTATGGAACTGTCTTCCATTGGACATGGTGATGGCAGGTTCATCAAATAGTTTTTAAAAGAAATCTGAATGAGTTTCTGCAAACAAGGAATGTTGCAAGTTACTGGTATTGATACATAAAGTAGAGTTGATCCAGGGATATTTCCGATAGGAGTCAAGAATGATTTCCCCCCCCTTCATAATTCTGGTAGTTTTTTTTTGCCTTCCTCTGGATCAACAGTTGAAGGCAGGAAATGTGGGTATTGCTGAGTAGGTTAGACTGGATAGACGTATGTCTTTATATTCAACCTCAAATACTACAACTCCTATTATACTATATTGTAACCAGCAAATCAGGTAAATACACTACTATGATGTAAGTTTTATGTTCTGTACTGTATATTACCAGTCTGTAGAAGGTAGAGTTTACATTCTGGATTAAACGGGATAAAGATTTGCATATTGTATATAGCATAGCTGACAATGTATCTACCATATTTAGAATACAATCTTACAAAAAGGGATTCATGAAACTGGTAAGGGTTAAAGTAAGGTTGATAAATGCAATGAAGGAAATTGTAATCACGGTTCTAACAATTTACTAGGCAAGGTTAGATTGTTTACAGCGAAGATAGTGGAGGTTTTATGACTTTGTATAAATATGTAGGGTTTCTTACTGTATAAAGAAAAAATGTGCTTCATTTTTCTGCCAGTAAATCTTACTAGAGGACACAAGGGCATCTCCTGGGGCTAAAAGAATGAAAGTTTTATCTTCAGGTAAAGCAAAGGTATGAAATTCTCTCCCTAAAGAGATTTTATTGGTAGAGAGTCTGGTAACATGGCCTATACAATTATTAACCCAAGCAGGTGGAAACAATTATTTCAGATGACAATGTGTACAATGAATGTTCAAATCTGTTGTGTTTTGTTCTGTTTTCAAACTTTTGGAAAAGTCAGGGAAGAAATAAGGGTATGAAAAGCATGGTAACTTACTATAGCTGGCTCAGGCGCATGGGAATTAGTATGTGGAACACGTACAAACCACCAGAACTTAAATAAAATTACATTTCCTTCACGCAAGCTGTTTTTGAGCTTCCACATATACCATATATTCAAGGCTACTATTCGGTAATCCTCGAAAATATCATTGTATTTTCCGTAAGCCTCAAAAGTAGTGGTGCACGTACACTTTGAGGGTAATTGAATATACAAGGCTACTTTCTAAGGTTACCGAAAATACGGAAAGTTCCGCAATCCAAAAGTAATTTAGAAGGTGACAGCAAACACTGGCATCAATATTTTCCTTTTAGGAACAATCAAACTGGTAAGTATTGTGGCCACATGGCATGTAGCTTTGGTGGTGTGGTTTGGTGGCATGATAGTATACATTTTCATTTGGGGGTATAAGATAAATATTTCAGTGATTATATTGACATTTCCATTGACACAAAGATACAAATGTGTAACTTACTCAGACATGGTCAAAATCAGCTCATGTATATCTATTTATTTCTTTTTTTGAATTTTATTTTGAACTTTTTCAGTGTAAATACCAAGGAGATTTTCTGCTGCTTAGCTAGACATTCCTTTGTTCCTACGTCTTCAAGCCTTCAATCTGGAGAAGAGGGAAAAAAAAATATATACAAAAAAAAAAAAAAAACAAATTATAATTTCTTGACTAGTGAGGAAAATTAAATATTTATTGGTTTAGTTAAAATACATCTGCTCCGCGCAGCCACAAAACTGCAAATATCTAGAAATTAGGATTCTGCGTTTATTTCTTTTCTCTCACGAGTCTCGCTTTTGAAAAGCTTTGACATATTCAGCAAACATGATGGACGCATGTAATGAAGAATTGCATTTCTATTAATATTCACATACAAATAATCTCAGCCTAGCAAATAAAGTCTGGGATACAATAAAAAAAATAAAATGGAGAGGGAATATGTAATTTCAGAAATCTCTGGGCGTTACGCATGAAAATAGATCTGGGCCGATGTGAAATGTTAACCCTCTAAAGGAACTGTCACATCATTTTTTGTCTTTCTGAAGTACCTTCTGTTTTAAGAAGACTCTATTTGATGTTATTCTTTGTGTAGGGCTCCCCTTATAAAGATAGCTGATTTGTATCTTGTCTTTCCAATGACTTACAAAATATTTGTAGGATAAAGAAAATGGCAAATCATTTTATAAATACAAAAAGGCCCTAATGACTCACAACGCAATGGAGAATCTTGTGGCCATTTTGTAGTTATATTATTGGGATAATCATCCCCAGAACCACAACATACCGATATTTGGAAGTTTATGGTGCCTTTTATGTGTTCTTGAATCTGATTCACAACAATTCCACATAACCACATAATTAATGGTAAATAATTTTAGCATCATTATGATGTCACAGTAAATATAATATCAAATGAAGCCAGTAACCTGTTCAACACCTGTTTTAAAGGAAAATTAAGGCAAAAGCATTAAAGGAATATTTTTGCCTGAAAAAATCTCTGGTATCCAAATATTATACATTTACTACAGAAAAACTATTTTTATGTACTAACCACTGAAAACCAACTTTCCTGTTAATCTGGAAACATCTTTAAAAAGTGATAGAATCTGCAAGATTTTTCTAAAAAGCTGAACTTTATGAGTTTGGACGAACTCGAACTATTCGAACTAGTTTGGGTTCGAACTAGTTTGTTTTTCCGGACTCGCGGCTGTATTTTCGATAATTATTGCAAATTCAATAATGATCGAATTTACGGGCCGTTCGCTAACCCTAGAATGTATTGTTCACTAACACTCGAAAGTATCATTCGTTTTCGATAACCCTTGAATGTACAGATCGTTTTTGCTAACCCTAGAATGCATTATTCACTAATCCCTCGAATGTAGCCTTCGATTTTCGTTAACCGTCGAAAGTATTGTTCATTTTTGGTAACCCTCAAATGTATGGATCATTTTCGCTAACCCTAGAATGTATCGTTCTCTAACCTTTGAAAGTATCATTTGTTTTCGGTGACCCTCAAATGTATGGATCGTTTTCACTAACCCTCGAAAGTATCATTCATTTTTGCTAACCCTCGAATTTATGGTTCTATTGTTGATAACCCTTGAAAGTATCGTTCGGTAACCCTCGAATTGGCCGTAACCCTCGAATGTAGCTTGCGCAAAACCCGACATCTGCACGCTCGTGTTTAAAAAGTGTTTTAACAAGTTTGGTGATAGTGACATGTTCCCCAGACCATTTCCTAGATGCCACAGCCATTTACAGTAAGTTACTATTAGTTTAGCTGTAAATCATCAGAACTTTTTAAACTATCACTTTCGAACTTTTAGTGAAGTTAGAAAACAGACCGAACATGAAGTTCACTTATCTCTAATGTAAAGCACAGGGAGAACGCTCAGGACTGCACAGTTCTCTCAGCACAACCAACTCCCTATGCTTTAAGTACAGCGAGACGACCGTGGCTGATGGAAATTTTTGGGCATTTCGGAGCAATCTCAAGGCCGGTGGTGAATGTTCACTGGCCTCGGTTGCACTCGGAAATGCACTACACACATACCATCCCTTTATCATTAGTGTGTGTACCCACCTTTAGTCCTTTCGGAAAGTATTTTGCAAAACACACAAGCTAACAGGGAGTTGGCTCTTTGTTATCTTTAGTAACAGACTGAATGTTTAGAATGCAGCCGAGCCTTCTTAAAACAAAAGATACTTTATATAGTGGATAATGTACCCCCTACTGTAAATTATAAGGATATTAGAATTCACCGAGGAGTTCCGTGACCAATAAAGCACGAGGCCGTAGGCCCGAGTGTCCTTTTATACATGACACGGAACTCCGAGGTGCCTTCTAATATCCATATGAATTTACAGTAGGGGGTACATTATCCATTATAACCCACCCCTCCCCCATTTATAAACAAACCCATGGTTATTGTGCAGTCCACAGGCTGCTGTATAAGTTCACAGGCTAAAAAAATACACGCACACACACACACACACACACACCCCTACCTTCTTTCCTCTCCTGCCTCGTGTCAGTGTGTTGTTTCTGCACAGGCATTAGAGGGCCAGCTTACCCCTTCTCCTCCTGGCAGTCACGGGTCCTGATTATAGACCACCCACCTGCTTCTTTCAGTGCTCCAGACAGCTTAGACCGCACCTCTCCTGCTTCCTCCTGGATTCCCTCACACACACCCGGCTGAAGATGAAAGGGTAACGGCTTTGAGGTACTTCCGTGTTATTATCGGCGCGCTACTGCGTAGTAGCGTGCCGATTATAGGGATATTATTTACAGTTTATCCCCATAGGGAACCATGGAAGGGGTGGGTTATAGTCTAATAATATAAAATGGCATTGACAAATTAAAGGGGAACTGCAGTCCAAAAAATTTGCAATTTTGCAAATTGCAACCTAGGGGAGGCAGAAATCATAAATAAAATGCAGCAAAATCAAACATGTAACAAGATGACTTTATAGTATGAAATTAAAGGTGGTTAAATAAAGTCAGGGTATGGTGGGGATAGTTCTCAGAGGGTAAAGAGTTTGTGGTTGAGGTACAGTTAGAGAGTCAATGGATTTGAGTTTTTTTTATTTTTTAAATGTTGCTCAGTTGAATGTAATCAGCCTAATGTCATCTTTGGAACATGCACACAGTCATTACACAGTATCTTGTACATGTTCTATTGTGTTGCCTGCTATAAAACAAACAGTGCACTCTACTTGTTTAGGTGTCTGAAGTATGTAGAGAAGCTCCAACACTTGTGTATATACATATATAGAGAGAGGCCATGTAGACTAGTGAAATGGCTGGTAAGCTGACTAACAGGCAGGCAGACTGTCTGGCAGGCTATTGGAATTCACACAAAGGACTAATTAAATCAAACGCAAGAGCAAAATATAGCCTGGTGTGTCCGTCCCTCCATAACACACTGTAAAACAAAGGCTGCTGGGAGTTGGAACAGTGTATTTTATAGTCCAACACACAATAAGATAGGTATGATCAGTTGTTGTAGCATTGCTTATTGGGGTGTAATTGGCATGCATTAAGCTTCATTCACACTAGAAGTCATAAAGGTACACAAATGCATGGAAGATCAGAAGATTCACTGTCAAGTTACCATGTGTTTTTTTTCTGATCTAATAATTCCAGTGTTACATTGTGGTTATCAATACAGACATTTCCCCCAAAATGAAATTTCTTCTACCAGTAGAGGAACCCCCATACCCTGAAACCATACACACTCCTCTCAATTGTTTTTACAAGCAGTTATTTAGCCCGATGTTCACCGACATAGTAAAAAACATTGTAAAAAGACCCATCAGTCATAGCCCTAATAGATGACATCATAGCCCTGATAGATGAAGTCATAGCCCTGACAGATGACATCATAGCCCTGATAGATGATGTCATAGCCCTGATAGGTGAATTCATAGCCTTGATAGATGACGTCATAGCCTTGATAGATGACGTCATAGCCCTGATAGATGATGTCATAGCCCTGCTAGATGACATCATAGCCCTGATAGATGATGCCATGGCTAACGACTAACGGGTCTACCTTGGGATTCCTCCTCTGAACTTGTGCAAAGCTCTCTGGGCTAAAATAGCAGCACTGCACCGTTATTAATACAGCCCTCAGAGAGGAAGTATTACGATATCAGGGTTAGTAGAAATACTGGTAATACTAGAAGAAAATACATTTTGGGGGGACTTACCCTTTATATGTTAACCTCTAAATAAATTACCAACATTTCAAAATATCTTTTGTAGTTTAAATGTTACAGACAAACACTAAACAGGCAAAAGAAATAAAAGAAAACAGACTAAAAATAAAATTTGAGACCTTTGTTTCTTTTGTCATTCGCTAAGATAAGGAAATGTATCAGTTTCCATTTATTATACATTAGTTCAGGGGCCCAGACATTAAAGTCATTTACATGTGTTTGAATTAGAATGTCTCATTCTGCTGCGTTTACGTTGGTTGAGTTGGATGTTTTTCTCTGTAACAAAGAAATGTATCGGCAGAATTTGGCAGCTGGTTGCCTGATAATATTCAATTAAATTTAGTACAGAAAACATATTGGTTTCCGAATGAATTCCATTCCGGTAATACAATGATTTCACCTGCCTGTTTTTTTTACAGGAATATGTCTGATTCTATGACAAATTGGCTTTGTTGGCGAATGAACACAAAGTGCGGAATCTTTTCCAAAGCAAAAATCTCATCAGTATTTTTTATTGCAATTTATATCATACAAAAAAAAAGTGTTCATGTTAATTCCTTGTAAATTTAAAAGGCAAAGTGATGTAAAATAAATAAAACTCAGGTATCTACGATGGCCAATTGAAAACAGGGAAAACCAAGAGGCGGAACATGTTTCCTGTCTGTGAAATTTTAAAAGAGAACTACATCCTTAAAGGGCCCATACATGCACCAATCATGATCATGCAATATCACAATGTCATGACATCACACAATCGTCGGATCGGGTAAGGCCAATCTTTTGATTGTCGGACAATTTTTATTGGACCCTATCTTATGAGGCTGCGATTGTATGATTGGGATTGGTGTGTGTATGGGCCCCTTAAAACACATTTTCATTTTAAAAAACAATGTACAGCCAGTATTTCTATGTGATCCCTAATGAAATACACACACTCAAATCTCACAGTACATAAATCCCTCCCCCTCCCCTAGCTCAGCAATCTCACACATGCTCAGTGTGTTCCCCAAGAAGATAGGAATTCTCCAATCAGACACTCTTTTTCTTCCTGTGCTAAAGGGTGTATAATTCCCATGAATTTTATGTCCCCACTTCCTAGCATTTTGTAAATAGTACACACGCCCAACGCAGCATGATTTTTTGCCTTACTATACTGTGGTACAGTAAGTGCCGTAAGTAAGAGACAACTGCATCCCGGGAGTGTGGTAGGGTAGAAAGCACAGAGGAGTGATATTACATTGTCCCGTTAATGTATGTTTGATTAAATTTATATATAGCGTAAAAATTCACTGAATATTTCTGCCATGTTTTTTACCCAACAAAATCCATATTTAAGTATCAGCCATGATTATGAAAATCCTTTTGTCAAATCAAATATGGCGATAATGCATGTTGGGGTCTGACTTTTTACATGGAAGGTGCCAATAACATAACTTTTGTTACACTATTAACCTAACAGAAAGACTTTTACACTATTTATCATATCTAAATGATATTGTGCCAGGGGGTGCTGGACTATTTGGAATAACTAAAGTTAATTGCTCTGAATATATAAACCTATTCTCCTGTGTCTTGGCTAACTGCAAACAATGGTGATGTAAGTATAGAACATGTATTGGCTAGCTGCTAATCATTATTATTTAAAAAGAGAATTTCTATTGGTGCGTTTAGCTGGGAACCATGATGATGTAAAAGAAAGGAAGGAAACAGTGGTGGACAGTGAAGTTAGTGTTATTAGTTACTGCACTTAATTAGATTTTCTTACCTGCCTCTCCGGGCCAGTGCCGCTCTGGGAGGGATGACATCTTCCGATGTCAAAACATTCAGACACTGGCTGACGTGAAGACTTAAAACTAGATTTTTTACTGCCTCTGGTGTCTGTTGACAAGTACTCTACAGTAGTCTACACTGCAATTACTCTGTTTCCAGTATCCAGTGTCTGGTACCAGTGTCCGCTATCTAGTTTTTAGTACCTAGGGGCATATTTATAAAGGAACGATGTTAGCGCAAAAAAATTACCGCCGCACATCGCGGCCGCGAAAATATCGCTATCGCCGTATTTATAACGGCGAGCGCTATTCCCGCGATACCTATCGCGGCCGCGATGTGCTGCGGTAATTTTAAGCCCCTTCGCGGCGATACTATATAGTATCGCCGCGAAGGGACTTAAAATCCCTTCCCGACGCCGCTCCTAAGGGGGCGGGGCATACGCCCACCCCGCCCACACCCCCCCGCGGCGGCAGCGGCGACCACCCGCCGCCGCCGCCACTTCCCAGCAGCCCCTCCCAACCCGTTCCCCGTTCGCGGCAATCTCGGAACGGGAGGCTAGAAGGGGCTGCCGGGAAGGGGCTGCAGCAGGTGGTCGCGACCACCCGCCGCGCACCCCCTCCCCGGCAACCCCTCCAAGCCCCCCGCCCCGGCCGCTCCCGGGGGAGGGGACGGGAGGGAGCCGCTGGGGGGGTGGAGGCTCCTCCAGCGGGGCCCTGAGAAGGGCCTTTTGGGGCTTAGGGGGTCCCGCAGCTCGAACCGGGACCCCCCTCCCCGGCCCTTACAAGGGCCCTTGCGGCACTGACAAGTGCCTTTGGCGGGGGTCCCGCAGCTGAACCGGGAACCCCAGTGCGGCTCTTAAAAGAGCCCTTGGGCGAGTCTTTTTCTTCCAGTCCCGGCGAACCAGCTCGCCGAGGCCGCCGACCCCCGAGAGGTACCGCGGGCCGCCAGGGGTACCCCCGGCGGGCGCCGGCGACCTCAACGAGGCCGATGTTGCCGGCTCTTG
The DNA here is from genome assembly GCA_019447015.1 of Hymenochirus boettgeri. Classification (NCBI taxonomy): domain Eukaryota; kingdom Metazoa; phylum Chordata; class Amphibia; order Anura; family Pipidae; genus Hymenochirus; species Hymenochirus boettgeri. Next base: position 409,862,141 of record CM033469.1, on the reverse strand, counting down.
ATCCGACGCGACGTCTTCGGGCTGGCGACACCAAACCCACTAGGTCGCCGATGCCAGGCAGACTCACTGCGGCGCCAGTGAGCCCGCTGGCACCGCCGGCCTCAGCGGAGCCGATGTTGCCAGCCGCTTCTTCTTCTTTCTTCAGCCATCTACTGCGATGGCATCTGAGATTCGCGGCGGAAAGCTCCTCTTATATAGGTTTGCAGAAATCCATAATCCGTTTCTGATTGGTCAATTTTAATACTTGCTTTACATTAACCAATCAGATTTCAGAACTTTCCAGAAATCTGATTGGTTAATGTAAAGCAAGTATAAAAATTGGGGCGGCGGCTCGGCGGGCTGGTGTCGCCGGGACTGGAAGAAAGAAGACGTCGCCAAGGGCTCTTTTAAGAGCCGCACTGGGGGTCCCGGTTCAGCTGCGGGACCCCCGCCAAAGGCACTTGTCAGTGCCGCAAGGGCCTTGTAAGGGCCGGGGAGGGGGGTCCCGGTTCGAGCTGCGGGACCCCTAAGCCCCAAAAGGCCCTTCTCAGGGCCCGTGGAGGGAGCCTCCACCCCCCAGCGGCTCCCTCCGTCCCCTCCCCGGGAGCGGCCGGGGCGGGGGGCTTGGAGGGGCTTGGAGGGTTGCCGGGGAGGGGGTGCGCGGCGGGTGGTCGCGACCACCTGCTGCGGCCCCTTCCTGGCAGCCCCTTCTAGCCTCCCGTTCCGAGATTGCCGCGAACGGGGAACGGGTTGGGAGGGGCTGCTGGGAAGTGGCGGCGGCGGCGGGTGGTCGCCGCTGCCGCCGCGGGGGGTGTGGGCGGGGTGGGCGTGTCTCCCGGGGCGGGTGCGACCACCCGCCGCGGGTTGCTGCCATCCCCGCCGGGGAGGTTAGTATCGGTGACTTCGCCTCCTTCAAGGTGGCGAAGTAAAACAGCCGATACTAGCCGAGCGAAACCAGTACCGCCGCTTTATAAATAGAAGCGGCGGTAACGGGTAAGTATCGGCGCGAAAGGTTAACGCTTCGTTAACTTTCGCGGCCGTTTTCGGGCCTTATAAATCGCGGTAAACGCGATTCATGGTTAATGGCCGCGAAAACGGCCGCGAAAAGTTAACGAACCTTTATAAATATGCCCCCTAGTGTCCATTATCCAGTGTATGTTTCCAATGTCAGGTATCCAGTGTCTAGTATCCAGTATCTAGTATCCAGTGTCCAGAATCCAGTGTCTTGGATCCAGTGTCCAATTCAGTGTCTATATCCAGTGTCCAGTATCTAGTTTCAGGTATCCAGTGACCAGTAGGCCTTATCCAGTGTCCTGTATCCAGTGTCTTGTATCCAGTGTCCAGTATTCAGTGTCTAATATCCAGTGTCCAGTATCTAGTTTCAGGTATCCAGTGTTCAGTATCAAGTCTCTGGTATCCAGTGTCCTGTATCCAGTATCCAGTATCTGTAACAAATGCCTAGTATCCAGTGTTCAGTATCTAGTTTCTGGAATCCAGTATCCAGTATGCAGTCTCTGGTATGCAGTGTCCAATTCAGTGTCCAATATTAGTTTCCGTTACCCAGGTCCTGTACCAATTCCAGTATCGAGTGTCCTGTATCCAGTGTCCTGTATCCAGTGTTCAGTATCTAAAGTAGTTTCCAGTATCCAGTGTCCAGTATCTAGTTTCCAGTGTCCAGTATCCAGTTCCAGTATCCAGTGTCTTGTATGCGGTGTCCTGTAACCAGTGTCCAGTATCCAGTATCCAGTGTCATGTATGCGGTGTCCTGTCACCAGTGTACAGTATCCAGTTCCAGTATCCAGTGTCATGTATGCGGTGTCCTGTAACCAGTGTCCAGTATCCAGTGTCCAGTATCTAGATTCCAGTACCCAGTGTCTTGGGGGAGAACCTTCCATTGTTTTTTATCCCTCGTATCTCCTGAAATACATTTCTTTGCTATTAATATGCAAACAGTACAGTAAAGATAGGGTCATTCCTTTGGCAATATTACAGTTACTGTACATATTACAGCATTCATAAAAACAAGGAAAAGATGTAAATGGCCATTCTATAGCACCACGTTATAATCATACAATCTGTGTACACAGTTAGTGATCGAGAATAGCCAATCAGATATTTCGTCTTCCTGGATTATTGCAAATGCAAGCACATGTCTGATTGGTCATTGTGGGTTAGAAGTTCAAATACATATTTTTTCATGTAGTTTTTTTTATAAGCCTAATAAATGCAATTCTATATAAAACCTCCGTATACCATAACATCAAAACATCATCAAGGTTTTTTCATCTTTTTAAAGGCCATGTCCACCATTAAATAAAACTTGTGACTTGTCAGTTATCTACGCACAACCATAACAGCTATTTTTACCAGTTTATTACATGTATTACATTTATTTGTAACCAGATATTTAATGATAAGTTATATTCCGTTCTGGCAAAGTTATCTGCCTCCTCCCTCAGCTCTATGAGCTTTTTATAAGCTTGAGCATGAGCAGAGGGGGCAGCAGGGTAAAAAGCAGTCAATCATTGGTTGAGATGTCAGCAGTCACAGCCTTGATTGAGGGAGGGGATGGAGGGTGTGGCCAGTTTACTCTACCAGAATGGGGACAATAATTATCTTTAAAGGGTATGTCCAGCTTAAAATAAACTTAGCTTAGAAATGTTTACCCCCCATCCCAATGCATCATGCATTATGTATGTTCCCCTGAAATAACCCGGCCCCTCGCCACTTGGGCGTTGCCCCCTGCTCCGGTTTTGAGCTACTTTCAAGCAAAAACAGGGCCTTTGCGCTGACAGCCACTCTACTTCATAGTTAGGGCTGTCAGGCAATTGGGGCGTGACCTTATGTTGCATCTCTACTGACAACCGCAACCAGTAAGTAGAGCGGCTGTCACAGAGCATAGGAGGAGCATCGAGGGTCCGGGTTAGGTAAGTCACTTCAGGGGCACCTTTGGAACGTATCCATAATGCGAAACCTACAGTAGGTTTGGGAGGGGTGGTAAACATTTCTAAGTTTATTTTAGGCTGGACATGCCCTTTAAATATCTGGTTAGTAAGACTGATAATTAAGTGCAACATATATCAGTTGGGGTTGGAGGCAGGTAACCGACAAGTGACCAGGTATTTGTTTTAATGGCGGGCATGCCCTTAATATTTAGCTATAGAGTATAGTTTTCTAGGCTTATTTAGGCAGCGCTTTAAAAAAACAAACATAAATTGGTGCCCATCCTTGCTGAATCTGGACTTCCAGTAGGATAAGACAGTTGTCTGCTTTAGTGATTGTACCAGTAGTTTCTCTACTGAATCAACATCCTTCGCTCATTTACTGTTAAACTGGAAACAAAGAGTTAAACCCAGGATGAATTCTTCCCCTGTTGAGTAGAAATCTACTGAAATAATTGCCCTTCTTCCAAGAAAATGTCCCACTCTATATATTGAGATCAGTGAGGTCTTTTAGGTAATATATTGACTGCAATATTCTACATAACTGAATTATTTACATTGCCGCTGTTTTTCTTGGTTAGCCAAGACTCACTGCCCAGCTCACTGATACCTTCTCTAATGGGAATAAAATAGAATTTAGCACCTACTGAATAATGTTTCTGTCTTCTTTATACTATAGATAAATTGAAGAAATTGACACATAAAGCTCCAGTCATATTTTCATTTCATTGCCCTTTGCAAAGTAACACAAGAGACGCCATCCCGGGATGTTTAGAATTCATTCGAGGATTAGTGTGGGATTCAGAAATTCATTTTTGTGGAGGCCTCTGGGAGCAATTTCACTTTCCTTCCTGTGAACTCACTACAGATTTTCTTCTTGTGATGGGTAAATTCATGGAGGAAATAATTAGTGAATGACCAATAACTAAATGATGACAGTTTATTGGGGTTCACATTTCTTCTATTGAGTAAATGGAGATACATGAATTGAATTGAATTGAATTGAATTCATCTAACCTAGCAAAAGACATTATCCCTCTCATTGACCTGACATGATACTACCCGCTAATTATACTCCACTGCCAATCTACTTACCTGCCGATTCACTTCCCCTTAATGTCACCTCATTTCCTCTAGAAGCCAACTGGGCAGGGTCTCTTTCCTAATGTATCACGGTATTGCTGTAAGTTACCTCATCACTCAAATGCAGGTGCATTTATATTATAAGCATCACCCTTGTATGTAATATCTATGACTTTGTATGTACTATATGTACTACCCTTGTATGTAACATGTATTAGTTTTTAATTGTAAAGTACCATCAAAGCTGTTTATGCTTAATAAATCCATAATAATAATAATAATAATAATAATAACCAGCAGCATAATTTAAAGGGCATGTCCCCCCAGAACAAAAACATATACCACTTCCACCCCCCAAACCCTGAGATTAATAGTTACTTACCTCCCATAGGACCATGAAGCCCATAATACTCATCTCTTCTCCCCCTCAATGGTCCTTGTCTCCTGTATAACCTCAGAGAGCATTTACAGAAGAGACACACAGGACAGAGGAGACACACAGGACAGAGGAGGCACACAGAATAGAGGAGGCATGCTGGAATGCAGAGTAAGTCATTGGCTGTGAAACATATGGATTGACACCTATTTGCAAATGAATAACCTCCCCCAATTGGTTATATTGGTTTTACTAACCAATATTAAGTATTAGCAAGACTGACAAATTATTGATAATTCAATCAAACAATCATCGCGGAGTTCATAACACTGCCAAGCGGTATCTGTAACATGCAACGGTGGAATGTATATCAATCCTACTGCAAGTTAACCTTCTCAAAATGTCATGTTTGCATTTTACGGGATATTTCTATTTTCTGTAAGTTCTAAACATAATAACATGTTAATAATATTTTAAATTTTTTTTTATAAAACAAGGTTATAAATATGGAAAAAATGCTCTTCTGAGCTGCTGTATCCCACAGCTAAACTAGAAACTCTCATTTACACCGAAACTTCTCGTTATCTTTTTGGACTGCGCTTCTTCCTACTGAACGCACTGTTACTGACTGTATAAGGAAGAGCTCTCAAATTGATTGGGAAAAAAGCAGCGTGAATTAATTTATTCATTTAATAAAGTTTTAATTTGCCTGTTGATCCCTGCGGATGATTATTGCTTGGTTTAATTAGTAGTTGAGTTGTTGAGTGACTACGACAAGCAATATTATAAATTCCCAAATTTTCTAGGCATTCGGACTTGATTGCTTAAAAGAAGAGCGAGGCATTAACTGATTTTATAATAAAAAAAATAATCAGGGTATATTATATTCTGGAGTGTATGACATCTCTTCGATGCTCGCTGCCTTGAGGATAAAGAAGACGGAAAAAAAGAAAGACAAATAAATGTTTTCATAGCAGAACCTTGATTTGAAAAGAGTTCTAAAGCTACAAAATAAATAACCCTGTATGAATTCTATAATAGATAACTGTTCGTTGTGTAGCTCCCCTTTAAACCCAGCAGCATTTAGGGGGGAAATCCTCTGTTTTTGATACAAAGTTGCACATGTTCAGTGAACCCTCTAGCCCCTCCCTCTTGGTAACTACTGGATGACCTGCTTGCAACCCTTCTTTACTAAAGACTAAAGATTAAAGGGCACTCGGGTTTCCCCCACAATCATAAAGACATACTGATAGGTTGTATGTGTCATATATGTGCTTAGATTGTAAGCTCTTCGGGGCAGGGCCTGATGTGTAATGCTACGGAAGATGTTAGTGCTATAAAAATCCACAATAATAATAATAATAATAAAGACTAAGGAGTGTCCATTGTAAATTCATCCAAGGCTTTTACCCTGCCTCTGCCTTTACTTGGACTTCCATAAAGTGTACCTAGTAATTACCCCTTCCCTTTTGGGTCCATTTATTACAAATTTGAAATGGAACATTCTAAATGATCTGGACCACTAGAGAATTAGAAGAGCTCCATGTTGTCTTACTTTCTATGTCATTGCAGAGACAGACACGTGATTCAATGCAATACAGTATTGATCCCTGTTCACTGCATTCCAAAATGTTTAGCCTAACCTGTGAGTACAAGCTTAGGGTTCATGGTGGCTCTGCCAGTAAAGGTTCTGTGTTCATGCTAATTAGACGGCTTACCTACTGCCTTCAACATCTTCTCATGACATGTTTTCTCCAGAATTAAGGTGGAATGGTAACTGGGTGCACTTTACAGAAAGACAGAGACCGAAGTCCCAGACTTCTACTAGAGGGCAATGCTACAAGCTGGTCTTTCAAGAAGACATTGTTTAAATAGACTGAAGCAAACCAAGGGGTAGGGGCCTTGTGGTTTCAGTCATCACCCAGAGTTCTATTAGGGTAGGAAGGTTGGTTGCATTTAATTATTGTTGCATTATTGTTGCATTATTGTTGCATTGTCGCATCCTTATTTTGGCCCTGTGTCACCTTCTATTCCTTATTCTAGGTTCCTGGTTAGTGCTCTAATTCACTTTAATAGAAAAAAAAGCTGCTGATTGGAATCCATAGTGTGAATAAAATAAAATGTGCTTGGAGTCCTATCATTTCTCAACAAAAATAGCAATTCAGGTTAAAGTTTTATATCCACTTTATACTGACCATGACGGCAGCTTAGTCTATTACCAAGGCCGCGTTATGCAAGAACCTATAGTTGACATCATGGTTAGCAGTGACCCAAACGTTGCACAAGATGGCCCAAAAATACTATGATAGTTCAACAAATGGAAAACAAGCCATTGGGGGGAAAAATAGTGTATTTATTTACAACTAACATACTGGTAAAGAAGGGAGTATATAAGAACGCAGTAACTCAACTGAGTGTTACAGTGTGTGTTTCTTGTGATAAACCTGCAACCATTTCAGCTACATGATAAACGAAGAGTGTTGTTGAGCAGATGTCATTGCATTTGTGCTCTTCTGGCTCCTCCCCTCCACTTTAGCGCCAACTGGAATTTTCAGACATCTGCATATAAGGCATGATTGGCCGATAATTGTCTGATCACATGCCACAGTGCAATGCTGCACTTTTATTGGTGAGTAAGTGCCCCAATCTTGCTGCAAAAGGGAAGATAGGAACATCTGTATAAATTAATAGGAGATTTAGATTTCATTCAGCCAGATGTACCAAGAGGCACAGTGGCCGAAAATGGAGTTAAAAGACAAGCTAGCAGATTCCGATAATTATTGAAAATTTGAGGATTATTGAATTTTTGAACGATAACCCTTGACTTTAGTGCTCCGTGAATGTAGAATGTGTCGATCGGAGGGTTATGGCTGAACTTGAGGGTTACCGAACACCACATTTGTGGGTTATGGCGAAATTTGAGGATTTGATGGCATTCAGTGACCCTCAAATTCGGCCATAACCCTCAAATGTAGCTATTGATTTCGGTAACCCTCGAAAGTTAATTGCGGAAGCCTGACAATTGACCGATCATGATGAAAGTTACAGGGAGATTCAATAAAAGTTCTTATCATTAAAAATGGTGCTAATTTTGCCCTAACCAATCAGAAGTTAGCTTTCAAATAGTAAATAACATCTGATTGATTGGGGCAAAATTAGCACCATTTTTATCAATAAGAACTTTTATTACATTTCACTAATATTGTTTCGGTGATAGGTACGTGTTCCCCAGACCATTTCCCAGTTCCCAGAGCCATTTACAGTAAGTTATCATTGCTATTTAACTGTATGTCACTGTATGAAATTTTAGAGCTATTTTCCCCTATTCTAATTCTAAGTTCTATAGTTCTAAAATGAACCGAACTTTAGGAAGTTTAGCCATTCTTTAATTAAGAGGTGCGAAATTTAGCTTAATCTGTAGCAACCAATCAGAAGTCATCAAATGTTTTCTAACTCTAGTAGCCCTGTAAAAAAGGGATCATCGGATTCGTTGAGGCAAATTAACAGCTCAGCAAATTTTTGCCTGATAAACCTGATAATGTCTCTATTTACTGGTTAAATTTGTCTCCTTTAATAATCCACAAACAAAATGGGCGATATTTATAAAACCTCGCTATCGTTATCGCAAAAATAATGATCGTTATCGGAAAATAGTGGTCGTTATCGTAAAATAACGATCGTCATTTTCCGATAACGATCGGTATTTACCGATAACGATCTTTTATAAATATCGATAACGAGGTTTTATAAATATCGCCCTTAGAGCTGTAATGTGAGTTTGAATAGAACCCATTTTCGAATTGAATCTGAGAGTTTTGAAGTCCCAACAAAACTTTCGGAACTCCCGAGTTTCACGGAACCCGGATTTTTCGAATTTTAATTTTTTAGTGAAAATCGAAAGTAGACAATCATCGAAAATCAAAAGTAGATAATTATCGAAAATCGAAAGTAAATGATTTCCGCAAATCGAAAGTAGACATTTTCAAAAATAGCCGATTTTCAAAAATCGAAAGTAGACAATTTTCGAAAATCAAAAGTAGATGATTTTTGAAAATCGAAAATCGAAAGTAGACGATATTCGAAAATTCAAAAACGGAATGAAACTCAACAGTTTCGAACATCTCTACAAATAATAGAAAAAACTAAATAATAAATCCATATATAGGATTAAACTATATTTCTTCTCTCTTCTGTTGTGCTAATTTGTTTTATGATATATCATTCATACATCCAGTCTCCCATCTGACTATTTAAATAATAATAATAATAATAATGTCACTGCTCTGGAAACATGATTGGACATACAGACCATTATCAAGCCCAATTGTCTGTAATGTATAAATGTTATTAGGAGACTAATATGCAGAGGTATTATCAAACTGTTTTATGCGTCCTTTGCTTGATAGATGATTGCACAAGAGCCTAATGCTGCCAAATAAATACAGGTAAAATAATCTGTTGATAGTTATGATTGGGCAATTTATTATTCAAGCTACAGAACGAAACGATTTCATAATAACACCATTAAAGCGATTTTTACTAAAACGTGCCGTCTTGTTTCTTTGAAAAGTCCATTGCAATCCTTGTAGCTTTGCAATAAATACAAAGAACCACTTATGTATTTTAAGTTTATCGCCCTGTGACTCTGAAATCATTTAAGACCCAATCATTACAAGAGTGGTAAAGGCCTAGATGGTGTCATTTAAATCTTTCAAAACCTTTAAGAGGTAAATGTATAAGTCAGATCTACAACTTGCGTTCTTTAGAGTTCTAGAATTAATCTGAGCCCAGATCTGTTGTGTAAGTAATTCTCTCTCTACGCGAATGAAAACTATTTAAAATTTCCTCGCCCTACACAAAAGGAAGAATCTATCTAACGGCATTTAACATGGGTCGTAGTTTGTATAGGAACATTTCAATTACTGTTAACTTTTTAAATATACGGTATGTCTTTCTTCACTGAATGAGGTCGCTCTATTCTAGTATCTATGTGTTTACACCCAAGCCAGTAAATCCTTTAATTTCGATAAGAGGCCAATTGCTAAATAAATACTTTAACAAAATATGCCGTTTACTGTATGTGCTATTGAAAACATGCCAAGGTTACGAACAAGGTAAAATATTGCGTCTTTACTGTTAGATATTTTATTGTATTTTACTATATACTCAGTGTTCATTATTTGGAACATCCTGGAGACCAAAATAGATTCTGTGACCTTGCTAATTGGGTAGATAAACACAGTATGATGGAAATGCGTCTGGAACAATTAAACTCTCCTAAATTCCTAATTCCATTGGTTGTTTAGCCAAATAAGAAAATAATTGAATGGGTATATCCAGTATGTTTCTTTTGTGGGTGTTATTTTTGTGGTGAATTAAAAAAAACATTGTTATATTAGAAAGGTAGCTCCCAATTCTGTAATGCGAAATAGTTGCGTGTTGGTTTATTCAATGTGCTAGGTGCTTTGTTTGATAAAGGACAAAGCAACGGTATGTCAACACAAATGAAGCTATTGTTATTACTACCCAATGACAAAATTCCTTATAAAAACCTAGGGGCATATTCATAAAGGTTCACTAAACTTTTCGCCTCCCTTATCGCCGCTTTTTTGCCAAATTTGGACTTTTTGCTATTTATAAAGCAGTGATAACAAGTGGCGAAAAGTCATTACCGCTACTTTTCGTAGTGTTTTCGTAGCGTTTTATAGCGTTAAGTTCAGCCATTCAAATTAGGCAAATCTGAGGTGGCGAAAACGAATAATTGGGCATTTATTTAGCCTGCTAATGGTTCCATGGAAGGTGTCAGTGCATTCATAGGGGGTCTTAAGCCTCGTACACACATGCGATCGCGGGTCCAGACCCGCCACTCATGATGTGTCCAACCGTTTGTTTCGCCCGATAATCGCCCCGTGTATGGGCCCTTTATCGCCCAAAATGGCCAGTCATTCGGAGATCCGCCCCCCGACGGTCGACCAACGGTCCTCGACAGAACGTTTGTTTCGGCTGACAAAGTGCCGATTATCGGCCAAAACTAACGGTCGGACACATCGTGCTTCGCGGGTCGGGACCTACGATCTGAGATTTTATTTTTTAAAGTTTTTTTTTTTGCTTTTTTAAGATTGCTTTTTTTTTAAGGGTCCTATTTTCTTTATTTACCAATAAAGTCAAATGGGGGTCTAAGGGACATATTTATAAAGGGGCATTATTTTTTTTTGCCACCAGAATTCACCACAATTTTTTAAACTTTCAACTTTTCTTATAAAGTTATTAAAAAGGCAAATTTTTATCAAAGGCAAAAAATAATGTAGCAAAAATTAGCACTAATAATGCTGAAAATGTGGCAGAAAGTTGAGTTCAGCACATATGATGATAAATAGTTCATATTCCCTCCCTGGTGGATTTCCAAAGTAGTGTTACTGAACACCTACAGTATATTTGTTATTTAAAAATAGCTTAACACATGTATGTTGATTTTCAGCAAAAAAAATGATAGTAACTCACCCAGGCGAATTTTCTCTATTTTATTAATAGGATATGATAAATAGTGTAACACTCACCCAGGCGAATTCTCTCATTTTATAATAGGATGTGATAAATAGTGTAAATCTCACCCAGGTGAATTTTCTCTATTTTATAATAGGATTGATAAATGTGTAACACTCACCCACGCAAATTTCTCTATTTTTAATAGGTATGATAAATAGTGTAAAACTCACCCAGGTGAATTTTCTCTATTTTTTAATAGGATATGATAAATAGTGTAAAACTCACCCAGGTGAATTTCTCTATTTTATTAATAGGATATGATAAATAGTATAAAACTCACCAGGAGATTTTCTCTATTTTATTAATAGGATATGATAAATAGTGTAAAACTCACCCAGGGAATTTTCTCTATTTATTAATAGATATGATAAATAGTGTAAAACTCACCCAGGTGAATTTCTCTATTTTATCAATAGGATATAATAAATAGTGTAAATCTCACCCAGGTGAATTTCTCTATTTTATCAATAGGATATGTAAATAGTGTAAAACTCACCCAGGTGAATTTTCTCTATTTATCAATAGGATATGGTAAATAGTGTAAAACTCACCCAGGTGATTTTCTCTATTTTATTAATAGGATATGATAAATAGTTGAAAACTCACCCAGGTGAATTTTCTCTATTTTATTAATAGGATATGTAAATAGTGCAAACTCACCCAGGTGAATTTTCTCTTTTTATTAATAGGTATGATAAATAGTGCAAACTCACCCAGGTGAATTTTCTCTATTTTATTAATAGGATATGATAAATAGTGTAAAACTCACCCAGGTGAATTTTCTCTATTTTATTAATAGGATATGATAAATAGTGTAAAACTCACCAGGTGAATTGTCTCTATTTATAATATGGATATGATAAATAGTGTAAAACTCCACCAGGTGAATTTTCTCTATTTTATTAATAGGATATGATAAATAGTGTAAAACTCACCCAGGGGAATTTTCTCTTTTATCAAATGAGATGATAAATAGTGTAAAACTCACCAAGGTGAACATTCTCTATTTTATTAATAGGATATGATAAATAGTGTAAAACTCACCCAGGTGAATTTTCTCTATTTTATTAATAGGATATGATAATAGTGTAAATCTCACCAGTGAATTTTCTCTATTTTATCAATAGGATATGATAAATAGTGTAAAATCACCCAGGTGAATTTTCTCTATTTATCAATAGGATATGATAAATAGTGTAAAACTCACCCAGGTGAATTTCTCTATTTTATCAATAGGATATGATAAATAGTGTAAACTCACCAAGGTGAATTTTCTCTATTTTATCAATAGGTATGATAAATAGGTTAAAACTCACCCAGGTGAATTTCTCTATTTTATCAATAGGATATGATAAATAGTGTTAAACTCCCAAGGTGAACATTCTCTATTTTATTAATAGGATATGATAAATGTGTAAAACTCACCCAGGTGAACATCTCTATTTTATCAATAGGATATGATAAATAGTGTAAATCTCACCCAGGTGAATTTTCTCTATTTTATTAATAGGATATGATAATAGTGTAAATCTCACCCAGGGGAATTTCTCTATTTTATCAATAGGATATGATAAATAGGTAAAACTCACCCAGGTGAATTCTCTCTTTATTTAATAGGATATGATAAATAGTGTAAATCTCACCCAGGTGAAACATTCTCTATTTATTAATAGGATATGATAAATAGTGTAAAACTCACCCAGGTGAATTTTCTCTATTTTATTAATAGGATATGATAAATGGTAAAACTCACCCAGGGAATTTTCTCTATTTTATTAATAGGATATGATAAATAGTGTAAAACTCACCCAGCTGAATTTTCTCTATTTTATCAATAGGATATGATAAATAGTGTAAAAACTCACCCAGGTGAATTCTCTCTATTTTATTAATAGGATATGATAAATAGTGTAAAAACTCACCCAGGGGAATTTTCTCTATTTATTAATAGGATATGATAAATAGTGTAAAACTCACCCAGGTGAATTTTCTCTATTTATTAATAGGATATGATAAATAGTGTAAAACTCACCCAGGTGAATTTCTCTATTTTATTAATAGGATATGATAAATAGTGTAAAACTCACCCAGATGAATTCTCTATTTATTAATAGGATATGATAAATAGTGTAAAACTCACACAGGTGAATTTTCTCTATTTTTCAATAGGATATGATAAATAGTGTAAAATCCACCCAGGTGAATTTTCTCTATTTTATTAATAGGATATGATAAATAGTGTAAATCTCACCCAGGGGAATTTTCTCTATTTTATAATAGGATATGATAAATAGTGTAAAACTCACCAGGTGAATTTCTCTATTTTATTAATAGGATATGATAATAGTGTAAAACTCACCCAGATGAATTTTCTCTATTTTATTAATAGGATATGATAAATAGTGTAAAACTCACCAGGTGAATTTTCTTATTTTATAATAGGATATGATAAATAGTGTAAATCTCACCCAGGTGAATTTTCTCTATTTATTAATAGGATGATAAATAGTGTAAACTCACCCAGGTGGAACATCTCTATTTTATTAATAGGATATGATAAATAGTGTAAACTCACCCAGGTGAATTTTCTCTATTTTATTATAGGATATGATAAATAGTGTAAAACTCACCAGGTGAATTTTCTCTATTTATTAATAGGATATGATAAATAGTGTAAATCTCACCCAGGGGAATTTTCTCTATTTTATTAATGGATATGATAAATAGTGTAAAACTCACCCAGGGAATTTTCTATTTATTAATAGGATATGATAAATAGTGTAAAACTCACCCAGGTGAATTGTTCTATTTTATTAATAGGATGTGATAAATAGTGTAAAACTCACCAGGTGAATTTTCTCTATTTTATTAATAGGATGTGATAAATAGTGTAAATCTCACCCAGGGGAATTTCTCTATTTTATTAATAGGATTATATAAATAGTGTAAATCTCACCAGGGGAATTTTCTCTATTTTATTAATAGGATATGATAAATAGTGTAAAAACTCTCCCAGGTGAATTTTCTTTATTTTATTAATAGGATATGATAAATAGTGTAAAACTCACCCAGGGGAATTTTCTCTATTTTATTAAAGGATATGATAAATAGTGTAAAACTCACCCAGGTGAATTTTCTCATTTTATTTATAGGATATGATAAATAGTGTAAAACTCACCCAGGGGAATTCTTATTTTATTAATAGGATGTGATAAATAGGTAAAACTCACCCAGGTGAATTTCTCTATTTTATTAATAGGATATGATAAATAGTGTAAATCTCACCCAGGTGAATTTTCTCTATTTTATTAATAGGATATGATAAATAGTGTAAAACTCACCCAGGCGAATTTTCTCTATTTTATTAATAGGATATGATAAATTAGGGTAAACTCAACCCAGGTGAATTTTCTCTATTTTATTAATAGGATATGATAAATAGTGTAAACTCACCAGGTGAATTTTCTCTATTTATTAATAGGATGATAAATAGTAAAAACTCACCCAGGGAATTTTCTCTATTTTATTAATAGGATATGATAATAGTGTAAAACTCACCCGGGAATTTTCTCTATTTTATTAATATGATATGATAAATAGTGTAAAACTCACCCAGGTGAATTTTCTCTATTTTATCATAGGATAATAAATAGTGTAAATCTCACCCGGTGAATTTCTCTATTTTTATCATAGGATATGAATAATAGTGTAAAACTCACCCAGGTGAATTTTCTCTATTTTATCAATAGGATATGTAAATAGTGTAAAACTCACCCAGGTGAATTTTCTCTATTTATTAATAGGATATGATAAATAGTGTAAAACTCACCCAGGTGAATTTTCTCTATTTTATTAATAGGATATGGATAAATAGTGCAAAACTCACCCAGGTGAATTTTCTCTATTTTTTAATAGATATGATAAATAGTGCAAAACTCACCCAGGTGAATTTCTCTATTTTATTATGGATATGATAAATAGTGTAAAACTCACCCAGGTGAATTTCTCTATTTTATTAATAGGATATGATAAATAGTGTAAAACTCACCCAGGTAATTTTCTCTATTTATTAATAGGATATGATAAATAGTGTAAAAACTCACCCAGGTGAATTTTCTCTATTTTATTAATAGGATATGATAAATAGTGTAAAACTCACCCAGGGGAATTTTCTCTATTTTATCAATAGGATATGATAAATAGTGTAAAACTCCCAAGGTGAACATTCTCATTTATTAATAGGATATGATAAATAGTGTAAAACTCACCCGGTGAATTTTCTCTATTTTATTAATAGGATATGATAAATAGTGTAAAACTCACCCAGGTGAATTTTCTCTATTTTATCAATAGGATATGATAAATAGTGTAAAACTCACCCAGGTGAATTTTCTCTATTTTATCAATAGGATATGATAAATAGTGTAAAACTCACCCAGGTGAATTTTCTCTATTTTATAATAGGATATGATATGGTAAAACTCACCAAGGTGAATTTTCTCTATTTATCAATAGGGTATGATAAATAGTGTAAAACTCACCCAGGTGAATTTTCTCTATTTTATCAATAGGATATGATAAATAGTGTAAAACTCACCAAGGTGAACATTCTCTATTTTATTAATAGGATATGATAAATAGTGTAAAACTCACCCAGGTGAACATTCTCTATTTTATCAATAGGATATGATAAATAGTGTAAATCCACCCAGGTGAATTTTCTCTATTTTATTAATAGGATATGATAAATAGTTGTAAATCTCACCCAGGGGAATTTTCTCTATTTTATCAATAGGATATGATAAATGTGTAAAACTCACCCGGTGAATTCTCTCTATTTTATTAATAGGATATTATAATAGTGTAAATCTCACCCAGTGAACATTCTCTATTTTATTAATAGGATATGATAAATAGTGTAAAACTCACCCAGGTGAATTTTCTCTATTTTATTAATAGGATATGATAAATAGTGTAAAACTCACCCAGGGGAATTTTCTCTATTTTTTAATAGGATATGATAAATAGTGTAAAACTCACCCAGCTGAATTTTCTCTATTTTATCAATGGATTGATAAATAGTGTAAAACTCACCCAGGTAATTCCTCTATTTTATTATAGGATATGATAAATAGTGTAAAACTCACCCAGGGGAATTTTCTCTATTTTATTAATAGGATATGATAAATAGTGTAAACTCACCCAGGTGAATTTTCTCATTTATTAATAGGATATGATAAATAGTGTAAAACTCACCCAGGTGAATTTTCTCTATTTTATTAATAGGATATGATAAATAGTGTAAAACTCACCCAGATGTTTCTCTATTTTATTAATGGATATGATAATAGTGTAAAACTCACACAGGTGAATTTTCTCTATTTTATCAATAGGATATGATAAATAGTGTAAATCTCACCCAGGTGAATTTTCTCTATTTTATTAATAGGATATGATAATAGTGTAAATCTCACCCAGGGGAATTTTCTCTATTTTATCAATAGGATATGATAAATAGTGTAAAACTCACCCAGGTGAATCCTCTATTTTATTAATAGGATATGATAAATAGTGTAAAACTCACCCAGATGAATTTCCTCTTTTATTAATAGGATATGATAATAGTGTAAAACTCACCCAGGTGAATTTTCTCTATTTTATCAATAGGATATGATAAATAGTGTAAATCTCACCCAGGTGAATTTTCTCTATTTTATTAATAGGATATGATAAATTGTAAAACTCACCCAGGTGAACATTCTCTATTTTATTAATAGGATATTAATATAGTGTAAAACTCACCCAGGTGAATTTCTCTATTTTATTAGATATGATAAATAGTGTAAAACTCACCCAGGTGAATTTTCTCTATTTTATTATAGGATATGAAAATAGTGTAAATCTCACCAGGGAATTTCTCTATTTATTATAGGATATGATAAATAGTGTAAAACTCACCCAGGGGAATTTTCTCTATTTTATTATAGGATATGATAAATAGTGTAAAACTCCACCAGGTGAATTGTCTCTATTTTATTAATAGGATGTGATAAATAGTGTAAAACTCACCCAGGTGAATTTTCTCTATTTTATTAATAGGATGTGATAAATAGTGTAAATCTCACCAGGGGAATTTTCTCTATTTTTAATAAGATATGATAAATAGTGTAAATCTCACCCAGGGGAATTTTCTCTTTTTTAATAGGATATGATAAATAGTGTAAAACTCTCCCAGGTGAATTTTCTTTATTTTATTAATGGATATGATAAATAGTGTAAAAACTCACCCAGGGGAATTTTCTCTTTTTATTAATAGGATATGATAAATAGTTGTAAAACTCACCCAGGTGAATTTTCTCTATTTTATTATAGGATATGATAAATAGTGTAAAACTCACCCAGGGGAATTGTCTCTATTTTATTAATAGGTGTGATAAATAGTGTAAAACTCACCCAGGTGAATTTTCTCTTATTTATTAATAGGATGTGATAAATAGTGTAAAACTCACCCAGGCGAATTTTCTCTATTTATTAATGGATGTGATAAATAGTGTAAATCTCACCCGGGGAATTTTCTCTATTTTATTAATAGGATATGATAAATAGTGTAAAACTCTCCCAGGTGAATTTTCTCTATTTTATTTATAGGATATGATAAATAGTGTAAAACTCACCCAGGGGAATTTTCTCTATTTTATTAATGGGATATGATAAATAGTGTAAAACTCACCCAGGTGAATTGTCTCTATTTTATTAATAGGATATGATAAATAGTGTAAAACTCACCCAGGCGAAAATTTTCTATTTTATAAATAGAATACGTTTTATAGATATGTTTAAAGTAAATCACTTTTTTGCCCTTTTAGTTATATTTGCAAGGTCTGTGTCCTAGATGGCAGTAAAGCCAGGAGGAAGACTGAAAAGCTGGCATGTCAGAAGTCTACAATAGGTATTTTTCATTGAAACTTTTATTTTTCCTTCTAAAAATGTAAATGTACTGTACACTGCTCCTTTAAACCCTAATTTTGCAGTTAATAAACCGATGCTCTCTGGCCATTACGCCATTTTTTTTCTTTGCAGAATCGTATAAAGCGTTGGTTCTGTATTTATTTTAACTACATGAAGTTAATAAAAACACAAATACTGTACAGGATGTTTAATTTCCATTGGCTTCACCCCTTGGCCGTTGGTAAATAAAAGCCCTAAGTGTTCACTTATTCCAGAGCCACTGCTCACATCCCAGCTCAAATTAATGTTCCTCCAAGGCTCTTAGATAATTAGTTTTTGCTGAATGAAAAGTGGGAGATAATTGAATAGCCCTCTGTTATTGCAGCAGTCATAATTTTTATATATTGCCTAGTAATGAACAACTTCTTTACTGGTATTAATACATACTGTATACTGTGTTTCTGGTTGGTACAGGGATACTATATAATATTGAGAATTACTGGTATTAATACATATACTGTAGTTCTGGTTGGTACAGGGATACTATATAATATTGAGAATTACTGGTATTAATACATATACTGTAGTTCTGGTTGGTACAGAGATACTATATAATATTGAGAATTACTGGTATTAATACATATACTGTATTTCTGGTTGGTACAGGGATACTATATAATGTTGAGAATTACTGGTATTAATACATATACTGTAGTTCTGGTTGGTACGGGGATACTATATAATATTGAGAATTACTGGTATTAATACATATACTGTAGTTCTGGTTGGTACAGGGATACTATATAATATTGAGAATTACTGGTATTAATACATATATTGTAGTTCTGGTTGGTACATGGACACTATATAATATTGAGAATTACTGGTATTAATACATATACTGTAGTTCTGGTTGGTACGGGATACTATATAATATTGAGAATTACTGGTATCAATAAGGGATGGCCGGTTCGCAGATCCGAACCCGGATCCGCCGCGGATTTATCCCGTTCGCGAATGGTGGATTTTTCCGGATTTTCTGCCTTCCGAACTTCCGAACCGCGGATTTCTCGTATTTTCAAAAATTTTAGAAATTATGAGATTTCTCGTATTTTCGTCAATATGTATTTTCGCAAATTTTCGAAATTACGAGATTTTCCGTATTTTCGAAAATTTTTGAAAATACGCGAAACCGAAAATACCAGAAGTCTCGAAATTTTGAGAATATCTTTCATTGTAACGGGTCCGCTCGCGGATTTTCGGATTTTTTCGAAAATTCATGGATCCTCGAGCGGACCAGATTTTGCGAAGTTCGGACATCTCTAGTATTAATACATATACTGTAGATCTGGTTGGTACAGGGATACCATATAATATTGAGAGTTACTGGTATTAATACATATACTGTAGTTCTGGTTGGTACTATATGATACTATATAATATACTATATAATATTGAGAATTACTGGTATTAATACATATACTGTAGTTCTGGTTGGTACGGGGATACTATATAATATTGAAAATTACTGGTATTAATACATATACTGTAGCTCTAGTTGGTATAGGGATACTATATTATATTGAGAATTACTGGTATTAATACATATACTGTAGATCTGGTTGGTACAGGGATGCTATATAATATTGAGAATTACTGGTATTAATACATATACATATACTTATACATATACTACAATAACTGACTGCCATTCCCAGACCAGTCTCCACTGCGGCTGCTCGGGAACAGAAAAAGAACAGAGCAGCCACAGTGGAGACAAATTAAAGGTTGAGAATTAAACGATGTCTAGCTTTTGGGGGCTTCTCTACCACATATTAATTTTCCAAAAGGGGGGTGGACAGTCCCTTTAAGGATAAAGGACATACCTTTGAAGATTGTAATGTTAACATATTGGCAAAGGAACGTGACTGGTTCAAGAGAGGTGTTAAGGAGGCCATTTATGTGAAAATAAAGAAACCAAGCCTAAATAGAGGTGGGGGGGTTCGACACCAACTGTCTGCCATATACAATGCTGTTTTGACACCTTACTCTGGGCGTTCCTATAACACCTCTTAGCCACTATCTAATCACGCCCTTAACACCTGGCTGTGATATGCTAATTGGGATTTTCCAGGGTACATAATTGCCACAGATTCTTGTACAAGTCATTCTGAATTGAGAAAGCCAGTTGGATGACTAGCGAAACGTCTTCAAGAACTAAACTTCAAGTCCAGTTGATCTAATTGAATACAACCCCTTATTAGCTGTTTTTTTTTTTTTTTGCCTTCCTCTGGATAAACTTTTAGGTAGGGTAAAAAAAAAAAAAAAAGGAGGGTGAATAGGTTGGACTTGATGGACGTATGTCTTTATTCAACCTTAATTACTATGTTACTATGTTACTATTAATAGGAAGATACTCTGATGTGGCTATTCCCTTTCGCTGTTGCCCGTGTTATTTGTTAACGGTGCTTTTCGAAATACTGACATGTCTCTTTTATTACAGCTGCTTTCATTTCAGGCAGGTTTTCTGTCTATAAACGTACAACTCTAGGGAACTAAACTACTAACACACCATCAGCCTTCACAACTATTACAGGCCTCACGTGCTATACCTTCTGCCCACATTAATCAGAACAACATCCTCTAGTCCATTATATTATTCCGAGTCACCTTAAAGGACAACCAAAGCCTCAAAACAACATTGAATTAGAAGGCAGATCTCCTTGATATAAAAGCAGTAATCAGTGTCTCACCTCTCATTTTAATATGGTTGTTGAGAAATTTGACTTTCTAACATGAGGTCTGTGTCTTATTTCCCATTGTTCCCGGTATTGCAGTGTGGTCACTGACCATTATGTTCTTTACACATGCTCAGTCCTAAGATACTGCAGGGAGTTACAGTTGTTACAGTTGGTCACTAAAGATGTAATGTGGGTTTGATTTTTTGAATTTTCGATTTTTAGTGAAAATCTAAAGTAGACGATTTTCGAAAACCGAAAGTCGACGATTTTCAAAAACCGAAAGTCGACAATTTTCAAAAACCGAAAGTCGACAATTTTCAAAAATCGAAAATTGAAAGTAGAAGATTTACGAAAATCAAAAATCGAAAGTAGACGATTTTCGAAAATCTAAACTCAAACTTTCCGAAAAATTCGAAAATTCAAATACGGAACTCAATAGTTTTGAACATCTCTATTGGTCACACCCACTAGTAGCCTCTAGCCAATCCTTTTACAGGACAAAATAGGCAAGGGAGCATGTGACTGAGATCAGGGGTGTGGCCAGTCACTGTACAGTTATTTCATCAAGTTGTGTAAAAATTTGGGTTTAGTTCTCCTTTAAAGCCTGAGGAAGGTTTCCTTTCTTTACGCATTGACACAACCAGGCTTGGTACACACAGGGGGCAATTGTCCCAGCCGTCCTTTCCCCACTATTGAGCGGTCAGCCGGGACACACCACTGTTGAGTAGCCACAGTCGTCAGTTCTCTGCGACCGATTGTACAGCCCCATAGTGTATTGTAATGTATTTATTTATGCCTTTACTAGAGATGGACCGGAACACGGATCCAAACGCGTTTCCGAGGGGGATTTCCCAAACCCACGGGTCTCAGACTTATGGTATTTTCTGGAATTCTGCCTTTTGGATTTTTATGAACTGCGAATTTTCGAAAATTACGGAACGTTCTAGGATTTTAAAATTTTCCATTTTTTTCTCAAATTTTTGAAAATGATCCAACCCCATTTTCCAAATTTACGAGTGACAACTATTTTTATCAGTGCCAACCCCCTGTTAGCTATGGCAATGAGAATTCTGGGGTTCCAAGGCTTAATAAGAAGGTAGCGAAGTTGCACAGGAAAAAGCAATGAAACCTCGAACGTAGATTCTGATTTCTCAGCATTTTAACATATGTTGAATTTTCTAAAAATCCAGAATATATCGAAATACTACACGGAATATCAAAACAAGAACTGCGTGAAGTTTCCGGTTCTGGACTGTGTTTCAAGGGCATTGATACTTGTACCTCAGACCATTTCCCAGGTCCCTGAGCCATTATCAGAAAGTTACAATAGCTATTTATTTTTGGGATTTTTCAACTTCCATTTACTTCCATTTAATTTCTCGCCACCAAGTGTGGAATCTAAAGTCTAGAAAAAATAAAGATCAATATTGTATTAGTCTACTAAAGTCTCAATTTCTGGTAAACAGCGGTGCATGCTGGGTGTCACACCAAGAAGAGAAATTCATATTTTGCTGACTATATGGATCTGACCATAAAGATCTGTTACTGTGTATGTTAAGGGGAGTTGAAGATGGGAGGTGAAGATGGGAGGTGAAGATGGGAGGTGGACCAAGTTTGGTACAGTGCGGATTAGAATATACAGGAAATTACATACCCTTACATTCATCTATTAATAGACAATCTACTGTTTATTATTTAGTTTTTTAACTGAATTTACCCTTTAAGAAAATATATTTCATCTTCTTGATTTTGACCAATAAAACTAAATAACCCCCAAAGTGAAATAACTACAGATAAAAAAATTGCATGTGATCTTATTCTTTACTGGTATCAGAGTTGGGCTATAAAGAGCTTCCACACAATATTGCAAACCATCAATAATGATTGGCGTGACCTTTCTAACCTTTCAGCTGATTGGAAAATCATCCTTAAATTAGAGGAAAAAACTCCTAATGAAATATTTATAGTGACGATAACTTAACAGGTCAAACACGTCCTAGAATCTTGCCCAGTGAACTGTGAAATTCACCTACAACCAAGGCCACTAGGTTCTGATCCTGTTTCTAACCCCTTCCAACAAGGACAAGGTTTCCCTATCTTCAGGGTATTACACACACAAAAACCAACATAAGGTCTGGAGTTGCATTTTGGGGGAGAGGACCACCAAGGTACTGGACTTTTATTACTTATTCTAACATGACTTCCAATGAACAACGTCAGATGTTGACACCAGGCAAAGGAAATGGTCATTCAATTCAGTTTAATTCAGGAAATTGTTCACCACTATGTAAACAATGTAAACAAACACTATTGCTGTGCGACATTCTAGATAAATTGTCTACTGGAAGATGGACGCAAGAGAGCCAAAAACTCGCTTAGATGCTAGACTTGCTTTTTTATTAAGGAGTAAAGCTCATGTTTCGAACCCTTCTGGTTCTTCATCAGGTGCTACATGAAGCATGTTGTGCTTCACTCCTTAATAAAAAAGCAAGTCTAGCATCTAAGCGAGTTTTTGGCTCTCTTGCATCCATCTTTTTGTTTACATTGTATGCATTGGGACAGTGGTGGATTCCCAGATGGAATAGGATTGAGCCTGAACAAATTTAGATACAGGACCTGCAGTCCAAGGTACGACCAGCATTTTATAAATTGTCTACTGGGTCATTTGTCTCTGGCTCTATCCCTTATTCATTAAATTCTATGGAAAGCAGAAGTCAATATTCCTAATTTAATATTGGGTTTTCATATGAGTGTTTATCATTCTACCTGCCTGACTTTAAAGGGCATCTCCACCCTCTCTCTGTATACATGTTAAGGAACACACAACCCCCCGACATCATGGCCAATAGCTGATGCCCTTACTGAAGCTTCCTACTGCTGTGTGAGCTCAAAACAAGCTCCCAATATCAGCAGAGGAGGAGTGCCAGCAACGGAATGGGGTTTGATCATTAGAAGCATCTTTGGAAAAAGAACCTATAATATAAACTTACAGGGAGATGTAATAAAAGTTCTTATCATTAAAAATGGTGTTTATTTTGCCCCAACCAATTAGATGTTATTTATCATCTTAAATCTAACATCTGATTGGTTGAGGCAAAATTAGCCCCGTTTTTAATGATAAGAACTATCAGAGTTATTCAATAAAAGCTCTTATCATTTAAAATGGTGCTAATTTTGCCCCAACCAATCAGATTTTAGCAGTAATTAGTGATGGACCCGAACCGGAACACGAGCTCGGGGAGGACTTTGATTCAGAAATGCCAGTTTCAAGAATTCATGGATTTTGCGGGGAAAAATGAAAATGTATTGTCCCCTCTGTTATGATACCCCTGCACCTTGCATTAGAAGAATGAAATTGTAATCAGAGTATTTCAGCTTTCCAGCCTTTCCAGATGGTTTCCTAGGAAGTCATTTATTTACATCAGGAACATTTATTTTCCAAGCTTCTTAAAAACCTTTCATTCTTGACCAAGCTCTTACGGCTCTTAATCCTGTTTAATTAGGTAGATAATCATAAAGAAGTCTCCAAAGGAGCATTCTCTTCATCATACGCGAGTCTCCCTCGGTTTTAATGTGAACTAAAAATATCCAGCAGGGCTCATGTATTGAGGCAGTCAAGCAGGGAAGGAAAGTATATTGTAGCCTGCCCTATACTTGTTCGTGTTCAAGGGTAAAAACAGAAATGTATGCTCTCTAAGAACCTTTGACTGAACGATGCCCGTCCTGTGGACAGTTTCCCAATCAATAGATGGGTATAGAGTTGGGCCTTATGGTTGGGTATTTGTCTAGTCCAAGAATGGCACATGACAAGCGGAGACAAAAATATTTCCTATTTTTCCATCAGGGAATACTAATGTTATGTGAATGTAACACACTCCATAGACATTTCATTAGTCATGTTAAATAAACTAATATCTTCCTGGCATTTTGTTTTCTGCAAGAAGTGTGTCTTATCATTGTTCCCATCGCGGACTGTCAGAGAGGGGCGGTGGAGAGGAGTAGAGATGGCCGAACTTCATAAAGTTCGGTCCGTTTTTGAACGTTCGAATTTCGGAAAAATGTTCGAAAACAGACCCATTACTATCACTACCCAAGTCGATGGGAAGTGATAGTTTGAAAAGTTTGGATGTTTTACAGCTAAACTAGCAATGGTAACTTACTGTAAATGGTTTTGGCACTTGGGAAATGGGGAACATGTTAATATCACCAAAACCAGTTTAAACACTTCCAGGGAGATTCAATAAAAGTTCTTATCGTTTATTAAATGATAAGAACTTTTATTGAATCTCCCTGTTCTTACTTTATTATTGGGCAATTGTTGGGTTTGTGCAAGCTACATTTGAGGGTTATGGGCAATTCTAGGGTTACCGAACGATACTTTCGAGGGTTAGCGAATGATACATTTTAGTTTTAGCAAACGATACATTCTAGGGTTAGCGAGCGGCCCGTAAATTTGATTATTATCAAAAATTATCGAAAATACAGACGCGAGTTCCTAAAAACCGAACTAGTTTGAGTAGTTCAAGTTCATCCAAACTCATAAAGTTTGGCCCAAACTTGGGTTTGAGTTCGGTTTTGTGTCTGTCACTAGAGAGGAGCGGTTCAGAGGAGGATTGATTCAAGTAAGTAATACTGATGATCTGTAAAGTACTCAGAGATAAGGTACTAGAGGTTTAGGTCCTCACCCTGGGTACTTTACAAGTGTGGATCGGAGATAAGGTGAGTATAATTGTCCTTTAAATACACTGTAAACAATTTTGCAGTGGGAACATTTGATAGTGATATTTTAGCATTGTAATTACACATTCCATTCATAAAAAGAAACTATTTGCATTTCAGAAAGCCCCGACTCCCTTATTGGGGTGCCATTATTGCCACCTTGGACTTGGCAGCATTTCTTTCCTTACTTTACACTTCACAAATAAGTTTTAATAAATACCCTGCTGAATTTCCCTCATTCCACTTTTGTCAATTACTGAATGCAATTCCCTAGTTGCCTTCTCTGAGAATGCTCAAGCTCATTTGAAGCTCACAAATTGCTGAAAGAGGCATAAACAAATATACCTGTTAACACATACTACTACCCTTGAGGCATCCATGAGCAAATGCTAATTATTCTACAGGATAAGGTATAAACATATATTCAAGGGGTCATTTTTTTCTAAAATATGTCATTATGGGGGTTTAGTTGTCCTTTAATATTGCCAATATCCATACTCCCCCATCTGTTTCCCCAACACTCTTCCCCTTTTTGACTTAATTACAAATGCCCAGGAGGTGAAGAGACCTTGGGATCACGAGGAGCTCTGTCAGGAAGGCAATCGTATTAATGAGTCCTAGTTTGGTACCGAACAGGGTTTAATTCTAAAAGGCGAAACATTACGGAAATTCATTGATGAAAATGTGGCATAGAAAAGTCAAACATCGATGATGAAAAGTCAACACTCAGTTTTTCGGTTCCATGGGAATTCAACACACTTTGCAAAACTCGCCAATTTCCTTCATCTCAGTAGGAATGGAAGTTGGGGTAGTATCACTTTCTCAAGGTTTTATTTGGGGGGCAAAGCATCCCTTTAATGCTCCTTTATATGTGGAAGTTAAGCGGTTCAGGTAACACTGAGTTGTTTGTAGTGTTTTTTTATTTTATACGTTAGTTTCAACAACCAATTCCATTTGCTGTTTTTTTTACTTCTCTGTATTATTTAGGAGTCTTTGCAATAAATGAAACATAACAAGGTTATTCTCTATATTATCCCATTTTCTGCCTCCACGTGAAATTGTCTTTGTACGCGGCCGGACTAATTATAGGGTACGTTGAAGATATTTATGTAAAATCTGAATTCCGTGTGGCTTCGCCTTGAGTTATGACATTTGTTATGGAAACGCAGGATGATAACTGCCGGGAGGATTACGAACAAGGTGGGCGGAATATTTCTATAACTCACTTTAAAATCTTAACTTTATTCCTCACTGGTGGTGATTAATACCGAACTCCTCGTTACTCTATAACTGCATGTTCGCACTCACATCAGGATTGGGTTATTTATTTACGTATCGTCCGGATCTCGCAGTAACTTATAGAAACGAGAGAAATGATTCAGCTTTTCTTATTATTATTCCATTTTCACTTAAAGTGTGAACAAATTGAAATCCATTATACATATTTTATAAAGAAATCGCTCTCTACTAATTCCGTTTAGGGATTCATTTGGTATCGGAAGGTTACACTGATTGTTCAGCTTACAGAAGTCTTTCCAGCCCACACACAATTGTAGCTTCCATGTACGTGCAAAGGTCCACACTAGGGAATTACTAGTAATTCTCCTGCTACGCTATGATGGATGTTCCTGGACAAAGAATAATTTGAAGACAACAGATTTATAGCTGCAACGTTTGACACCAAAACGTGAGGTGCCGGTTAATTGCAGGAGGTCACACCTCTATGTAAATGGTAGAATATCTGGGGCTCATAAGAGCTAATGCAACATATACCCAAATCCCATTGCTCTACGCTGTGATATGTTTAGGTTAATATACAAAGTGCAATGTATAGTTGCCTACAGAGTGTTCATGTAGAACACACTGTATTATTGCTCTGTCTGGAGGTAAATGCACCATATCTTGTTGTGAGGTCTTGTGTCATTGATCAATGTTTATTTATTATTATAAAGGAGGCCACATTCTTCAACCTCATCAGTCTGTGTCAATACAGCTAAGAATATGACCTCAATCCTCAATGGCTGTGGTTTGATTAGGGAACATGGTCTAACATTCCATAACTAATCCAAAGCAGTAGATGCTAATAGCATTTAAAGGGCAACTCCTTACAATTGTTTAATTTTCTTAACTGTCTCAAGGAGACTTAAATCAATACCAGGATTATAACTACCAGGGGAGCAGAAGGAGCAACTGCAGGGGGGCCTGGCAGCCAAGGGGGCCCCATCTTCTTATTTTTCCTATGAAAGATATAGCCTCCCTCCAGAAAACCATAAAGCATGGATAAGGGCCCCATCATAGTTTTGCTGGGGGGCCCAGTGATTCCTAGTTACGTTACTGATCAATAGAGATGGCCAAACTTCCTGAAGTTCGGTTCATTTCCAAACTATAGAACTTCAGTAAACGTTCTATAGTTTGGAATGAACCCATTAAAGGACAACTAAAGCCTCAGAACACCACTGAGCCAGAAGGTAGAACACCTTGATATAAAACCAGTAATTATTCACATTTTGATCCAGGCGCTGCGAATTGACCTAAACAACATATGGTTTGTGCTTAACTTCACACCATTATGTTCTGCACATGCTCAGTCCTTAGCTATGGCAGAAACTTTACAGTTGGTCACACCCACTAATAATCTGTAGCCAATCCTTTTACAGGACAGATAAAGCAAGGAAGCATGTGACTGATGCCAGGAGGTGTGGCCAGATACTGCACATACACACAGTTACTTTATCCAGTTCTTAAGAGGCTTACATTTACTTTAATACAATTTACATAGGTGGGATTTTATAGCTTATTGGTGTTTTCTGGGGGGTTGTTTTCAGATTTTGAAAAATAAAAATTTGTGTTTAGTTCTCCTTTAAAGTGAAAGGGAGAAAATAGTTTGACTTAATTACAATTCAAATAGCAATGGTAATTTACTGTAAACAGCTGTGGCACCTGGGAAATGGTCTGGGGAACATGTACATATCACCAAAACTTGTTTAAACGCCAATATTTATACCAATACACCAATAAAATCCATCAATAAGTTCGGAAGACCTGAACTTGTTCGTAGATTGTAATTTCTAAAAGTCCAAGTTCTTCCGAACGATGAAAGTTTGGGTCAAACTCGGGTTCAAGTTCCTTTTTAGTCACTACTGATCAACACCCATTCTCTATGTTGCACAAGATATATATAAAATGCAAAATAGTTTATTGGAAAATGAGGAAGTTTACATCATCATAAATGTTTAATAAAAATGTTAATTAATATGATAATATAATAATAATGTTATTTTACGCATAATGTATTTCCATTAATTAATTTCCTGTTAATAAACATAACACGATTCATAAGCTTTAAAGAAACAATGCCTTCCAGTGGGCAAACACTGTATTACAAGCAACCCCTGTTTCTCTGCAGAATCTCTAACCCACTGAGACGCTTGGCCAAATAGAAAATGCATGATTTACAGCCTGTATCTATCAGTGTCAGCTCTGTGTGTGGAAACCTGCATATTAATCGAGGGGAGGTCGTAAACTATAGAAATGGATTCAGATACAAGCTGAACCTTCCTGAAAAAAAATCCCTGCTCATAAAATATATTAATTATTAATACATTTGTCAGTGAAACTCTCAGATAAATTATCAACGCTCAACGATTTAGGGTATTACGCTCCGGATCCATGGGGAAATGGACTTTCCAGAGGGAAGCCTTGACCAAGTTTATAAAAACATGTGTGTTAAACCTAATATTATTTTATGTTCTATACAGTCCATGGTTAATTCCTTTGTCATTGAGAATGCTTCCTATCTGGGGCAGGCTGGGTAATTGGTCATAATATAGGAGTTTATTATTGTCTTTTTTTAAATTATTTGTTCCAAGAAAAAAAAATGCTGCTTAATGATGTTGATGCTTAATTGTTGGCTTACACATAGGCAATTAAGTAATAATCTGTTCACCAACAGCAGTAATTAGCATACAGGAAGCCTAGCCAAGATTAAAGGATGAGCGTTGACATTTTGAATTTGCTTTTCTTATATTAAAAAAATGCATTGTTATGTTTTGTGGACAACAGTTCTGGGATTGAACAATTTATTCCGATTTACAAATGCACCAAGACTGAATGAATTTTAGGACAGATTAACCTTGGCAAATTCCATTAATCAGAAATATAAAATGTGGCTTTTGTGTGGTTACACAATAAAGCCAGAGGACTTGTTTTGTTACTATGGACTTGATAAAGCAAGATAGCCCCAGTGTGAGTGTATTACCTCCAAAGCAATGGCTGAAATGAAGATGCCTACCTGGTTTCTCCTACTGTACCTTACACTGGTTTTGTGCTTTTATCTCCATTCTTGGTCAATGACCAACCAATCAAAAAACATATTGACTCTGGTGAACATGACGGCCATGCACACTAATCATGTGCTTGTACCCTCTGCAAGCAAGTTAACAAGGGCAAGAGCATTAGCATTGGGGCTGGTGGAGGGACGGCCTCAAGGAAAACCCAAATAATTATGAATTATGAAGATCATTTTTTTTTCTTGGCTTTAGCAAGAAGCAAGACAAATGTATAAGGACCCATTAAACAAGAACATCAGACCTGCAGCTTTTTGGCTGTTGTTGAAATATACGTAAATCTTTGTATCTTCTGCATGTTGCTGTCATGCCTGATGTAGCACTGTCTGAATGTATATCCTAGTCTCTTAACACATGAACATCTAAATCTTCCATTTATGACTCTTCGTGGAATGTTGATGCCTACGTATCCAGCTTAACAGCCTCTGGCCATGGAAACATTGTTCCCAGTTTTATAAAGGTTTGGAAGCAACGTGGGAACATTAAATATGTCACAATGACCTTGACAATTCAATATTGAATCTCTATCCCTACTAGACTGGTCTATATCGTTTTAGTAGGGGTAATCTTACATAATGAGTTGCTCCCTTGTATTTGTTTGTCGGTTGGGGTGGCAGATCTTTAATAAGGTAAAAAAATGTTCATATGAATTAATTCATTGCAACATCAGTTTGTTTCTAAATGGATTAGATTCCAAATTACCCCCTTTCCTCGATCCAATTATAATCAGTGAGTGCGGAAGAGTATTGATTGAGCTAACGGAGCGATATTATTTAATACAACCACAAAAGTGGATGTGATGTAATTGGTGGGTCCAGTAGTTAATTGGTTAGAGGGGTCAGCAAGTAGAGAGAAAGACTGACCTCCTGTCATATGGTAAATAAAGCACAGAGATTCTGACATTTTCCTATTAATTAGACTGATCAGTCAAATCAGAACATGGCACCAAAGGGAGGATATTTGTACCGGTAAAGGTTTGTGCTGCTACATGTACATGACACCTTTAATTAAAAAACCCCCAACATAAACATCTGTTAATTAAATTTAGAATACTAATGTCAATATAATGTTTCCAGCAATGTAATGTGGATATATCTCCCCATCATACCTGCTGCCTCTCGAATGAGATTCTTTGTAACTTGCTTCTGGTGGGAACAATTTGTTAGTTGCCCAATTTGTTTGATGTTTAACCCCAGATGATTGATCCTCATTAAACACTCCATGTTGCATCCCAATCACACGGTACCAGGGATCGGTGGACAACCTGTTTTTTGTGTTTGTTGTCTGTGTGCATGTTTATTGCATAGGTTATTTTTTATAGTGCAAAACAAAAGGCCATGTTCACAGAATTCTGCTTTAAATTATATAGACACTTTTTGCATTATCAAGATTCAATAAAAGTTCTTATCTTTTAAAATGGTGCTAATTTTGATCCAACCCATCAGATCTTATTTAACATGTAAAGGCTAACATTTGATTGGTTTTAAATTATAAGAACTTTTATTGAATCTCCCTGTTTATTTATTTTTGAAACCATATGCACTTTTTCCCTTATCGAGTATTTTTAGAAAAAAACAGTTTACATTTAAATTTGTTAAAGGAATAGTTCACTCAGAAAGTGAACTATTCCTTTACATTTGTTAAGGGGGTAAACATGCACTTTAAGACATACAGTAAGTGGGTAGATGAAGAACAGAATAATTAAATTAGGACATAAAAGAAAGCCAAGCTATAGCGAAATGGGCATAAGGGACTGATTCTCCTCCCCCAGTTGTATGAATGAATATTACAGATATACCATGACCTGGATGAATGAATATTACAGATATACCATGACCTGGATGGATGAATATTACAGATATACCATGACCTGGATGAATGAATATTACAGATATACCATGACCTGGATGAATGAATATTACAGATATAACATGACCTGGATGGATGAATATTACAGATATACCGTGACCTGGATGGATGAATATTACAGATATACCGTGACCTGGATAAATGAATATTACAGATATACCTTGACCTGGATGGATGAATATTACAGATATACCATGACCTGGATGAATGAATATTACAGATATACCATGACCTGGATGAATGAATATTACAGATATACCATGACCTGGATGAATGAATATTACAGACATACCATGACCTGGATGGATGAATATTACAGATATACCATGACCTGCATGGATGAATATTACAGATATACCGTGACCTGGATGAATGAATATTATAGATATACCGTGACCTAGATGAATGAATATTACAGATATACCATGACCTGGATTGATGAATATTACAGATATACCATGACCTGGATGAATAAATATTACAGATATGCCATGATTTGGATGAATGAATATTACAGATATACCATGACCTGTATGAATGAATATTACATATATACAATGACCTAGATATATGAATATAACAGATAGACCATGAACTGGATGAATGAATATTACAGATATACCATGATCTGTATGAATGAATATTACAAATATACCATAACCTGTATGAATGAATATCACAGATATACCATGACCTGGATGGATGAATATTACAGATAGACCATGACCTGGATGGATGAATATTACAGATAGACCATGACCTGGATGGATGAATATTACAGATAGACCATGACCTGGATGGATCAATATTACAGATATACCATGACCTGGACGGATCAATATTACAGATATACCATGACCTGGATGAAAGAATATTACAGATAGACGACCTGATGGATGAATAGTACAGATAGACCATGACCTGTAGGATGAATATTACAGATATACCATGACCTGGATGGATGAATTACAGATAGACCATGACCTGGATGGAGAATATTACAGATAGACCATGACCTGGATGAATGAATATTACAGATATACCATGACCTGGATGAAAGAATATTACAGATATACCATGACCTGGATGAATGAATATTACAGATATACCATGACCTGCATGGATGAATATTACAGATATACCGTGACCTGGATGAATGAATATTATAGATATACTGTGACCTGGATGGATGAATATTACAGATATACCATTACCTGGATGAATGAATATTATAGATATACCGTGACCTGGATGGATGAATATTACAGATATACCATTACCTGGATGAATGAATATTACAGATATACCATTACTGGGGAATGATATTAAAGATATACCATGACCTGGATGGATGATATTTACAGATATACCGTGACTGGATGAATGAATATTATAGATATATGTGACCTGGATGGATGAATATTACAGATATACCTTACCTGGATGAATGAATATTATAGATATACCGTGACCTGGATGGATGAATATTACAGAATGCCCATGATGGATGAATATTACAGATAGACCATGACCTGGATGGATCAATATTACAGATATACCATGACCTGGACGGATCAATATTACAGATATACCATGACCTGGATGAAAGAATATTACAGATAGACCATGACCTGGATGGATGAATAGTACAGATAGACCATGACCTGGATGGATGAATATTACAGATATACCATGACCTGGATGGATGAATATTACAGATAGACATGCCCTGGATGGATGAATATTACAGATAGACCATGACCTGGATGAATGAATATTACAGATATACCATGACCTGGATAAGAATATTCAGATATACCATGACCTGGATGAATGAATATTACAGATATACCATGACCTGCATGGAAATATTACAGTATACCGGACCTGGATGAATGAATATTATAGATATACTGTGACCTGGATGGATGAATATTACAGTATAACATTACCTGGATGAATGAATATTATAGATATCCGTGACCTGGATGGATGAATATTACAGATATACCATTACCTGGATGAATGAATATTACAGATTACCATACACTGGATGATGATATTACAGATATACCATGACCTGGATGGATGAATATTACAGATATACCGTGACCTGGATGAATGAATATTATAGATATACCGTGACCTGGATGGATGAATATTACAGATATACCATTACCTGGATGAATGAATTATGATATACCGTGACCTGATGGATGAATATTACAGATATGCCATGACCTGGATGAATGAATATTACAGTATACCATGACCTGGATGATGAATATTATAGATATACCATGACCTGGATGAATCAATATTACAGATATACCATGACCTGGATGAATGAATATTACAATATACGGCCCCACCTTGACGAATCAGATTACCCGCCTGAACGATGATAACGATCCGGACCCATGACGCCATACCAGATCCGGCCCCCCTAAACCCTGGACTACGACACACACCCCCCCATACCCTACCTACCAGGTGGGATTATCATCATCCGTACTCTGGATGACTATCCTATAACCCGTGACCTGAGATTAATATATTACAGATATACCATGACCTGGATAGATAATATTCAGATATACCGTGACCTGGATGGATGAATATTACAGATATACCGTGACCTGGATAGATGAATATTACAGGTATACCGTGACCTGGATGGATATGTATTACAGATATACCGTGACCTGGATGAATGAATATTACAGATATACCGTGACCTGGATGAATGAATATACAGATATACCATTACCTTGATGATGATATTACAGATATACCATGACCTGGATGGATGAATATTACAGATATACCGTGACCTGGATAAGGAATATTATAGATATACCGTGACCTGGATGGATGAATATTACAGATATACCATTACCTGGATGAATGAATATATATATATACCGTGACCTGGATGATGAATATTACAGATATGCCATGACCTGGATGAATGAATATTACAGATATACCATGACCTGGATGGGAATATTATAGATATACCATGACCTGATGAATCATATTACGATATACCATGACCGGATGAATAATATTACAGATATACCTGACCTGGATGGATGAATATTACAGATTACCATGACCTGGATGATGAATATTACAGATATACCGTGACCTGGATGGATGAATATTACAGATATACCGTGACCTGGATGGATGAATATTACAGATATACCGTGACCTGGAGGATGAATATTACAGATATACCGTGACCTGGATGGATGAATATTACAGATATACCGTGACCTGGATATGAATATTACAGATATACCTGACCTGGATAGATGAATATTACAGATATACCGTGACCTGGATAATGAATATACAGATATACCTGACCCGATGGATGAATATTACAGATATACCATGACCTGGATGAATGAATATTACAGATATACCGTGACCTGGATGAATGAATATTACAGATATACTAAGACCTGGATGAATAAATAGTACAGATATACAGTGACATGAATGAATGACTGTAAGAAAGGACGTACCTGTTCAGAGCTTCCGTGGCGCATCCTCTGCTTATGGGCGCATCTCAGCGGCTTCCGGCACTCCTCGATCCTCTGCAATCCTTGGGTCTCGTTCGGCACGCTTTCAGAATCTGCAATTTTTGGGAATTTACTAACGTTTGCAAGCGCGAATGGCTACTTCTTCTTTGTGGAACACACGGTCTGTTTGTAATAAACTTGCAAATGTACATGACCTATTTATCTCTAACTGCTTTACATTTCTAGGTCTTTCCGAAACATGGCTGTAACCCTCTGACTCTGTCTCACCCGCCGCGCTCTCGTATGGTGGCCTTCACTTCAGCCACACCACTAGGCCCGATAATAAATGTGGTGGGGGAGTTGGTATTCTTCTCTCTGAGCGCTGTACTTTCATACCCATCACACCCTTACCAGCCCTCTCCTGTCTATCTTTTGAGTTCCACTCAGTCCGTGTTTACTCAACCACGCCCCTGCAGATTGCGATTATTTATCGACCACCCGGCCCGACCACTATTTTCTTTGACCACTTCTCTGCTTGGTTGTCCTACTTTCTATCCACTGACATCCCCTCAATTATCTTAGGGGATTTCAATATCCCCATCGATACCAACACCTCTGCTGCCACTAAACTTCTCTCTCTTACCTCCTCCCTTGGCCTTACCCAATGGTCCTCTGCCCAGACCCATTGTAATGGGCACACACTGGATCTGGTCTTTACCCGTCTCTGCTCCATATCTAACTTCTACAACTCTCCCTTTCCTCTGTCCTATCATCATCTTCTTAAATTTAATCTTGTGTCATCTGTCCGTAACCCCTAACAACCAAACGTACAGATGCAGGGACCTACATAATCTCGACCCCCATTCGCTCTCTATCCTTCTCCAACAACTTAACTCCATGCCCTCCTTCTCTGACCCTAACCTTGCAGCCATCCACTACCATAACACTATTTCCAATGCCCTTGACTCTGTTGCTCCCTTATCCACCCGTCGCCTTAGACGCAAGAACCCACAACCATGGCTTATGGACCAGATTAAAAAGTTAAAAAGGCAATCCAGTATAGCTGAGCAATCGAATTTAAAAGTGCCCTTTGTCGGATCACAGGTGCTTTGTCCCTAGCCAAACAAAACTACTCTTCACTCATATCCTCCCAATCCCATAACCCCAAACAGCTCTTCACAGCATTCAACTCCCTGCTCTGTTCACCACCTCCTCCGCCTACCCCCTGTCTATCGGCTGATGAAATAGCCTCATATTTCACAGAGAAAATTGAAAACATCCAAAGTGGTTTTCCTGTGCGCCCCATCTCCTCCCTACAGCTTCCAACCACTACCATTGCTCTGCCCAATCTCCCTTCCTTGCTCAACCCCTCCATCCCTAACCCTACCACTGCAATGTCTAGCCTCCCTTCATTGGTTAATCCCTTTACTTGCTCCCTAACAAGCTTCACCACTATAACAAAACAGGGTCTTTCATCTCTCCTATCCAGGACACGTCTCACCACCTGCCCCCTCGACCCCATTCCCTCTCATCTTATTCCCCTGGTCTCCTCCTCCTTCATTTCAGCCCTAACCTCTCTCTTTAACTTGTCCCTATCCACTGGTATTTTCCCCTCTATATTTAAACATGCCGTTGTATCCCCTATACCTAAAAAACCCTCCCTTGACCCGTCTGCTCTTTCCAGCTACCGGCCTGTCTCCCTTCTCCCTTTTGCTTCCAAACTACTGGAAAGACATGTCTATTCTGACCTGGTTAATCACCTGTCTGCTAACTCTCTCTTTGACCACCTCCAGTCAGACTTCCGCCCTAACCACTCCACGGAATGTTTTACTTAGTGCTAAATCTAAAGGTCACTACTCTTTGCGCATTCTTCTTGATCTGTCCTCAGCTTTTGATACTGTTGATCACCCTCTACTTCTTCAGATCCTGGCCTCCTGGCCTCAGGTATACAGGAGACTGCACTTTCTTGGCTATCCTCCTATCTCTCTGGTAGGACCTTTAGTGTTTTTCACTCTGAAACTAGCTCCACTCCTCACCCCCTCCCTGTGAGGGTCCCGCAAGGCTTGTTACTCGGTTCTCTTCTTTTCTCCATCTACACCCATGGACAACTTATTAGTTCATTTGGGTTCCAATATCACCTGTATGCGTATGATACCCACATTTACATCTCTGCCTCGGATCTCCCTACACTGACATCCCAGGTCCCCGACTGCCTTAATGCCATTTCTGCCTTCATGTCCTCCCGCTTCCTCAAACTCAACATGGACAAGACTGAACTTGTCCTTTTCCCACCCTCACGATCTGTTTCACTCCCTAGCCTTACCATTAATATTAACAACACACCCATATCCCCATCTCCTCATGTCCGCTGCCTGGGAATAATGCTAGATTCTGATCTTTCCTTCAAACTTCATGTCAATTGGCTTCCCAACTCCTGTCGGCTCCAACTCAAAAACATCTCCCGCATTCGACCCTTCCTCTCGAAGGAAGCTACCAAAATCCTAGTCCATGCCCTAATCATATCATGGCTAGATTACTGCAACACACTCCTGTGTGGTTTACCAAACAACCGCCTGGCACCGCTTCAATCCATTGAATTCTGCTGCCCGGCTCATTCATTTCTCTTCTCGCTTCTCTAATGCCTCTCCTCTCTGCCAGTCCCTCCACTGGTTGCCCATCATGCAAAGGATCCAGTTCAAACTGCTCACCTTATCCTATAAAGTACTATCCAACACAGCCCTCCATATATCTCAGAGCTGATTCAGCTATACTGTCCCAGGCGCAAACTCCTCTCTGCAAATGATACCCTCCTCTCATCCACTCTGGCCAGCTCTTCCCATGCCCACATTCAGGACTTTACTCGTGCTGCTCTGGAACTCCCTTCCTCTGTCTGTCCGTCACTCACCATCCCTTAACACCTTCAAACGTAACCTTAAAACCCACCTCTTCAGGCACCATATTACCTGGTCTAGACATTACCCATCTTACTACCCAATATGATCCAACCCGCCTTTCACGCTCCGCTGCCAATCTATTTACAGCCTACTGATTCCCGCAACCTTATGTCTCACTCCCATATCCTCTAGTCTGTAAGCTCTTTGGGCAGGGTCCTCTCTCCTATTGTATCACGGTATTGCTGTAAGAAAGTACAGATACACAGTGACATAGAGGAATGACTTAAGAAAGGACGTACCTGTTCAGAGCTCCTGTGGCGCATCCTCTGCTTATGGGCGCCTCTCAGCGGCTTCTAGTGCTCCTCGATCCTCAGCAATCCTTGGGTCTCGTTCGGCATGCTTTCCGAATCGGGCATTTTTGGGAATTTACGAAGGTTTGCGAGAGTGAACGGCTACTTCTTCTTATACCTTGCTCTCTAAGTCCAGGGGCAACCGTGTCGGTGAGGCGCATCTAGCCTCCTGGCAAATGGGGGCTTGTCTATTGGTGAAGATAGTGGTTGTAGATTGGGGTATCTGGGCTGAAGGAATACTTGGGAATCCAGAGCATTACAATGACTATTACAGATATACCATATCTTGTATAATTGAGAACCTTCCCAAACACCCTTACTACTGTAAACAAATTGGATAATTTCACTTCCATCACTAACATCATATGGCAAGGTATATCATACAGTACCTCAGCAGTATTTTCATATCAGACCCCCGTGATGTATATTGTACTGATCTACTCAAGTATCATTATCCTGCATTGTCATACTAGCACATCTATCATATTGCTAACCAAACT
Source organism: Hymenochirus boettgeri (assembly GCA_019447015.1). Lineage (NCBI taxonomy): Eukaryota > Metazoa > Chordata > Amphibia > Anura > Pipidae > Hymenochirus > Hymenochirus boettgeri. Next base: position 409,823,315 of record CM033469.1, on the reverse strand, counting down.
ACCAAGTAACATTATGGTATTTTGTACCTAAGAAACATTTTCTTTCTAGTCTACTAGCCGAATCTTATAATGTAAACAGGGTTATTATAATAACTGATATTATTACAGTATATTATTCAGCAACAGTATTAACATATTAGCATCCCAGCTACAGCAGTATCCTATTTGTCCCATATGTTCACTATAGTACAGTATATACCAGAGTAGCAGAAATACTATGTTATTATCTAGGCTACAAAACAATGTCAGATTCTAATGCATCAGTTTGTATCATATTATACCAAAGCTGATTTATCATATTATTATCTGACAGCATCGTATTATACAACAGCAGTACATTATAAACAATCTATCACTACCAAGCACAGCAGATTAGTCCAGAGACTTCATATGGCTGCCGAGAATAGTAAGAGTTTTCATTTGTGTAAAGAATCAGGAGGTGGTGGTGGTTTGGGCAGAATCAACATGGAATTGTGCTGGGAGTAGATTCAAATAGATTCAAGGACTAGATTCAATGAATCTTTACCTTTGCATCCAACAGTCATTATCCAAAAATGCATTGCAGGGAGATCCAATTAAAGGTAAACTAGAAACGTACGGAGAACCGAGATGTTCATCCACCCTTAATGAAAGTGTTTCATAAGGTGCAGGGACTGAACTACATGTTCCCACTGAATAGTTATTTATCAGGTCTACCAGAGGACTTCTTGATCGGTCTATCTGCTGTATTCAGTTAGGTCAATGAAAATTCTGAAAATAGTAGAACAACCAATGAATACGCAACCTCAAAGGTATTGCATTTAACTAAAGTTAAATGCGAACAAGATGTTTCGGACAGTCTAGGTCCTTCCTCAAAGACTGTCCGAAACATGTTGTGTGCACAATAAATGCACTTTAGTTAAATTCAAGATCTTTGAGGTTGCATATTCATTGGTTGTTCTACTATTTTCTGAATATTCATTTGCATTATGTCACGGAACAGACATCTGGACAACCGTGGACTCTAGAGGAGGGCACGGTATCAGGAACTTTATTGTTTCAGTTAGGTCTACACGACTTTTAGTTCTTGAAGACGTTTCGCTAGTCATACAACTGGATCTCTCAATTCAGAATGACTTGTACAAGAATCTGTTGGCAATTATGTACCCTGGAAAGTCCCAATTAGCACATCACAGTCAGGTGTTAGGGACCTTCTGAATGCAAGGCGTGATTGCATTGTGGCTAAGGGGTGTTATAAGAACTGCCCAGGATAAGGTGTCAAAACAGCATTGTACATGGCAGAAAGTTGGTGTTGAACCCCCCCCCACCTCTATTCAGGCTTGGTTTCTTTATTTTCACATAAATGGCCTCTTTGACACCTCTCTTAAACCAGTCATGTTCCAAGTTGACATTACAATCTTCAAAGGTATGTCCTTTTCCCTTAAGGTACACGGCTGAGTCCTGACCCGAGGAATTGTCTTTTCTGTTTACAGCCCCATGTAACTGTTTAAAGAAGTAAGAACAGCACTGGAAGCCACAATGAATGAACTACAGCTAGGAAACGACTAGTACTAGAGCTTATTTTACAAGAGGTGCAACATTTGCCACTGCTGTTATATTGCAACAACCAACTTGTGGAGGTTGTATAAAGACATACGTCAATCTAGTCCAACCTTTATACCCTACCCATAATGTCTGTATAACAGTTACATAGTAACATAGTATTGGAGGTTGTATAAAGACATACGTCAATCTAGTCCAACCTTTATACCCAACCCATAATGTCTGTATAAAATTCACACAGTACGTAGTATTGGAGGTTGTATAAAGACATACAGCCATCTAGTCCAACCTTTATACCCTACCCATAATGTCTGTATAACAGTTACATAGTAACATAGTATTGGAGGTTTTATAAAGACATACGTCCATCTAGTCCAACGTTTATACCCTACCCATAATGTCTGTCTAACAGTTACATAGTAACAAAGTATTGGAGGTTGTATAAAGACATACGTCCATCTAGTCCAACATTTATACCTTACCCATAATGTCTGTATAACAGTTACATAGTAACATACAATAGTATTGGAGGTTGTATAAAGACATACGTCCATCTAGTCCAACCTTTATACCCTACCCAAAATGTCTGTATAACAGTTACATAGTAACATACAATAGTATTGGAGGTTGTATAAAGACATACGTCCATCTAGTCCAACCTTTATACCCTACTCATAATGTCTATATAATAGTTACATAGTAACATAGTATTGGAGGTTGTATAAAGACATATGTCCATCTAGTCCAACGTTTATACCCTACCCATAATGTCTGTATAACAGTTACATAGTAACATAGTATTGGAGGTTGTATGAAGTCATACGACCATCTAGTCCAACGTTTGTGCCCTACCCATAATGTCTGTATACCAGTTACATAGTAACATACAATTGTATTGGAGGTTGTATAAAGACATATGTCCATCTAGTCCAACGTTTATACCCTACCCATAATGTCTCTATAACAGTTACATTGTAACATAATATTGGAGGTTGTACAAAGACATACGTCTATCTGGTAACTTCAGTAGAATTTGGTGGAGGAACAGCAATTAGAATTAGAACTATTTCTAAAAAATCTACAGGGAGATTCAATAAAAGTTCTTATCATTCAAAATGGTGCTAATTTTGCCCCAACCAATCAGATGTTAGCTTTCAGATGTTAAATGATTTCTGATTGGTTGGGGCAAAATTAGCACAATTTTTAACGATAAGAACTTTTATTGAATAACCCTGCTAAAATTACTGACTAAAGTCACAAATGACAAAGATCCAAGGAGATATTTACCATAATCAGAAAATATTCGCCACATAATAAACTCTTGATAATGTGTCCTAATGTGAAAGGATTTCATTCGCTTGCAAATAAAACAGAATAACTTTTATAAACGATTATATATTGTTTATGTAAAATAACTATTTAAAAGTTTGACGTATTCCATTTAGGAGCACATTTTTATATTGTAACAGCGCACGCGGCTTGATGATGTCACATGGAGGAACCTGCTACTGGATATTTCGAAACAGGAAGAAACGAGGTTCAACAAGTCTCAGGGGGCGGAGCTTACCTGACTGCACACATATTCCAAGATGGCCAGCAATTTACAAGGGAACAGGTAGGCTCTGAAGGGACCTTTTTGGAGTGTACTTATCCTTTAAATAAGAATATTTAAGAAAAAAAAATCCCATTTGAAAAATATTACCGGATATTTTTCTATTTACGATATTGCTTTTTTTCTTGTCCTGTTTGTCTTTTTAAGCGACCAACCCCTTTCGATGGTTACCCAAGGCAGAAATCAATAAAGAAATATCTGTCAGAATAGATAGTGAATCTAGACAAATGCTATGTCATCTTTAATGCATCCTGTTTGACTTGCTTCCACAAACTCTGCATGAGCTCTACCATACTGTATTTTTATTGATCTTGCCATTGTTTCAAACACACTTTTATCGGCTGTGCATCATTAGAGCTATGTGCACTGCTGAAAGAAACACTTGTACAAAACTGTAGTCAACATGATGGAGAGAGACTTATTTACTTAGATAGGACTGGGGGAAAAATAATAGCAATAAAACTCTGAATATATTTTAAATATTCTCATTTATCATACCAGAAACAACGTATCTTTTTCCTGTTCGAAAATTAGTTTAGGCTCTCAGACAAATTATAAAGCCAACAAAATAAGGAAAAACAGAATTCAAATACATCATTTATTTTCTAAATTTATTTGTTTTTTTTTGTTTTGTTTTATGAATTGGAAAATGTTACTTTTCCCTTTCATAAACCGTGAGCGTTTCGCACTCACGATTGCGCTCGCGATTTTAGCTAAAATGGAAGTCGCGGGAACTTAAAATTCTGTTCTCATTATTTTTTCATTCATTAAAAAAAAAAGATTGCACAAGAATCGCGCACACAATCGCGTGCGATAACGATTCCCGTGCGTTGCAGTGTGGCCTCACCCGTAAGAGGATAAAAATAACCAGGTGGAAATTATATTATTATAACCTACCCCTGTAGTGGATTTCTATGGGAGGAACTGTAAGATTATAGCCTTATAATCTTACAGTTCCAGGAGGAGAAGGAAACCAGAAGCCACAAAGGGTAGGTTATAATAAATAATGCACCCCAAACTGTAAATTATAGGGATATTAGAAGTCACCTTGGAGTTCCGTGCCCTGTATAAAAGGTACTCGGCCTGCGGCCTCGTGCTTTTATATGGTCACGGAACTCCTCGGTGACTTCTAATATCCTTATAATTTACAGTTGGGGGTGCATTATTCACTATATATTCACAGACATTTACAAAAAAAAAAAATTTGATTTCCTCTCTAATTTCTTTGAACTTTCCAGAATTAAATTTGGCGGATCATAAAATGTTGTATTACATTGGTATCATTGGTACATTGGTAAAATAAAGATTAAGAAAGGAAACGTCAATAGATAAGTAGAATGTTTTTAATGCCATGTTAAAAGAAATTTGATATTCGGTCATTTCTAAGTAGGTAGCAGTTTATAGTACCGACCCATTAAATAGGATGAAATGTGAAAGACGTTTTTTTTTTAATGAATGGAGAAAAATAACGAGAACATTTGGGACTACTGAAATGTAAAACAAATACCGAATTGCCTTTTTCTTTGTCCAATTTTTTTTTTAAGATTCCTCTTTATACTACCATGGTGAATAGATTGTGAGGTCTTCAAGGTTAATGTTGCTTCCATTGCAATCGTATGGACCCGACCCACGCAAATTCTTTACAAACATCTGTTTTGGGCACTATCAGTAAGTGGTTGGGAATGTTGATGAACTGACCTGACAGATCATTAACAATGCTGATATTTTGGCCAAGCGAGTGGGTGTAGGTGTGTTCGGGCCTTAAGGCCTAGCTTTAAAATTATAATTAGTGATGAGTTCCAAACTACATGATTTGAAAATTTAAAGATCCAGTGAAACTTTCAGAATTTCAATGGGAGGAACTTCGATTAAATTTGGTGTCAAAAAATAAAATTTTTAAATTCTGTGTCAAAAATTTGATTTAAAAAATTCAAAGATGCCGCTTGAGTTGCGTTTGATGTGATTTTTTGGGTCTGCAGAATTTCCCTCTAATTCTGTAATCAGTAACAATAAATACTTTTTTTTTGTAGTTTCCCTTGGACAACAATTCTAATATCCTTAGAATTTACAGTAGGGGGTACTTTATCCCTTATAATACACAAGTGGTACCCAGAGTTCCCTGTATTAGCTGGCGTTGAAAGTGCCGCAATAGAACAGCGCCAAGTAGCGATGTTCCGAGCGCCGCTATCGGCATATAACATCGCCGGGCTGTTTGACCCGGTTGCCGATAGCGGCGCTCGGTGCATCGCCCTGTTAATATTTAGTAAATGCAACTTTTAGGTTGGAGATCAAGGTCACGCCTGTATTATTATAGTTTAAATCGTCCTTGCAGAGGGCAAGGATTGACAGCACTCTTGACATCTAGAGATGGCTGAACTACATAAAGTTCGGTCCGTTTTCGAACTTTCAAACTTCAGTAAATGTTCAAAAGTTCTAAAGTTCGAATTCTAACCATTAAAGTCAATGAGGAGTGATAGTTTGAAAAGTCCGGGGATTTACAGCTAAACTAACAATGGTAACTTACTGTAATGGCTGCGTCACCTGGGAAATGGTCTGTGGAACATGTCACTGTCACAAAACTTGTTAAAATGCTTCTTAAACACGAGCGGGCAATTGTCGGATTTCGCGCAAGCTACATTCGTGGGTTATGGCCAATTCGAGGGTTACCGGACGATACTTTCGAGGGTTAGCGAAAATAGAGGATTACAGAAAACAAACGATTCTTTCGACGGTTACCGAAAATCGAAGTCTACCTACGAGGGTTAGTGAACGGTACATTTTAGGGTAGTGAAAACGATCCGTACATTCGGGGTACCAAAAATCTCACATTTCAGCTGTCAATCAAGTGCCTTATATCATAACCTTTTCTGCTGCCCCTTTGCTGTAACTGGAATGGGGGCAGAATGTGTGAATTGTGTAATGGGACACTTTGGTCTATAAGCGGTTACTTAGCATGCTTGGCATGGATTAAAGGAACACACAACCTCAGTGCTGCTTAATGTACTTGTATTTTACTTTCGATTTTCGATTTTTATTGAAAATCAAAAGTAGACAATTTTTGAAATCGAAAATTGAAAGTAGACGATTCTCGAAAATTGAACACATGTTTCAAAAATTCGAAAACGGAATTTTTAGGTTTAAAAATTAACCTAAACACCTTAACTCGGCTATATACTCGAGTACAAGAAACTTACCTTCAATCCAAAGGCAGCCGCGAGTCTGGCCGGCAGTTCCCAGTAGTTTTGGGTTGCGCGATGACGTCATCATGCACGCTGGCGGGATGACGTCATCACGCAGCCGCAAAGAGTAATGAACTGCCGGCCGGACTCGCGGCTGCTTCTGGATTGCAGAGAGAGGAAGACTGAAGACCAGGTATGGGTAAGTGAGCTGGGGGGGGACTGGGGGGAGAGCTGGGGGTACTGGGGGGAGGGCTGGGGGGACAGTATGCCATGCAGACACCCACATTACCTTTACTATAAGTGGTTGGAAACTACAACTCCCAGCAACCAAGCATGCTGGGAGTTGTAGTTTCCAACATCTACAGTGGAAAGGAATTAGGGTGGGGGACAGTATTGCCATACAGTAACCCCCAATACCTTTCTACTATAGGTGGTTGGAAACTACAACTCCCAGCAACCAAGCATGCTGGGAGTTGTAGTTTCCAAACATCTACAGTGGAAAGGTATAGGGTTACTGTAAACCCGGTGTTACTAGGGTCAATCATCTTTTCTAATTTTTGAGGCAAAAATGGGTGCCTCGGCTTATAACTCGGGCAGCTTATACTCGAGTATAGGTAACTCAACAATTTCGAACATCTCTACCCTTTAGGCAAATGATAAAGCTCTGTGAGGCTTTTTACTGTATTAGACCTTGGTGACAACCCTTTTATTTCTTAAAACAAATGGAATGTAGGAATTATGTTGTACCTCCTCTTATTTTACAGACACAAATGAAGGGGGTTGATTTCTGTGGTGTACTTGCCCAAATTCCTTTGGGAACAGTAGTTCTGCCCATTTAAGAGGATAACTTTATTACCTCTGATCAACTACACAATATTCCCTATAGTTCCTGCTTCTAACTAAAGCCTCTAGGGTCTACATATGGTAAATGCAGGAAAAACATAACCTTGGGTTGGTTTTTTTATATTTTTGATTTATGAATCCAACTGATATTGTCTCTGAGACTTGTATCGTGCAAACAATGGAGCATTTTCATACATCAGCACATTAACACCTTTTGAAGCATTGAGTGTGCCTTCAATTGACGTTGATTTAAGCTGTATAGTTTATTCTCTTTAGCAATAGAACACAAAAACATTTGCATGACTAAAGAGCAATAAGTCAGTGAACAAGTCTTAGTATTGAGTTTCTTCAGTTCATGACCTCTTCAAGTTCTTCCATCAGCAATTCACCCTGTTCATCTATAAGGATGGTGTAATGTTGTGGATCTGTCTTCATTTCCATTCCCTAAACAGCCATTTCTTCCTCTGCATTCCCAATTGCTTGCAGGCTTGCATAAATAAGGCTCTTCTACAAAACAATCCAGGGGCTTGAGTGGGTCAGGAGGAGAACTACAGAATTGGTTGCACAAGGTACATCATAGACTCCGCAAGGTGCAACTTCAATTTCCGACCCTGTGCCAGCTCTAGGCATGGGCCATCTTACTATGCTTTTTCCCTGGAACCAAATTACTGTACGGCTGTACTGTACCAACAATGTTCCATACGATGTCGCAATAGCACAACTTCAATGGTATTTCTCCGAAATACAACTTACCCTTTGGTATTTCAGAGAAGCATCATCCAAATTGTGGTCTGCATTGACATGGGCCTTGCAAGGTGCTCAAGGCGTGGATCACCCTGGCCTATATACAATGTGGATTTGATTTATAACCAGATAATGTGTTAGATCTGGGATTATTCACCCTGCCTACCATGTGTCATTAGTAAGTTTATAATATTACTATTCAGCAAAGATAGACTGGTTTAACTTTGGAGGCTGATTATTGCACAATTCAATTCAATACATATTCCATATCCTCTGGAAGTTGACTAAATCCCAACATTGTTTATCTTTATGAAGCTTGATAAATAGGGATAGCCGGTTCGCGGGTTCGAACCCGGATCTGCTGCGGATTTATCCCGTTCGCGAATGGCGGATTATTCGAACCGCAGATTTCTCGTATTTTCGAAAATTTTCGAAATTACGAGATTTCTCGTATTTTCGAAAATTTCCGAAAATACGAGGATGTCTCTTATTTGTTAAATACGTATTTTCGTCAATTTTCGAAATTACGAAGATACTCGTATTTTCGAAAAATCCGGGTTTTCGAAAATTTTCGAAATTACGAGATTTCTCATAAATTTTTGAAATACGCGAAACACGTAATTTCGAAAAATTTCGAAAATATGAGAAATCTCGTAATTTTGAGAAATTTTTCATTTTTTACGCGATTTTTCTCGAAAATTCGGGGATCCTCGAGCGGACCGGATTTTGCCAAGTTCGGACATCTCTATTGATAATCACCGCAACTGTATGACTAGAACCACAGAATATTGGGTTCACACTGCAGTCCTCAATGATCCAATGTAAAGTACGCCTTGTGGCTGTGGTTTTATTACTTGTTGCTTTGGGCTATTTTCCCACCTGTTCTTGCTGTTTATTAGCTAATAACACGAGGTCCTCACCTTTGGAAATTCGCTGAAGGAACTTTATTACAAAGTTACAGCTCATGTCTGGTCCATCCTCCCCGGCTCTAGGGGAAAAGGGAAATAGGAGCTGCAACTTTGGGATAAGAGTTCCACTGATCTGCTGAATTCCAAGGGGTCAGGACCTTGTATTTAAGGTCTTTATCTTGGGTACAGCAAATGTGGGAGAAATTAACCACTTGCTCCCCTTTAATTTGTGTAATTTGTTTCCTTGTGACTGTGTTAAAGGAAACATAACACTGTATCTGCCCAATATAAGAGCACAACCTATTTATTGTAGGAGGATTCGCAGTAAAGATCAAGTTGTCTACCAGCCTTCAAAGAAAAACATTGCAGTATTTCCCTATACAGTACAGTACACCTGCGACTTGATTCCCCCGTGCCGGGGGTGTCAGAGTCACCCGGCGTTGGACATCAGCAGAGTTGGTGTCGCCAGCAAGACACCACCGAGATCTAATAAGGTCCTTTTTAGGACCAGGGGGGTCCTGGCTTCTACCCCCCACAAAGGCACTGGGTTTATTGCAGTTAGATAACACATGATCAAATTGCATCCTTTTACTGATTAGAACCTATAATATGACTCACACGTGTATTCATAATATCTCACTAAATTTATATAGCTCGAAGGTCTGCTAAATAGATGTTACGGTTTTCTACCGGCGGGTCTGTGTTTGTTTAACACCAGTGACTGATGTTGATATGAAAATCTTCAAAATTTATCCCAGGCTACAGAAAGCTTCTCAGAGAAAATCAAATTGCTTCTAATTATGAGGGGGAGCATCATTTGTCTGCAGCATTGCTCGTGTTTGTTTTCTTGTCGTTTTCACAAGCCCAATAGGCCCATTACAGGAGCTGGAATATTGTATAGTAATCATCTCTGCAAGGATTCCAACAGCCAGGGATATGACTGCTAAGTACACTTCTACACAACGCAACACAAACCTGGAACAAATGGAACTCTTCATCTAGGTCTCTTCTTCTCTACAAGGGAGGTGGTTAGAGCAACTGTAATATTATTGTAAAATAAAGAAAGACGGAGAAAATAAGGGACGGCTCTGGTAAAAAAAACCCAGCTAGAGTATCAGTGTGTGGAGGAGAATACACAAAGAGGCAACAGTAGGAAATAGCCTGTGAATCTGTGAGAATCGGAAGGAGGGACAGAGAATTATAATTGTTCAGAAATGGATGGAATAATGTGTCTCTTCAACTGATGATATGGAAATGCTCTCAATGTTGGAATGGAGAGGACCAAGCAATACACACACATGTCCGACTGGTTGTATGAATTTAGTATTGAATTTAGTATTGGAGATCGTGGCACCAAGGGTGGGAGGACAGAGGGTGTGGGCTAGGCTGTTCGGCTGGTTTCCCCTTTTGGTTTGCCATTCAATCTTGTATCTTGTATCATGTGTAGGCAAAGCATATAGCCAGTGTTACATCAGGTAGCGTGCGATTTTCATGGGTCTGGGCAAAAAGATTACATCTCTTCCATTGTATTAGGAATTTTTATTGGTGGGGTCAAATTTAATTTAACCTGTTGTACATATCTAAGTATACAAGTCACACCTGCTTATTCAAACTCCATAATACCATAAACAAACAAAAAGTCTAATGCAATCAGGTGGGGAACTATTATGTATGCGGTTTCTGAACCGCGTTCATAAATTTTAAAAAAGGTTGAAAACTTTCAATGATTCCAAACGTTCAGGGATTTCCAGCCACTCGATAAATCTCAAACAGCTGAATCTGTGATTCGTCGAGGATTATTGAACATCTGAAAGTCCGAGGCAGGTCTGTTGGGGGTCCTGCGGTTCATCCCGGGACTCCCTTCCGTGTCCTTAGGGGGACCATTGTGGCCCTTAGAAGAGCCTTTTGGGGTTTAAGGGGTCCTGCAGATCGAAACCGGGACCCGTCTAACCGGAACTTAGAAGTGCCCTAGCGGCACTGACAAGTGCCTTTGTTGAGGGTCCTGCAGCTCAAAACCAGGACCCTCATTGGCTCTTAGAAGAGCCCTTGTGATGGCAGAAGAAAGAAGAAGGAAGAAAGAAGACTTTGGATCAAGACGTCAGCAACACCGGCAAGGATATTAGAAGTCACTGAGGAGTTCTGTGTCAATATAAAGGTACAAGGACACAGACTGAGTTATACAGGGAACTCTGGGTACCAATATGTATTATAAGGTATAATGTATCCCCTACTGTAAATTATAAGGAATTAGAAGTCACTGAGGAGTTCTGTGTCAATATAAAGGTACAAGGACACAGACTGAGTTATACAGGGAATCTGGGTACCAATCATGTATTATAAGGTATATGTATCCCCTACTGTAAATTATATGGATATTAGAAGTCACTGGGAGTTCTGTGTCAATATAAAGGTACAAGGACACAGACTGAGTTATACAGGAACTCTGGGTACCAATCATGTATTATAAGGATAATGTATCCCCTACTGTAATATAAGGATATTAGAAGTCACTGAGGAGTTCTGTGTCATAAAGGTACAAGGACAAGACTGAGTTATACAGGGAACTCTGGGTACCAATCATGTATTATAAGGGATAAGTTATCCCCTACTGTAAATTATAAGGATATTAGAAGTCACTGAGGAGTTCTGTGTCAATATAAATGAACAAGGACACAGACTGAGTTATACAGGGAACTCTGGGTACCAATCATGTATTATAAGGGATAATGTATCCCCTACTGTAAATTATAAGGATATTAGAAGTCGCTGAGGAGTTCTGTGTCCATATAAATGTACAAGGACACAGACTGGGTTATACAGGGAACTCTGGGTACCCCTCATGTATTATAAGGGATAATGTACCCCCTACTGTAAATTATAAGGATATTAGAAGTCACTGAGGAGTTCTGGTCTCTATAAAGGTACAAGGACACAGACTGAGTTTACAGGGAACTCTGGGTATCACTCATGTATTATAAGGGATAATGTATCCCTACTGTAAATTATAAGTATATTAGAAGTCACTGAGGAGTTCTTTGTCAATATAAGGTACAAGGATACAGAGTGGGTTATACAGGGAACTCTGGGTACCACTCATGTATTATAATGGATAATGTGTCCTCTACTGTAAATTATAAGGTATTAGAAGTCACTGAGGAGTTCTGTGTCTATATAAAGGAACAAGGACACAGACTGAGTTATACAGGGAACTCTGGGTACCACTCAGTATTTAAGGGATAATGTATCCCTACTGTAAATTATAAGGATATAGAAGTCACTGAGGAGTTCGTGTCAATATAAAGGTACAAGGATACAAAGTGGGTTATGCAGGGAACTCTGGGTACCACTCATATATTTAAGGGATAAGTATCCCCTACTGTAAATTATAAGGATATTAGAATTCACTGAGGAGTTCTGTGTCATATAAAGGAACAAGGACACAGACTGAGTTATACAGGGAACTCTGGGTACCATCATGTATTATAAGGGATAATGTATCCCTACTGTAAATTATAAGGATATTAGAAGTCACGAGGAGTTCGGTGTCAATATAAAGGTACAAGGTACAAGCATGGGTTATGCAGGGAACTCTGGGTACCACTCATATATTATAAGGGATAAGTATCCCCTACTGTAAATTATAAGGATATTAGAAGTGACTGAGGAGTTCTTTGTCAATATAAAGGTACAAGGATACAGAGTGGGTTATGCAGGGAACTCTGGGTACCACTCATGTATTATATGGGATAATGTATCCCTACTGTAAATTCTAGGATATTAGAAGTCACTGAGGAGTTCTGTGTCATATAAATGTACAAAGACACATACTGAGGTATACAGGGAACTCTGGGTACCACTCAGTATACTAAGGGATAATGTGTCCCCTACTGTAAATTATAAGGATATTAGAAGTCACTGAGGAGTTTTGTGTCTATATAAAGGTATAAGGACACAGACTGAGTTATACAGGGAACTCTGGGTACCAGTCATGTATTATAAAGGATAATGTACCCCTACTGTAAATTATAAGGATATTAGAAGTCACTGAGGAGTTCTGTATCCATATAAAGGTACAAGGATACAGACTGAGTTATACAGGGAACTCTGGGTACCATCGTATTTAAAGGATAATGTATCCCCTACTGTAAATTATAAGTATATTAGAAGTCACTGAGGAGTTCTGTGTCCATATAAAGGTACAAGGACACAGACTGAGTTATACAGGGAACTCTGGGTACCACTTGTGTATTATAAGGGATAAAGTATCCCCTACTGTAAATTCTAAGGATATTAGAAGTCACTGAGGAGTTCTGTGTCCATATAAAGGTACAAGGACACAGACTGAGTTATACAGGGAACTCTGGGTACCATCATGTATTATAAGGTATAATGTATCCCCTACTGTAAATTATAAGGATATTAGAAGTCACTGAGGAGTTCTGTGTCCATATAAAGGTACAAGGACACAGACTGCGTATCCAGCATAGCATTCTTATCATGTTAATCACCTAATATCTTCCTGGGCAGTTTGTTTTCTGCCAGAATTGTGTCTTATTGTCCATCGCGGACGTAAAAGAGGGGCGGTGGAGAGAGGGAGTAGAGGGGCCGAAAACTTTTAAAGTCGTCCGTTTTTGAACCGTCGAATTCGGAAAAATGTTCGAAAAACAGACCCATTACCTCACTACCAAGTCGATGGGAAGTGATCGTTTGAAAAGTATGGAGGTTTTACAGCTAAACTAGCAATGGTAACTTACTGTAAATGGTTTTGCACTTGGGAAATGTGGGAACATGTTAATATCACAAAACCAGTTTAAACATTCCAGGGAGATTCAATAAAAGTTCTTATCGTTTATTAAATGATAAGAACTTGATTGAATCTCCCTGTTCTACTTTATTATTGGGCAATTGTTGGTTTGGTGCAAGCTCCATTTGAGGGTTATGGGCAATTCTAGGGTTACCAACGATACTTTCGAGGGTTAGCGAATGATCATTTTAGTTTTAGCAAACGATACATTCAGGGTTAGCGAGCGGCCCGTAAATTTGATTATTATCAAAAATTATCGAAATACAGACGCGAGTTCCTAAAAACCGAACTAGTTTGAGTAGTTCAAGTTCATCCCAAACTCATAAAGTTTGGCCCAAACTTGGGTTTGAGTTCGGTTTTGGTGTCTGTCACTAGAGAGGAGCGGTTCAGAGGAGGATTGATTCAAGTAAGTAAGACTGATGATCTGTAAAGTACTCAGAGATAAGGTACTAGAGGTTTAGGTCCTCACCCTGGGTACTTTACAAGTGTGGATCGGAGATAAGGTGAGTATAATTGTCCTTTAAATACACTGTAAACAATTTTGCAGTGGGAACATTTGATAGTGATATTTTAGCATTGTAATTACACATTCCATTCATAAAAAAACTATTGCATTTCAGAAAGCCCGACTCCCTTATTGGGGTGCCATATTGCCACCTGGACTTGGCAGCATTTCTTCCTTACTTTACACTTACAAATAAGTTTTAATAAATACCCTGCTGAATTTCCCTCATTCCACTTTTGTCAATTACTGAAGCAATTCCCTAGTTGCCTTCTCTGAGAATGCTCAAGCTCATTGAAGCTCACAAATTGCTGAAAGAGGCATAAACAAATATACCTGTTAACACATACTACTACCCTTGAGGCATCCATGAGCAAATGCTAATTTTTCTAAGGAATAAGGTATAACAATATATTCAAGGGGTCATTTTTTTCTAAAATAGTCATTATGGGGTTTAGTTGTCCTTTAATATTGCCAATATCCATACTCCCCCATCTGTTTCCCCAACACTCTTCCCCTTTTTGACTTAATTACAAATGCCAGGAGGTGAAGAGACCTTGGGATCACGAGGAGCTCTGTCAGGAAGGCAATCGTATTAATGGTCACTAGTTTGGTACCGAACAGGGTTTAATTCTAAAAGGCGCAAATTCGGAAATTCATTGATGAAAATGTGGCTAGAAAAGTCAAACATCGATGATGAAAAGTCAACACTCAGTTTTCGGTTCCATGGGAATTCAACACACTTTGCAAAACTCGCCAATTTCCTTCATCCAGTAGGAATGGAAGTTGGGTATAGTCACTTTCTCAAGGTTTTATTTGGGGCAAAGCATCCCTTAATGCTCCTTTATATGTGGAAGTTAAGCGGTTCAGGTAACACTGATTGTTTGTAGTGTTTTTTTATTTTATACGTTAGTTTCAACAACCAATTCCATTTGCTGTTTTTTTTACTTCTCTGTATTATTAGGAGTCTTTGCAATAAATGAAACATAACAAGGTTATCTCTATATTATCCCATTTTCTGCCTCCACGTGAAATTGTCTTTGTACCGGCCGGACTAATTATAGGGTACGTTGAAGATATTATGTAAAATCTAATTCCGTGTGGCTTCGCCTTGAGTTATGACATTTGTTATGAAACGCAGGATGATAACTGCCGGGAGGATTACGAACAGGTGGCGAATATTTCTATAAATCACTTTAAATCTTAACTTTATTCCTCACTGGTGGGGATTAATACCGAACTCCTCGTTACTCTATACTGCATGTTCGCCCTCACATCAGGATTGGGTTTTTATTTCGTACGTCCGACTCGCAGTAACTTATAGAAACGAGAGAAATGATTCAGCTTTCTTATTATTATTCCATTTTCACTTAAAGTGTGAACAAATTGAAATCCATTATACATATTTTATAAAGAAACGCTCTCTACTAATTCCGTTTAGGGATTCATTGGTATCGGAAGGTTACAACTGATTGTTCAGCTTACAGAAGTCTTTCCACCCACACACAATTGTAGCTTCCATGTACGTGCAAAGGTCCACACGAGGAATTACTAGTAATTCTCTGCTACGCTATGATGGATGTTCCTGGACAAGAATAATTGAAGACAACAGATTATAGCTGCAACGTTTGACACCAAAACGTGTAGTGCCGTTATTGCAGGAGGTCACACTCTATGTAAATGGTAGAATATCTGGGGCTCATAAGAGCTAATGCAACATATACCCAAATCCCATTGCTCTAACGCTGTTATGTTTAGGTTAATATACAAAGTGCAATGTATAGTTGCCTACAGAGTGTTCATGTAGAAACACACTGTATTTTGCTCTGTCTGGAGGTAAATGCACATATACTTGTTGTGAGGTCTTGTGTCATGTGATCATCATGTTTATTATTATTATAAAGGAGGCCACATTCTTCAACCTCATCAGTCTGTGCAATACAGCTAAGATATGACCTCAATCCTCAATGGCTGTGGTTGATTAGGGAACATGGTCTAACATTCCATAACTAATCCAAAGCAGTAGATGCTAATAGCATTAAAGGGCAACTCCTTACAATTGTTTAATTTTCTTAACTGTCCTCAAGAGACTTAAATCAATACCAGGATTATAACTACCAGGGGAGAGCAAAGGAGCAACTGCAGGGGGGCCTGGCAGCCAAGGGGGCCCCATCTTCTTATTTTTCTCCTATGAAATATATAGCCTCCCTCCAGAAAACTCATAAGCGGATAAGGGCCCCATCATAGTTTGTCTGGGGGCCCAGTGATTCCTAGTTACGTTTAGATAATAGAGATGGCCAAACTTCCTGAAGTTCGGTTCATTTCCAACTATAGAACTTCAGTAAACGTTCTATAGTTTGGAATGAACCCATTAAAGACACTAAACCTCAGAACACCACTGAGCCGAGGTAGAACACCTTGATATAAAACCAGTAATTATTCACATTTGATCCGGCGCTGCGAATTGACCTAAACAACATATGGTTTGTGCTTAATTCAACCATTATGTTCTGCACATGCTCAGTCCTTAGCTATGGAACTTTACAGTTGGTCACACCCACTAATAATCTGTAGCCAATCCTTTTACAGGACAGATAAAGCAAGGAAGCATGTGACTGATGCCAGGAGGTGTGGCCAGATACGCACATACACACAGTTCTTTATCCAGTTTCTTAAGAGGCTTACATTTACTTTAACAATTTACATAGGTGGATTTTATAGCTTATTGGTGTTTCTGGGGGGTTGTTTTCAGATTTTAAAATAAAAATTTGTGTTTAGTTCTCTTAAAGTGAAAGGAGAAAATAGTTTGACTTAATTACAATTCAAATAGCAATGGTAATTTACTGTAAACAGTGTGGCACTGGGAAATGGTCTGGGGACATGTACATATCACCAAAACTTGTTTAAACGCCAATATTTATACCAATCACCAATAAAATCCATCAATAAGTTCGGAAGACCTGAACTGTTCGTAAGATTGTAATTTCTAAAAGTCCAAGTTCTTCCGAACGATGAAAGTTTGGGTCAAACTCGGGTTCAAGTTCCTTTTTAGTCCACTACTGATCAACACCCATTCTCTATTTGCACAGATATATATAAAATGCAAAATAGTTTATTGGAAAATGAGGAAGTTTACATCATCATAAATGTTTAATAAATGTTAATTAATATGATAATAATATATATAATGTTATTTACGCATAATGTATTTCCATTAATTAATTTCCTGTTAATACATAACACGATTCATAAGCTTAAAGAAACAATGCCTTCCGTGGGCAAACACTGTATTACAAGCAACCCCTGTTTCTTCAGAATCTCTAACCCACTGAGACGCTTGGCCAAATAGAAAATGCATGATTTACAGCCTGTATCTATCAGTGTCAGCTCTGTGTGTGGAAACTGCATATTAATAACGAGGGGAGTCGTAAACTATAGAAATGGATTCAGATACAGCTGAACCTTCCTGAAAAAAAATCCCTGTCATAAAATATATAATATTAATACATTTGTCAGTGAAACTCTCAGATAAATTATCAACGCTCAACGATTTGGGTATTACGCTCCGGATCCATGGGGAAATGGACTTTCCAGAGGGAAGCCTTGACCAAGTTTATAAAACATGTGTGTTTAAACCTAATATTATTTTAGTGTTCTATACAGTCCATGGTTAATTCCTTTGTCATTGAGAATGCTTCCTATCTGGGGCAGGCTGGGTAATTGTCATAATATAAAGGAGTTATTATTGTCTTTTTTTAAATTATTTGTTCCAAGAAAAAAAAATGCTGCTTAATGATGTTGATGCTTAATTGTTGGCTTACACATAGGCAATTAAGTATAATATCGTTACCAACAGCAATAATTAGCATACAGGAAGCCTAGCCAAGATTAAAGGATGAGCGTTGACATTTTGAATTTGCTTTTCTTATATTAAAAAATGCATTGTTTTGTTTTGTGGACAACAGTTCTGGGATTGAACAATTTATTCCGATTACAAATGCACCAAGACTGAATGAATTTTAGGACAGATTAACCTTGGCAAATTCCATTAATCAGAAATATAAAATGTGCTTTTGTGTGGTTACACAATAAAGCCAGAGGACTTTTTGTTACTATGGACTTGATAAAGCAAGATAGCCCCAGTGTGGTGTATTACCTCCAAAGCAATGGCTGAAATGAAGATGCCTACCTGGTTCTCTCTCTACGTACCTTACACTGGTTTTTGATGCTTTATCTCCATTCTGGTCAATGACCAACCATCAAAAAACATATTGACTCTGGTGAACATGACGGCCATGCACACTAATCATGTGCTTGTACCCTCTGCAAGCAAGTTAACAAGGGCAAGAGCATTAGCATTGGGGCTGGTGGAGCGGCCTCAAGGAAAACCCAAATAATAGAATTATGAAGATCATTTTTTTTTCTTTGCTTTAGCAGAAGCAAGACAAATGTATAAGGACCCATTAAACAAGAACATCAGACCTGCAGCTTTTTGGCTGTTGTGAAATATACGTAAATCTTGTATCTTCTGCATGTTGCTGTCATGCCGATGTGCACTGTCTGAAGTGATATCCTAGTCTCTTAACACATGAACATCTAAATCTTCCATTTAGACTCTTCGTGGAATGTTGATGCTACGTATCCAGCCTTAACAGCCTCTGGCCATGGAAACATTGTTTCCCAGTTTTATAAAGGTTTGGAAGCAACGTGGGAACATTAAATATGTCACAATGACCTTGACAATTCAATAGAATCTCTATCCCTACTAGATGGTCTATATCGTTTTAGTAGGGGTAATCTTACATAATGATTGCTCCCTTGTATTTGTTTGTCGGTTGGGGTGGCAGATCTTTAATAAGGTAAAAAAATGTTCATATGAATTAATTCATTGCAACATCAGTTTGTTTCTAAATGGATTATTCCAAATTACCCCCTTTCCTCGATCCAATTAAATCAGTGAGTGCGGAAGAGTATTGATTGAGCTAACGGAGCGATATTTTTAATACAACCACAAAAGTGGATGTGATGTAATTGGTGGGTCCAGTAGTTAATTGGTTAGAGGGGTCAGCAAGTAAGAGAGAAGACTGCCCTCCTGTCATATGGTAAATAAAGCACAGAGATTCTGACATTTTCCTATTAATTAGACTGATCAGTCAAATCAGAACATGGCACCAGGGAGGATATTTGTACCGGTAAGTTTGTGCTGCTACATGTACATGCCACCTTTAATTAAAAAACCCCCAACATAAACATCTGTTAATTAAATTAGAATACTAATGTCAATATAATGTTTCCAGCAATGTAATGTGGATATATCTCCCCATCATACCTGCTGCCTCTCGAATGAGATTCTTGTAAACTTGCTTCTGGTGGGAACAATTTGTTAGTGCAATTTGTTTGATGTTTAACCCCAGATGATGATCCTCATTAAAACACTCCATGTTGCATCCCAATCACACGGTACCGAGGGATCGGTGGACAACCTGTTTTTTGTGTTTGTTGTCTGTGTGCATGTTTATTGCATAGGTTATTTTTATAGTGCAAAACAAAAGGCCATGTTCACAGAATCTGCTTTAAATTATATAGACATTTTTGCATTATCAAGATTCAATAAAAGTTCTTATCTTTTAAAATGGTGCTAATTTTGATCCAACCCATCAGATCTTATTTAACATGTAAGGCTAACATTTGATTGGTTTTAAATTATAAGACTTTTATTGAATCTCCCTGTTTATTTATTTTTGAAACCATATGCACTTTTTCCCTTATCGAGTTTTTTAGAAAAAACAGTTTACATTTAATTTGTAAAGGAATAGTTCACTCAGAAAGTGAACTATTCCTTTACATTTGTAGGGGGTAAACATGCACTTAAACATACAGTAGTGGGTAGAGAAGAACAGAATAATAAATTAGGACATAAAAGAAAGCCAAGTCTATGCGAAATGGGCATAAGGGACTGATTCTCCTCCCCCATTATGTATAACAGATATACATAGGATGAATGATTACAGATATACCATGACTGGATGGATGAATATTACAGATTACCTGACCTGATAATGAATTTACAGATATACCATGACCTGGATGATGAATATTACAGATATAACATACCTGGATGGATGAAATTAAGAATACCGTGACCTGGATGGATGACATATCTGCAGAATATACCGTGACCTGTATAATGAATATTACAGATATACCTTGACCTGGATGGATGAATATTACAGAGTATACCATGACCTGGATGAATGAATATTACAATAACCATACCTGGATGATGAATATTACAGATATACCATGACTGGATGAATTAATATACAGACATACCATGACCTGGAGGGATGAATATTACAGATATACCATGACCTGCATGGATGAATATTACAGATATACCGTGACCTGGATGAATGATTTTGATTAGAACCGTGACCTAATGAATGAATATACAATATACCATACCTGGATTGATGAATATTACAGATATACCATGACCTGGATGAATAAATATTACAGATATGCCATGATTTGGATGAATGAATATTACAGATATACCATGACCTGTATGAATGAATATTACATATATACAATGACCTAGATATATAATATAACAGATAGACCTGAACTGATGAATTATTACAGATATACCGTGTTATGAATGAATATTACAAATATAAAAAAAAAACCATAACCTGTATGAATGATATCACAGATATACCATGACCTGGATGGATGAATATTACAGATAGACCATGACCTGGATGGATGAATATTACAGATAGACCATGACCTGGATGATGAATATTACAGATAGACATGACCTGATGGAAATATTACAAATATACCATGACCTGGACGATCAATTACAGAATACCATGACCTGATGAAAGAATATTACAGATAGACCTGACCTGGATGGATGAATAGTACAGATAGACCATGACCTGGATGATGAATATTACAGTATACCAGACCTGGATGGAGGGAATATTACAGATAGACCATGACCTGGATGGATGAATATTACAGATAGACCATGACCTGGATGAATGAATATTACAGATATACCATGACCTGGATGATAAGAATATTACAGATATACCATGACCTGGATGAATGAATATTACAGATATACATGACCTCATGGATGAATATTACAGATATACCGTGACTGGAATGATATATATAGATATACTTGACCTGGATGGATGAATATTACAGATATACCATTACCTGGATGAATGAATATTATAGATATACCGTGACCTGGATGGATGAATATTACAGATATACCATTACCTGGATGAATGAATATTACAGATATACCATTACCTGGATGAATGAATATTACAGATATACCATGACCTGGATGGATGAATATACGATAACGTGACCTGGATGAATGAATATTATAGATATACCGTGACCTGATGGATGAATATTCAGATTATACCATTACCTGGATGAATGAATATTATAGATATACCGTGACCTGGATGGATGAATATATTAAGATATGCCATGACCTGGATGAATGAATATACAGATATACCATGACCTGGATGATGAATATTAAGATATACCATGACCTGGATGAATCAATATTACAGATATACCATGACCTGGATGAATGAATATTACAGATATACCGTGACCTGTGGATGATATTACAGATATACCGTGACCTGGATAGATGAATATTACAGATATACCGTGACCTGGAGAAATATTCAGATACGTGACTGGATGGATGAATATTACAGATATACCGTGACCTGGATGGATGAATATTACAGATCATACCGTGACCTGGATGGATAATATTACCTATATACCGTGACCTGGATAGATGAATATTACAGATATACCATGACCTGGATAGATGAATATTACAGATATACCGTGACCGGATAAATGAATATTACAGAATACCATGACCCGATGGATAATATTACAGATATACCTTGACCTGGATGAATGATATTACAGATATACCATGACCTGGTGAATGAAATTATACAGATATACCGTGACCTGGATGAATGAATATTACAGATATACTAAGACCGGATGAATAAATAGTACAGATATACAGTGACATGAATGAATGACTGTAAGAAAGGACGTACCTGTTCAGAGCTTCGTGCGCATCCTCTGCTTATGGCGCATCTCAGCGGCTTCCGGCACTCCTCGATCCTCTGCAATCCTTGGGTCTCGTTCGGCACGCTTTCAGAATCTGCAATTTTTGGGAATTTACTAACGTTTGCAAGCGCGAATGGCTACTTCTCTTTGTGGAACACACGGTCTGTTTGTAATAAACTTGCAAATGTACATGACCTATTTATCTCTAACTGCTTTACATTTCTAGTCTTTCCGAAACATGGCTTAACCCTCTGACTCTGTCTCACCACGCCGCGCTCTCGTTATGGTGGCCTTCACTTCAGCCACACCACTAGGCCCGATAATAAATGTGGTGGGGGAGTTGGTATTCTTCTCTCTGAGCGCTGTACTTTCATACCCATCACACCCTTACCAGCCCTCTCCTGTCATCTTTTGAGTTCCACTCAGTCCGTGTTTACTCAACCACGCCCCTGCAGATTGCGATTATTTATCGACCACCCGCCCGACCACTATTTTCTGAACCACTTCTCTGCTTGGTTGTCCTACTTTCTATCCACTGACATCCCCTCAATATCTTAGGGGATGTTCAATATCCCCCTCGATACCACACCTCTGCTGCCATAAACTTCTCTCTCTTACCTCCTCCCTTGGCCTTACCCAATGGTCCTCTGCCCGACCCATTGTAATGGGCACAACTGGATCTGGTCTTTACCCGTCTCTGCTCATATCTAACTTCTACAACTCTCCCTTTCCTCTGTCCTATCATCATCTTCTTAAATTTAATCTGTGTCATCTGTCCGTAACCCCTAACAACCAAACGTACAGATGCAGGGACCTACATAATACTCGACCCCCATTCGCCTCTATCCTTCCCAACAACTTAACTCCATGCCTCTTCTCTGACCCTAACCTTGCAGCCATCCACTACCATAACATATTTCCAATGCCCTTGACTCTGTTGCTCCCTTATCCACCCGTCGCCTTGACGCAAGAACCCACAACCAGGCTTATGGACCAGATTAAAAGTTAAAAAGGCAATCCGTATAGTCTGATCAATCGATTTAAAAGTGCCCTTGGTCGATCACAGTGCTTTGTCCCTACAGCCAAACAAAACTACCTTCACTCATATCCTCCAATCCCATAACCCCAAACAGCTCTTCAACATCTTCAACTCCCTGCTCTGTTCACCACCTCCTCCGCCTACCCCCTGTCTATCGGCTGATGAAATAGCCTCATATTTCACAGAGAAAATTGAAAACATCCAAAGTGGTTTTCCTGCCCCCATCTCCTCCCTACAGCTTCCAACCACTACCATTGCTCTGCCCAATCTCCCTTCCTTGCTCAACCCCTCCATCCCTAACCCTACCACTGCTGAAGTCTAGCCTCCCTTCATTGGTTAATCCCTTTACTTGCTCCCTAACAAGCTCACCACTATAACAAAAACGGTCTTTCATCTCTCCTATCCAGGACACGTCTCACACCCCTGCCCCCTCGACCCATTCCCTCTCATCTTATTCCCCTGGTCTCCTCCTCCTCATTTCACGCCCTAACCTCTCTCTTTAACTTGTCCCTATCCATGGTATTTTCCCCTCTATATTTAACATGCCGTTGTATCCCCTATACCTAAAAAACCCTCCCTTGACCCGTCTGCTCTTTCCAGCTACCGGCCTGTCCCCCTTCTCCCTTTTGCTTCAAACTACTGGAAAGACATGTCTATTCTGACCTGGTTAATCACCTGTCTGCTAACTCTCTCTTTGACCACCTCCATCAGACTTCCGCCCTACCACTCCACGGAATGTTTTACTTAGTGCTAAATCTAAGGTCACTACTCTTTGCGCATTCTTCTTGATCTGTCCTCAGCTTTTGATACTGTTGATCACCCTCTACTTCTTCAGATCCTGGCCTCCTGGCCTCAGGTATACAGGAGACTGCACTTTCTTGGCTATCCTCCTATCTCTCTGGTAGGACCTTTAGTGTTTTCACTCTGAAACTAGCTCCACTCCTCCCCCCCCTCCCTGTGAGGTCCCGCAAGGCTTTTTACTCTCGGTCTCTCTTTTTCTCCATCTACACCATGGACAACTTATTAGTTCATTTGGTTCCAATATCACCTGTATGCGTATGATACCCACATTTACATCTCTGCCTCGGATCTCCCTACACTGACATCCCAGGTCCCCACTGCCTTAATGCCATTCTGCCTTCATGTCCTCCCGCTTCCTCAAACTCAACATGGACAAGACTGAACTTGTCCTTTTCCCACCCTCACGATCTGTTTCACTCCCTAGCCTTACCATTAATATTAACAACACACCCATATCCCCATCTCCTCATGTCCGCTGCCTGGGAATAATGCTAGATCTGATCTTTCCTTCAAACTTCATCATGTCAATTGGCTTCCCAACTCCTGTCGGCTCCAACTCAAAACATCTCCCGCATTCGACCCTTCCTCTCGAGGAAGCTACCAAAATCCTATCCATGCCCTAATCATATCATGGCTAGATTACTGCAACACACTCCTGTTGGTTTTACCAAACAACCCCCTGCACCGCTTCAATCCATTGATTCTGCTGCCCGGCTCATTCATTTCTCTTCTCGCTTCTCTAATGCCTCTCCTCTCTGCCAGTCCCTCCACTGGTTGCCCATCATGCAAAGGATCCAGTTCAAACTGCTCACCTTATCCTATAAGTACTATCAACACAGCCCTCCATATATCTCAGAGCTGATTCAGCTATCTGTCCCAGCGCAAACTCCTCTCTGCAAATGATACCCTCCTCTCATCCACCTGGCCAGCTCTTCCCATGCCCACATTCACAGACTTTACTCGTGCGTGCTTGGAACTCCCTTCCTCTGTCTGTCCGTCACTCACCATCCCTTAACACCTTCAAACTGTAAACGTAACTAAACCCACCTCTTCAAGCACCATATTACCTGGTCTAGACATTACCATCTTACTACCCAATATGATCCAACCCGCCTTCCCTTCACGCCCCGCTGCCAATCTATTTACAGCCTACTGATTCCCGCAACCTTATGTCTCACTCCCATATCCTCTAGTCTGTAAGCTCTTTGGGCAGGGTCTCTCTTCCTATTGTATCACGGTATTGCTGTAAGAAATACAGATACCAGTGACATAGAGGAATGACTTAAGAAAGGACGTACCTGTTCAGAGCTCCTGTGGCGCATCCTCTGCTTATGGGCGCCTCTCAGCGGCTTCTAGTGCTCCTCGATCCTCAGCAATCCTTGGGTCTCGTTCGGCATGCTTTCCGAATCGGGCATTTTTGGGAATTTTACGAAGGTTTGCGAGAGTGAACGGCTACTTCTTCTTCTTATACCTTGCTCTCTAAGTCCAGGGGCAACCGTGTCGGTGAGGGCGCATCTAGCCTCCTGGCAAATGGGGGCTTGTCTATTGGTGAAGATAGTGGTTGTAGATTGGGTATCTGGGCTGAAGGAATCTTGGGAATCCAGAGCATTACAATGACTTTTACAGATATACCATATCTTGTATAATTAGAACCTTCCCAAACACCCTTACTACTGTAACAAATTGGATATTTCACTTCCATCACTAACATCATTGGCAAGGTATATCATACAGTACCTCAGCAGTATTTTCATATCAGACCCCCGTGATGTATATTGTACTGATCTACTCAAGTACATTATCCTGCATTGTCATACTAGCACATCTATCATATTGCTAACCAAACTACCAGTAACATTATTATTTTGTACCTAAGAAAACATTTTCTTTCTAGTCTACTAGCCGAATCTTATATTGTAAACGGTTATTATAATAACTGTATTATTACAGTATATTATTCAGCAACAGTATTAACATATTAGCATCCCAGCTACAGCAGTATCCTATTTGTCCCATATGTTCACTATAGTACAGTATATACCAGAGTAGCAGAAATACTATGTTATTATCTAGGCTACAAAACAAGTCGATTCTAATGCATCAGTTTTATCAAATTATACCAAGCTGATTTATCATATTATTATCTGACAGCATCGTATTATACAACAGCAGTAAATTAAAAACAATCTATCACTACCAAGCACAGCAGATTAGTCCAGAGACTCATATGGCTGCCGAGAATAGTAAAGTTTTCATTTGTGTAAAGAATCAGGAGGTGGTGGTGGTTTGGGCAGAATCAACATGAAAATTGTCTGGGAGTAGATTCAAATGATTCAGGACTAGATTCAATGAATCTTTACCTTTGCATCCAACAGTCATTATCCAAAATGCATGCAGGGAGATCCAATTAAAGGTAAACTAGAAACGTACGGAGAACCGAGATGTTCACCACCCTAATGAAGTGTTTCATAAGGTGCAGGACTGAACTACATGTTCCCACTGAATAGTTATTTATCAGGTCTACCAGAGGACTTCTTGATCGGTCTATCTGCTGTATTCAGTTAGGTCATGAAAATTCTGAAAATAGTAGAACAACCAATGAATACGCAACCTCAAAGGTATTGCATTTAACTAAAGTTAAATGCGAACAAGATGTTTCGGACAGTCTAGGTCCTTCCTCAAAGACTGTCCGAAACATGTTGTGTGCACAATAAATGCACTTTAGTTAAATTCAAGATCTTTGAGGTTGCATATTCATTGGTTGTTCTACTATTTTCTGAATATTCATTTGGCATTATGTCACGAAACAACTTCTGGACAACCGTGGACTCTAGAGGAGGGCACGTTATCAGGAACTTTATTGTTTCAGTTAGTCTACACACGACTTTTAGTTCTTGAAGACTTTTCGCTATCATACAACTGGATCTCTCAATTCAGAATGACTTGTACAAGAATCTGTTGGCAATTATGTACCCTGGAAAGTCCCAATTAGCACATCACAGTCAGGTGTTAGGGACCTTCTGAATGCAAGGCGTGATTGCATTGTGGCAAGGGGTGTTATAAGAACTGCCCAGGATAAGTGTCAAAAACAGCATTGTACATGGCAGAAAGTTGGTGTTGAACCCCCCCCCACCTCTATTCAGGCTTGGTTTCTTTATTTTCACATAAATGGCCTCTTTGACACCTCTCTTAAACCATGTCATGTTCCAAGTTGACATTACAATCTTCAATTATGTCCTTTTCCTTAAGGTACACGCTGAGTCCTGACCCAGGAATTGTCTTTTCTGTTTACAGCCCCATTTAACTGTTTAAAGAAGTAAGAACAGCACTGGAGCCACAATGAATGAACTACAGCTAGGAACCGACTAGTACTAGAGCTATTTTACAAGAGGTGCAACATTTGCCCACTGCTGTTATATTGCAACAACCAACTTGTGGAGGTTGTATAAAGACATCGTCAATCTAGTCCAACCTTTATACCCTACCCATAAGTCTGTTATAACGTTACATAGTAACATAGTATTGGAGGTTGTATAAAGACATACGTCAATCTAGTCCAACCTTTATACCCAACCCATAATGTCTGATAAAATTCACACAGTACGTAGTATTGGATGTGTATAAAACATACAGCCATCTAGTCCAACCTTTATACCCTACCCATAATGTCTGTATAACAGTTACATAGTAACATAGTATTGGGGTTTTATAAAGACTACGTCCATCTAGTCCAACGTTTTATACCCTACCCATAATGTCTGTCTAACAGTTACTAGTAACAAGTATTGGAGGTTGTATAAAGACATACGTCCATCTAGTCCAACATTTATACCTTACCCATAATGTCTGTATAACAGTTACATAGTAAACTACAATATATTGGAGGTTGTATAAAGACATACGTCCATCTAGTCCAACCTTTATCCCCTACCCAAATGTCTGTATAACAGTTACATAGTAACATACAATAGTATTGGAGGTTGTATAAGACATACGTCCATCTAGTCCAACCTTTATACCCTACTCTAATGTCTATATAATAGTTACATAGTACCATAGTATTGGAGGTTGTTAGACATATGTCCATCTATCCAACGTTTATACCCTACCCATAATGTCTGTATAACAGTTACATAGTACATAGTATTGGAGGTTGTATGAATTCATACGACCATCTAGTCCAACGTTTGTGCCCTACCCATAATGTCTGTATACCAGTTACATAGTAACTACTTGTATTGGAGGTTGTTAAAGACATATGTCCATCTAGTCCAACGTTTTACCCTACCCATAATGTCTCTATAACAGTTACATTGTAACATAATATTGGAGGTTGTGACAAAGACATACGTCTATCTGGTAACTTCAGTAAAATTTGGTGGAGGAACAGCAATTAGAATTAGAACTATTTCTAAAAAATCTACAGGGAGATTCAATAAAATTCTTATCATTCAAAATGGTGCTATTTTGCCCCAACCAATCAGATGTTAGCTTCAGATGTTAAATGATTTCTGTTGGTTGGGGCAAAATTAGCACAATTTTTTAACGATAAGAACTTTTATTGAATAACCCTGCTAAAATTACTGACTAAAGTCACAAATGACAAAGATCCAGGAATATTTACCATAATCAGAAATAATTCGCCACATAATAAACTCTTGATAATGTGTCCTAATGTGAAAGGATTTCATTCGCTTGCAAATAAAACGAATAACTTTTATAAACGATTATATATTGTTTATGTAAAATAACATTTAAAGTTTGACGTATTCCATTTAGGAGCACATTTTTATATTGTAACAGCGCACGCGGCTTGATGATGTCACATGGAGGAACCTGCTACTGGATATTTCGAAAACAGGAAAAACGAGGTTCAACAAGTCTCAGGGGCGGAGCTTACCTGACTGCACACATATTCCAAGATGGCCAGCAATTTACAAGGGAACAGGTTAGGCTCTGAAGGGACCTTTTTGGAGTGTACTTATCCTTTAAATAAGAATATTTAAGAAAAAAAAATCCATTTGAAAAATATACCGGATATTTTTCTATTTACGATATTGCTTTTTTTTCTTGTCCTGTTTGTCTTTTTAAGCGACCAACCCCTTTCGATGGTTACCCAAGGCAAAAAATCAATAAAGAAATACTGTCAGAATAGATATGAATCTAGACAAATGCTATGTCATCTTTAATGCACCTGTTTGACTTGCTTCCACAAACTCTGCATGAGCTCTACCATACTGTATTTTTATTGATCTTGCCATTGTTTCAAACACACTTTTCGGCTGTGCATCATTAGAGCTATGTCACTGCTGAAAGAAACACTTGTACAAACTGTAGTCACATGATGGAGAGAACTTATTTACTAGATAGGACTGGGGGAAAAATAATAGCAATAAAACTCATGAATATATTTTAAATATCTCATTTATCATACCAGAAACAACGTATCTTTTTCCTGTTCGAAAATTAGTTTAGGCTCTCAGACAAATTATAAAGCCAACAAAATGGAAAAACAGAATTCAAATACATCATTTATTTTCTAAATTTATTTGTTTTTTTTTTGTTTTGTTTTATGAATTGGAAAATGTTACTTTTCCCTTTCATAAACCGTGAGCGTTTCGCACTCACGATTGCGCTCGCGTTTTAGCTAAAATGGAAGTCGCGGGAACTTAAAATTCTGTTCTCATTATTTTTTCATTCATTAAAAAAAAAAAGATTGCACAAGAATCGCGCACACAATCGCTGCGATAACATTCCCGTGCGTTGCAGTGTGGCCTCACCCGTAAGAGGATAAAATAACCATTGGAATTTATATTATTATAACCTACCCCTGTAGTGGATTTCTATGGGAGGAACTGTAAGATTATAGCCTTATAATCTTACAGTTCCAGGGAGAGAAGGAAACCAAAGCCACAAAGGGTAGGTTATAATAAATAATGCACCCCAAACTGTAATTATAGGGATATTAGAAGTCACCTTGGAGTTCCGTGCCCTGTATAAAAGGTACTCGGCCTGCGGCCTCGTGCTTTTATATGGTCACGGAACTCCTCGGTGACTTCTAATATCCTTATAATTTACAGTTGGGGTGCATTATTCCCTATATATTCACAGACATTTACAAAAAAAAAAATTTGATTTCCTCTCTAATTCTTTGAACTTTCCAGAATTAAATTTGGCGGATCATAAAATGTTTGTACATTGGTAATTGGTACATTGGTAAAATAAAGATAAGAAAGGAAACGTCAATAGATAAGTAGAATGTTTTTAATGCCATGTTAAAAGAAATTTGATATTCGGTCATTTCTAATTAGGTAGCAGTTTATAGTACCAGACCATTAAATAGGATGAAATGTGAAAGACGTTTTTTTTTTAATGAATGGAGAAAAATAACGAGAACATTTGGGACTACTGAAATGTAAAACAAATACCGAATTGCCTTTTTCTTTGTCCAATTTTTTTTTTTAGATCCTCTTTATACTACCATGGTGAATAGATTGTGAGGTCTTCAAGTGTAATGTTGCTTCCATTGCAATCGTATGGACCCGACCCACGCAAATTCTTTACAAACATCTGTTTTGGGCACTATCAGTAAGTGGTTGGGAATGTTGATGAACTGACCTGACAGATCATTAACAATGCTATATTTTGGCCAAGCGAGTGGGTGTAGTGGTTCGGGCCTTAAGGCCTAGCTTTAAAAATTATAATTAGTGATGAGTTCCAAACTACATGATTTGAAATTTAAAGATCCAGTGAAACTTTCAGAATTTCAATGGGAGAACTTCGATTAAATTTGGTGTCAAAAAATAAATTTTTTAAATTCTGTGTCAAAAATTGGATTAAAAAAATTCAAAGATGCCGCTTGAGTTCGTTGATGTGATTTTTTGGGTCTGCAGAATTTCCCTCTAATTCTGTAATCAGTAACAATAAATACTTTTTTTTGTAGTTTCCCTTGGACAACATTCTAATATCCTTAGATATTTACAGTAGGGGTTACTTTATCCCTTATAATACACAGTGGTACCCAGAGTTCCCTGTATAATTGTTGTCCAAGGGAAACTACAAAAAAAAAGTATTTATTGTTACTGATTACAGAATTAGAGGGAAATTCTGCAGACCCAAAAAATCACATCAAACGCAACTCAAGCGGCATCTTTGAATTTTTTAAATCAAATTTTTGACACAGAATTTAAAAAATTATTTTTTGACACCAAATTAATCGAAGTTCCTCCATTGAAATTCTGAAAGTTTCACTGGATCTTTAAATTTCAATCATGTAGTTTGGAACTCATCACTAATTATAATTTAAAGCTAGGCTTAAGGCCCGAACACACCTACACCCACTCGCTTGGCCAAAATATAGCATTGTTAATGATTGTCAGGTCAGTCATCAACCTTCCCAACCACTTACTGATAGTGCCCAAAACAGATGTTTGTAAAGAATTTGCGTGGGTCGGGTCCATACGATTGCAATGGAAGCAACATTAACCTTGAAGACCTCACATTATTCACCATGGTAGTATAAAGAGGAATTTAAAAAAAAAATTGGACAAAGAAAAAGGCAATTCGGTATTTGTTTTACATTTCAGTAGTCCCCAATGTCTCGTTATTTTTCTCCATTCATTAAAAAAAAAACGTCTTTCACATTTCATCCTATTTAATGGGTCGGTACTATAAACTGTACCTACTTAGAAATGACCGAATATCAAATTTCTTTTAACATGGCATTAAAAACATTTACTTATCTATTGACGTTTCTCTTAATCTTATTTTACCAATGTACCAATGATACCAATGTAATACAACATTTATGATCCGCCAAATTTAATTCTGGAAAGTTCAAAGAAATTAGAGAGGAAATCAAATTTTTTTTTTTGTAAATGTCTGTGAATATATAGTGAATAATGCACCCCCAACTGTAAATTATAAGGATATTAGAAGTCACCGAGGAGTTCCGTGACCATATAAAAGCACGAGGCCGCAGGCCGAGTACCTTTTTATACAGGGCACGGAACTCCAAGGTGACTTCTAATATCCCTATAATTTACAGTTTGGGGTGCATTATTTATTATAACCTACCCTTTGTGGCTTCTGGTTTCTTCTCCTCCGGAACTGTAAGATTATAAGGCTATAATCTTACAGTTCCTCCCATAGAAATCCACTACAGGGGTAGGTTATAATTATAATTTCCACCTGGTTATTTTTATCCTCTTACGGGTGAGGCCACACTGCAACGCACGGGAATCGTTATCGCACGCGATTGTGTGCGCGATTCTTGTGCAATCTTTTTTTTTTTAATGAATGAAAAAATAATGAGAACAGAATTTTAAGTTCCCGCGACTTCCATTTTAGCTAAAATCGCGAGCGCAATCGTGAGTGCGAAACGCTCACGGTTTATGAAAGGGAAAGTAACATTTTCCAATTCATAAAACAAAAAAAAAAAAAACAAATAATTTAGAAAAATAATGATTTTTTTTATTTGAATTTGTTTTTCCTTATTTTTTTGGCTTATATTTGTTCTAGAGTAGAACTAATTTTCGAAAGGAAAAAGATACGTTGTTTTGGTATGATAAATGAGAATATTTAAAATATATTAGGTTTTATTGTATTATTTTTCCCCCAGTCCTATCTAAGTAAATAAGTCTCTCTCCATCATGTTGACACAGTTTTGTACAAGTGTTTCTTTCAGCAGTGCACATGCTCTAATGATGCACAGCCGATAAAAGTGTGTTGTAAACAATGGCAAGATCAATAAAAATACAGTATGAGTAGAGCTCATGCATGAGTTTGTGGAAGCAAGTCAAACAGGATGCATTAAAGATGACATAGCATTGTTCTAGATTCACTATATCATTCTGACAGATATTTCTTATTGATTTCTGCCTTGGGTAACCCTCGAAAGGGGTTGGCGCTTAAAAAGACAAACAGGACAAGAAAAAAAGCAATATCGTAAATAGAAAAATATCGGTAATATTTTTCAAATGGGATTTTTTTTCTTAAAATTCTTATTTAAAGGATAAGTACACTCCAAAAAAGGTCCCTTATAGACCTACTGTGTCCTTGTAAATGTGCTGGCCATCTTGGAAACGTGTGCAGTCAGGTACAGTCATACCCCCCCTGCGACCCTTGTTTGAACCTCGTTCTTCCTGTTTCGACAATAATCTTCCCCCCCCCAGGCCCCTCTTAGGCCAGCAGGGCCTCCTGCCCATCCGTGAACATAATCCGCAGCGTCCCGCGCTCCTCCGTCCCGGGGGTTTTTACACATATACAATGGGTCTCCGAAACTCGCGAATACGTCCTAAACGTCTTTGATCCCCCCAAAGGTTACTCCTGTCCACCTTCATAACACCAATATCCCGCCCCCCCCTAAACCTCGTTTCTGCTAAAAAGGTTATTGATGTTTTATTTGCAAAGCGAAATGAAACCATCCAATTTCCCACATTCTCCCCTAGACACACCTTATCAAGGAGTTTTATTCACTGTGCCGACACCTACTTTTTTCCCCCCTTCTGATTATGGTTAAATCACTCTCTCCTTGGATCTTTGTCATTTGCTGACTTTAGTCAATTCCCCCCACGCGCAATCCCTTTAGCACGGGTGTCTATTCAAATTAAAAAAGTTCGTATCGTTTAAAACCATGATGACCCCCCTACCCATTCCGCCGGCCCCATTTACCCCCCCCCCTTCCCAACCACACGACAATCATTTGATTCCCCACCCTCCTCCCCTCTTGAACAGCCCCTAACATTTTCTGATTGGTCCTGGGGCAACATTATTTAGCACCATTTTGATATGCATAAGAACTTTTTTTTTTATTGAAACTTACCCTGTAGATTCTTTTCCGTTTTTCTTTTTCCTTTTTTTTAGTACCATAGCTTCCCCTACCAAGTTCACCCTACCCCACTTCCTCGTTTTTTTTTTCCCGTTCTCGTTTTTTTCCTCACCCACTTCAAACTGCTAACGGCCCAACCCCCCGTTTCTATCCCACCCACCGTTATTAGAATTGCTATGTCTTTCGTTTTCGTACCCCAAACCCTCCTCCAACCCCGCCATTTTTCACCGGTTTACTTTATCACCATTCCGTAAAACTGTTTGCCCCTCCTTCTTCCCGATAGAACGACATTCATGTTTTCGGTAGTCCGGTTTTTCACTCAACACCCATTCTCCACCTTTTCCACTGGGTATCTACATTACGCCTCCTTTTGGACTGTTAGTTATCCTTGGACATATTTGCTTTCACCTTTTCTCACTACCCCACAAACACCCTTAACAAGTTGTACCACCCCCTTTTTTTATATCCTTGTTGAACCCTCTGCTATATTCACTGTCGTATACTGGTTGGTTTCCCCTTCCATGCTCGATTCATCACGACCCACCGTCCCCATGGGGTTCCTCCTTTTTTTTTACCCCCCTTTTTTCCCCCCGCCCCATTTTTTTTTTTCCTCTTTCCAGGGCTCTCCATCCCTTTCCCCCCCCCTTACTCCCTTTTCTCTCCCTTTCCCAACCATTAACGTCTTCCTTGGCACCTCCCCCCCCCCCTTAGCCCATATTGGTCGTATTGACCTTCCCCCACATGACACCCTGACCCACCCAACACCCCCCGCCTTCTCATAGATGATTTTGGTAATATGTACACCCCGCGTTCCACTTTACAGACAACTCTAGGCCTCCCCGCCCTTTGGCTGGGTCTTCTTCCCTTTGCGGTCATGTCTTTTCTTCCCCAAATTCTAAATTTTCGTTTTGCGACGCAGCACTCGGACACTACGGCTGCCTTGCTTCACTCCCACCAATTTTTACCAGCCACCCCATATTATTTGCCGTCGCACCACTGTTTTAACCACATGCCCCATTTACTATTTGTAACCCCATTCCCCCATTTTGAGCTCTTTTAGGGTATGGGTACTAACAGGCTTGGCATACCGACGATGTTGACCCCCTTGTACCTTTATATGGACACAGAACTCCTCAGTGACTTCTAATATCCTTAGAATTTACAGTAGGGGATACTTTATCCCTTATAATACATGAGTGGTACCCAGATTCCCTGTATAACGTCTGTGGTCCTTGTACTTTATATGGACACAGAACTCCTCAGTGACTTCTAATATCCTTATAATTTACAGTAGGGGATACATTCCTTAAAACATGAGTGGTACCCAGAGTTCCCTGTAACTCAGTCTGGTCCTGACCTTTATATGGACACAGAACTCCTCAGTGACTTCTAATATCCTTAGAATTTACAGTAGGGGATACTTTATCCTTCTAATACATGGGTACCCAGATTCCCTGTATAACTCAGTCTGTGTCCTTGTATTTATATGACAGAACTCCTCGTGACTTCTAATATCTTATAATTTACAGTAGGGATACATTATCCTTATATACATGAGTGGTACCCAGAGTTCCCTGTATAACTCAGTCTGTGTCCTTGTACCTTTATAGACAGAACTCCTCAGTGACTTCTAATATCCTATAATTTACAGTAGGGATACATTATCCTTATAATACATGATGTACCCAGAGTTCCCTGTAACTCAGTCTGTGTCCTTGTACCTTATATAGACACAGAACTCCTCAGTGACTTCTAATATCACTTATAATTTACAGTAGGGGATACATTATCCCTATAATACATGAGTGGTACCCAGAGTTCCCTGTATAACTCAGTCTGTGTCCTTGTACCTTTATTAGACACAGAACTCCTCAGTGACTTCTAATATCCTTATAATTTACAGTAGGGGAAATATCCATTATAATACATGAGTGGTACCCAGAGTTCCCTGTAACCCAGTCTGTGTCTTGTACCTTTATAGACACAGAACTCTCAGTGACTTCTAATATCCTTATAATTTACAGTAGGGGTAACATTATCCCTTATAATACATGATGGTACCCAGAGTTCCCTGTATAACTCAGTCTGTGTCCTTGTACCTTTATATGGACACAGAACTCTCAGTGACTTCTAATATCCTTATAATTTACAGAGGGGATACATTATCCTTATAATAACATGAGTGGTACCCAGAGTTCCTGGATAACTCAGTCTGGTCTCTTGTCTTTATATGACACAGAACTCCTCAGTGACTTTAATATCCTTATATTACAGTAGGGGATACTATCCTTTATAATACATGAGTGGTACCACGGTTCCCTGTATAACCAGTCTGTGTCTTGTACCTTATATAGACACAGAACTCCTCAGTGACTTCTAATATCTATAATTACAGGGGGATCATTATCCCTTATAATACATGAGTGGTACCCAGAGTTCCCTGTATAACTCAGTCTGTGTTCCTTGTACCTTATATGATAACAGAACTCCTCAGTGACTTTAATATCCTTATAATTTACAGTAGGGGAATATTACCTTATAATACATGAGTGGTACCCAGAGTTCCCTGTATAACTCAGTCTGTGTCCTTGTACCTTTATTGACACAGAACTCCTCCGTGACTTCTAAGTAATTTATAGGGGATACATTATCCTTATAATACATGAGTGGTACCCAGAGTTCCCTGTATAAATAGCTGTGTCCTGTACCTTTATAGACACAGAACTCCTCAGTGACTTCTAATATCCTTATAATACAGTAGGGGATACATTATCCCTTATAATAACATGAGTGTACCCAGAGTTCCCTGTATAACATCTGTGTCCTTGTACCTTTATATGGACACAGAACTCCTCAGTGACTTCAATATCTATAATTTACAGAGGGGATACATTATCCCTTATAATCATGAGTGGTACACCAGAAGTTCCCTGGATAACCAGTCTGTGTCCTTGTTCATTATATGACACAGAACTCCTCAGTGACTTCTAATATCCTTATAATTTACAGTAGGGGATACATTATCCTATAATACATGAGTGGTACCCAGAGTTCCCTGTATAACTCAGTCTGTGTCCTTGTACCTTTATATAGACAAGAACTCCTCAGTGACTTCTAATATCCTTATAATTACAGTAGGGGATACATTATCCCTTATAATACATGAGTGGTACCCGAGTTCCCTGTATAAACTCAGTCTGTTCCTTTTACCTTTATATAGAACAGAACTCCTCAGTGACTTCTAATACCTTATAATTTACAGTAGGGGATACATTATCCCTTATAATACATGAGTGGTACCAGAGTTCCCTGTATAACTCAGTCTGTGTCCTTGTACCTTTTATAGACACAGAAACTCTCAGTGACTTCTAATACCTTTAATTTACAGTAGGGGAACATTATCCATTATAATACATGAGTGGTACCCAGAGTTCCCTGTATAACAGTCTGTGTCCTTGTACCTTATATTAGACACAGAATCCTCAGTGGACTTCTAATTACTTATAATTTCATAGGGGATACATTATCCTTATATACATGAGTGTACCCAGAGTTCCCTGTATAACTCAGTTGTGTCCTTGTACTTTATATAGACACAGAACTCCTCAGTGATTCTAATTCCTTATAATTTACAGGGGGATACATTATCCCTATAATACATGAGTGGTACCCAGAGTTCCCTGATAACCCAGTCTGTGTCCTTGTACCTTTATATGACACAGAACTCCTCAGTGACTTCTAATATCCTTATAATTTAGTAGGGGATACATTATCCCTTATAATACATGATTGGTACCCAGAGTTCCCTGTTATAAACTCAGTCTGTGTCCTTGTACCTTATATGACAACAGAACTCCTCAGTGACTTCTAATATCCTTATAATTTACAGTAGGGGATACATTATCCTTATAATACATGATTGGTACCCAGAGTTCCCTGTAAACTCAGTCGTGTCTTGTACCTTTATATGACACAGAACTCCTCAGTGACTTCTAATATCTTATAATTACAGTAGGGGATACATTATCCTTATAATACATGATGGTACCCAGAGTTCCCTGTATAACCCAGTCCGGGTCTGTACCTTTATAGATCACAGAACTCCTCAGTGACTTCTAATATCCTTATAATTTACAGTAGGGGATACATTACCTTATAATACATGATTGGTACCCAGAGTTCCCTGTATAACTCAGTCTGTGTCCTTGTACCTTTATATTGACACAGAATCCTCAGTGACTTCAATACTTATATTTACAGTAGGGGATACATTATCCTTATAATACATGATGGCCCAGAGTTCCTGTATAACTCGTCTGTGTCCTTGTACCTTTATATAGAAACAGAACTCCTCAGTGACTTCTAAATCTTATAATTTACAGTAGGGGATACATTAATCCTTTATAATACATGATTTGGTACCCACGACTCGTTCCCTGTATACTCGTCTGGTCCTTGTACCTTTATATGGACACAGAACTCCTCAGTGACTTCTAATATACTTATAATTTACAGTAGGGGATACATTATCCTTTATAATACATGAGTGGTACCCAGAGTTCCCTGTATAACTCAGTCTGTATCCTTGTACCTTTATATGGATACAGAACTCCTCAGTGACTTCTAATATCCTTATAATTTACAGTAGGGGTACATTATCCTTTATAATACATGACTGGTACCCAGAGTTCCCTGTATAACTCAGTCTGTGTCCTTATACCTTTATATAGACACAAAACTCCTCAGTGACTTCTAATATCCTTATAATTTACAGTAGGGGACACATTATCCCTTAGTATACATGAGTGGTACCCAGAGTTCCCTGTATACCTCAGTATGTGTCTTTGTACATTTATATAGACACAGAACTCCTCAGTGACTTCTAATATCCTTAGAATTTACAGTAGGGGATACATTATCCCATATAATACATGAGTGGTACCCAGAGTTCCCTGCATAACCCACTCTGTATCCTTGTACCTTTATATTGACAAAGAACTCCTCAGTCACTTCTAATATCCTTATAATTTACAGTAGGGGATACATTATCCCTTATAATATATGAGTGGTACCCAGAGTTCCCTGCATAACCCACTTTGTATCCTTGTACCTTATAATGACACCGAACTCTCAGTGACTTCTAATATCTTATAATTTACAGTAGGGATACATTATCCCTTATAATACATGAGTGGTACCCAGAGTTCCCTGTATAACTCAGTCTGTGTCCTTGTTCCTTTATATAGACACAGAACTCCTCAGTGAATTCTAATATCTTATAATTTACAGTAGGGGATACATATCCCTTATAATATATGAGTGGTACCCAGAGTTCCCTGCTATAACCCCACTTTGTCATCCTTGTACCTATATGACACAGAACTCCTCAGTGAATTCTAATATCCTTATAATTTACAGTAGGGGATACATTATCCCTTATAATATATGAGTGGTACCC
Source organism: Hymenochirus boettgeri (assembly GCA_019447015.1). Classification (NCBI taxonomy): domain Eukaryota; kingdom Metazoa; phylum Chordata; class Amphibia; order Anura; family Pipidae; genus Hymenochirus; species Hymenochirus boettgeri. Next base: position 409,783,909 of record CM033469.1, on the reverse strand, counting down.
AGAGTTCCCTGCATAACCCACTTTGTATCCTTGTACCTTTATATTGACACAGAACTCCTCAGTGACTTCTAATATCCTTATAATTTACAGTAGGGGATACATTATCCCTTATAATACATGAGTGGTACCCAGAGTTCCCTGTATAACTCAGTCTGTGTCCTTGTTCCTTTATATAGACACAGAACTCCTCAGTGACTTCTAATATCCTTATAATTTACAGTAGAGGACACATTATCCATTATAATACATGAGTGGTACCCAGAGTTCCCTGTATAACCCACTCTGTATCCTTGTACCTTTATATTGACAAAGAACTCCTCAGTGACTTCTAATATACTTATAATTTACAGTAGGGGATACATTATCCCTTATAATACATGAGTGATACCCAGAGTTCCCTGTATAACTCAGTCTGTGTCCTTGTACCTTTATATAGACACAGAACTCCTCAGTGACTTCTAATATCCTTATAATTTACAGTAGGGGGTACATTATCCCTTATAATACATGAGTGGTACCCAGAGTTCCCTGTATAACCCAGTCTGTGTCCTTGTACATTTATATGGACACAGAACTCCTCAGCGACTTCTAATATCCTTATAATTTACAGTAGGGGATACATTATCCCTTATAATACATGATTGGTACCCAGAGTTCCCTGTATAACTCAGTCTGTGTCCTTGTACATTTATATTGACACAGAACTCCTCAGTGACTTCTAATATCCTTATAATTTACAGTAGGGGATACATTATACCTTATAATACATGATTGGTACCCAGAGTTCCCTGTATAACTCAGTCTGTGTCCTTGTACCTTTATATTGACACAGAACTCCTCAGTGACTTCTAATATCCTTGCCGGTGTTGCTGACGTCTTGATCCAAAGTCTTCTTTCTTCCTTCTTCTTTCTTCTGCCATCACAAGGGCTCTTCTAAGAGCCAATGAGGGTCCTGGTTTTGAGCTGCAGGACCCTCAACAAAGGCACTTGTCAGTGCCGCTAGGGCACTTCTAAGTTCCGGTTAGACGGGTCCCGGTTTCGATCTGCAGGACCCCTTAAACCCCAAAAGGCTCTTCTAAGGGCCACAATGGTCCCCCTAAGGACACGGAAGGGAGTCCCGGGATGAACCGCAGGACCCCCAACAGACCTGCCTCGGGACTTTCAGATGTTCAATAATCCTCGACGAATCACAGATTCAGCTGTTTGAGATTTATCGAGTGGCTGGAAATCCCTGAACGTTTGGAAATCATTGAAAGTTTTCAACCTTTTTTAAAAATTTATGAACGCGGTTCAGAAACCGCATACATAATAGTTCCCCAGCCTGATTGCATTAGACTTTTTGTTTTGTTTATGGTATTTATGGAGTTTGAATAAGCAGGTGTGACTTGTATACTTAGATATGTACAACAGGTTAAATTAAATTTGACCCCACCAATAAAAATTCCTAATACAATGGAAGAGATGTAATCATTTTTGCCCAGACCCATGAAAATCGCACGCTACCTGATGTAACACTGGCTATATTAAGCTTTGCCTACACATGATACAAGATACAAGATTGAATGGCAAACCAAAAGGGGAAACCAGCCGAACAGCCTAGCCCACACCCTCTGTCCTCCCACCCTTGGTGGCCAGCGACTCTCCAATACTAAATTCAATAACTAAATTCATACAACCAAGTCGGACATGTGTGTGTATTGCTTGGTCCTCTCCATTCCAACATTGAGAGCATTTCCATATCATCAGTTGAAGAGACACATTATTCCATCCATTTCTGAACAATTATAATTCTCTGTCCCTCCGTCCGATTCTCACAGATTCACAGGCTATTTCCTACTGTTGCCTCTTTGTGTATTCTCCTCCACACACTGATACTCTAGCTGGGTTTTTTTTACCAGAGCCGTCCCCTTATTTTCTCCGTCTTTCTTTATTTTACATAATATTTACAGTTGCTCTAACCACCTCCCTTGTAGAGAAGAAGAGACGCTAGATGAAGAGTTCCATTTGTTCCAGGTTTGTGTTGCGTTGTGTAGAAGTGTACTTAGAGCAGTCAATATCCCTGGCTTGTTGGAATCCTTGCAGAGATGATTACTATACAATCATTCCAGCTCCTGTAATGGGCCTATTGGGCTTGTGAAAACGACAAGAAAACAAACAGCGAGCAATGCTGCAGACAAATGATGCTCCCCCTCCATAATTAGAAGCAATTTGGATTTTCTCTGAGAAGCTTTCTGTAGCCTGGGATAAATTTTGAAGATTTTCATATCAACATCAGTCACTGGTGTTAAACAAACACAGACCCGCCGGTAGAAAACCGTAACATCTATTTAGCAGACCTTCGAGCTATATAAATTTAGTGAGATATACTATGAATACACGTGTGAGTCATATTATAGGTTCTAATGCAGTAAAAGGATGCAATTTGATCATGTGTTATCTAACTGCAATAAACCCAGTGCCTTTGTGGGGGGGTAGAAGCCAGGACCCCCCTGGTCCTAAAAAGGACCTTATTAGATCTCGGTGGTGTCTTGCTGGCGACACCAACTCTGCTGATGTCCAACGCCGGGTGACTCTGACACCCCCGGCACTGGTGGAATCAATGTCGCAGGTGTACTGTACTGTATAGGGAAATACTGCAATGTTTTTCTTTGAAGGCTGGTAGACAACTTGATCTTTACTGCGAATCCTCCTACAATAAATAGGTTGTGCTCTTATTATTGGGCAGATACAGTGTTATTGTTTCCTTTAACACAGTCACAAGGAAACAAATTACACAAATTAAAGGGGAGCAAAGTGGTTAATTTCTCCCACATTTGCTGTACCCAAGATAAAGACCTTAAATACAAGGTCCTGACCCCTTGGAATTCAGCAGATCAGTGGAACTCTTATCCCAAAGTTGCAGCTCCTATTTTCCCTTTTCCCCTAGAGCCGGGGAGGATGGACCAGACATGAGCTGTAACTTTGTAATAAAAGTTCCTTCAGCTGAATTTCCAAAGGTGAGGACCTCGTGTTATTAGCTAATAAACAGCAAGAACAGGTGGGAAAATAGCCCAGAAAGCAACAAAGTAATAAAACCACAGCCACAAGGCGTACTTTACATTGGATCATTGAGGACTGCAGTGTGAACCCAATATTCTGTGGTTCTAGTCATACAGTTGCGGTGATTATCAATAGAGATGTCCGAACTTGGCAAAATCCGGTCCGCTCGAGGATCCCCGAATTTTCGAGAAAAATCGCGTAAAAAATGAAAAATATTCTCAAAATTACGAGATTTCTCATATTTTCGAAATTTTTCGAAATTACGTGTTTCGCGTATTTTCAAAAATTTATGAGAAATCTCGTAATTTCGAAAATTTTCGAAAACCCGGATTTTTCGAAAATACGAGTAATCTTCGTAATTTCGAAAATTGACGAAAATACGTATTTACGAAAATAAGAGACATCCTCGTATTTTCGGAAATTTTCGAAAATACGAGAAATCTCGTAATTTCGAAAATTTTCGAAAATACGAGAAATCTGCGGTTCGAATAATCCGCCATTCGCGAACGGGATAAATCCGCAGCAGATCCGGGTTCGGAACCCGCGAACCGGCTATCCCTATTTATCAAGCTTCATAAAGAATAAACAATGTTGGGATTTAGTCAACTTCCAGAGGATATGGAATATTGTATTGAATTGAATTGTGCAATAATTCAGCCTCCAAAGTTAAACCAGTCTATCTTTGCTGAATAGTAATATTATAAACTTACTTAATGACACATGGTAGGCAGGGTGAATAAATCCCAGATCTAACACATTATCTGGTTATAAATCAAATCCACATTGTATATAGGCCAGGGTGTATCCACGCCTTGAGCACCTTGCAAGGCCCATGTCAATGCAGACCACAATTTGGATGATGCTTCTCTGAAATACCAAAGGGTAAGTTGTATTTCGGAGAAATACCATTGAAGTTGTGCTATTGCGACATCTGTATGGAACATTGTTGGTACAGTACAGCCGTACAGTAATTTGGTTCCAGGGAAAAAGCATAGTAAGATGGCCCATGGCCTAGAGCTGGCACAGGGTCGGAAATTGAAGTTGCACCTTGCGGAGTCTATGATGTACCTTGTGCAACCAATTCTGTAGTTCTCCTCCTGACCCCACTCAAGCCCTCTGGATTGTTTTGTAGAAAGAGCCTTATTTATGCAAGCCTGCAAGCAATTGGGAATGCAGAGGAAGAAATGGCTGTTTAGGGAATGGAAATGAAGACAGATCCACAACATTACACCATCCTTATAGATGAACAGGGTGAATTGCTGATGGAAGAATCTTGGGAAGAGGTCATGAACTGAAGAAACTCAATACTAAGACTTGTTCACTGACTTATTGCTCTTTAGTCAATGCAAATGTTTTGTGTTTCTTATTGCTAAAGAGAAATAAACTATACAGCTTAAATCAACGTCAATTGAAGGCACACTCAATGCTTCAAAAGGTGTTAATGTGGCTGATTGTATGAAAATGCTCCATTGTTTGCACGGGATACAAGTCTCAGAGACAATATCAGTTGGATTCATAAATCAAAAATATAAAAAAACCAACCCAAGGTTATGTTTTTCCTGCATTTACCATATGTAGACCCTAGAGGCTTTAGTTAGAAGCAGGAACTATAGGGAATATTGTGTAGTTGATCAGAGGTAATAAAGTTATCCTGCTTAAATGGGCAGAACTACTGTTCCCAAAGGAATTTGGGCAAGTACACCACAGAAATCAACCCCCTTCATTTGTGTCTGTAAAATAAGAGGAGGTACAACATATTATTCCTACATTCCCATTTGTTTTAAGAAATAAAAGGGTTGTCACCAAGGTCTAATACAGTAAAAAGCCTCACAGAAGTCTTATCATTTGCCTAAAGGGTAGAGATGTTCGAAATTGTTGAGTTACCTATACTCGAGTATAAGCTGACCCGAGTATAAGCCGAGGCACCCATTTTTGCCTCAAAAATTAGAAAAGATGATTGACCCGAGTATAAGCCGAGGGTATACAGTAACCCTAATACCTTTCCACTGTAGATGTTTGGAAACTACAACTCCCAGCATGCTTGGCCTTTCCACTGTAGATGTTTGGAAACTACAACTCCCAGCATGCTTGGTTGCTGGGAGTTGTAGTTTCCAACCACCTATAGTAGAAAGGTATTGGGGGTTACTGTATGGCATACTGTCCCCCACCCTAATTCCTTTCCACTGTAGATGTTTGGAAACTACAACTCCCAGCATGCTTGGACTTTCTATGGGGCTGTGTATGGGACTTTCTATGGGGCTGTGTATGGGACTTTCTATAGGACTGTCTGTGGAACAATCTATGGGGCTGCCTATGGGAGAAAGTCAACCCTCGGTTTATACTCGAGTCAAGCAGTTTTCCTAGTTTATCAGTTAAAAGTAAGTACCTTGGTTCATATTCGGGAGGGTTGATAGGATAGGTTAGATCTTTAGTAGAGGGATCAGGAATAGCTGTGTCAGTATAGAGGATTTTATTAGAATAGAAAGCATAGGAGACCTTAGTTGGGTTAGTTGTTGTTATTCCAGATTTTAATATGTTTTTATGGACTTTTCCTGTGAGTCTTGATTCTCTTAAAAATAGCTAAAAAGGCATATATGGTTTGTTCCTTTGGAAAACAAAAATTTTGGACCATCTCAAATTTCTTTCCACTTGGGTGGACAGGAAAAATTGTGGCCTGCATGATAGATGTGGGGTATTTAAAGATATAAATATTGTGGGTAAGCTTTCAAAAAGGTGAACAACAACATATCTGAAGCAAATTGCTCCATAATGGGGGGACCAGAAGTAATCAACCTCAACCTAATCTATTAATCAATACATCTAAGAAGCACTTTAATTGAGCACTTGTTTTGCTGTTTTCAACATTAAGCTGCTTTCAACATTTATTTGCCTATTGAATGTAAGCATCATTATAGTAATGCAAAACCCATACTAACTAAACCCCCCCCCCCCCAAAAAAAACCCCCAAAACCTTTTTCATCAACACATTTATATTGATGTAGGGTAACATTAAAGGATAACTGTATTGCGTCAATTAATTTTTTTTAAAAACTGCTTTTAAAAGAGAAGAGGTATGCAGCCCTCCCCAAACATTTTTTTCCTGATTTCGAACTTCTCCCTGACTTCAATTAGCCATGCTGTGAAGGGTGCATAACAATTCTGTCTGCCTGTAACTGTCACTCAAAGCTAGCATGCAAGAAAACACTCCTCCTCCCACCCTTGATCAGCTTGGTTATGTAGGCTGTATCCTAGCAACCGAACAGTTCAAGTTTGTTTGACTGGCAGAGGTGGAGGAGAGAGGTTGTAGCAGATATTCCCATCAGCCAATGACAAGTGATATGTTAATAAGGGCCCTAGACCCTTTAGGAGGCGGGCTTTTAGCACTCATCTTTGCTGTGTGAAATCTAAGGTAGGGCAGCACGGCTGTAAATGCGAGTAAGCAATTTCAGCTGCTGGAATTGTGGACATGTAATGGGGGTGATGTTGTTTTTTTTATATTGTTGTCCTTTAATCTAATTGTTTCTCTAACTTCACTGGTTTTGCTGGTTCAACTCAAATTAATCAAAACACCACACCCATGTGCTGCCAGACTGACATCTGTTATTAGGAACATCCTGTGTACTTTAAATGAACCAAGATGAACAAAGCTTACTGCAGATTAGTTGCTAGGGAATATTGGCCTGTGCAAAGGTGGCTGATCTTATTTTAGTAACTGAACATGTGTCCCTACAGAGAACACAAGGATGCATCTAAGATACCGAAATTGAAAAGCAAATATATCTATAATGCAAACTTGATACAAACAGCACAATAAGCACATCATTTGACACACCTTTCATTGACTGGGTGTAAGAATAGTAAGGACCGGTTTAGCAAACTGCTGACTGTGTCTATAGTATATACTGAAGTTGTGGTTCCGTGTGAACCAAGACAATGCATGCAATAATCTCTTATTATTACTAATACTTAGTATTTCAGAAACATTATAGGTGCTACAGTGGATTTATTCATTTGGGAATGCCTATATTTAAAGTAGTAATAAGGATCAATCTTAAAGGAATAGTTACACTGAAAAAATTACTTTGCCTCATTTCAAATATATAAATGAATACATGTAAGCAGCATTCTGATGTGTTTGTGTTGCTGCATGACTTCATTCCCTCAGTCCCCCAGCCCCCCTGCCAGACTATCTGTGAGGGCAAACATGCTCAGTAATCCCTATGAGACAGTATTGGGAGAGGAAATTTCCCACCATGCAGTTCACGTACCAACTGTCACCATTGCAGCTACAGCAAAACTATACAGAACAGAAGAGTTTATGACACTAAGGCACTTGATTGACAGCTGAAATCTACGATGTTTCAGTCTAGATATCTAAAGAAATAGGGGACAGATTAGCAAATAAAAGGTACAGTGATTGTTGAGAAGAATTATATTTTTTCACATATGGGCAATTTAAAATAAACAAATGTCCCAGTGTACAAATACTTTAACTTAATTTTAGTGAAAGATAACCCAGCATTATGTATGTTTATCTATTCTCAATATTGCAGGACAGTTGCTAGTTACCAGGCAATCATGAAACATGGCCATTAGCAACTAAGCAGGCAGTTACAAAAACTCTAATTAGGCTGTAAGCCCATGTCTAATATATTATTTTAGAGACAGGTTGTGATAAATAGGTTTAAAAAAACAAAGCATCTTGTCAATCACTTTTAGACTGATGCTCTAATGCTCCACATATTTTATTCACGCATTTACTGTAACTTAGCTCCATACTATCCATTTAAGCTGGGGGGAAACCAGCTAAGTGTACACAGCTCACTTATCATGTTCTGTAGTGCTCAACAGTTCAAAACAATAAATCATATAACTGCAGAGAATTCCCTCACCCTGATACATAATATGGATTTTAGTTTTTTCAAACTCCTGTCCCTAATTTGATATAATCCTTTGATTTTCATACAAAAAAGAAAAGTAATCTGTGCAGTTTTGTTAGCTAGCATGGATGTAAGAAACAGAATATTAACATTTAAAAAAAAATAAAAGTCTTGGGAATTGAACCTGCAACCCCATGTACTCTGTCTTGCTAAAAGCAACGCTTCTACCCCTAACCAAACTGATATACTATGTAGAATGTTAGGACACTTGCAGGGTTATTTAATAAAAGTTCTTATTGTTGAAAATGGTGCTAATTTTACCCCAACCAATCAGATGTAAGCTTTCAAATGTAAAATAAGATCTGATTGGTTGGGGCAAAATTAGCACCATTTTTAACAATAAGAACTTTTATTGAATCTCCCTGTTAGAACGTTTATCTTTTCCTAAGAACATAATGGAAACAAAAAATAAAAGGGATTTGGGGATTTGAACCTGTGACCTTGTGGGCTGTGCATTTTTTAAAACAAGTGCGTAAGCCACCACAGCACATGCAAGGAATATCTTCTAGCTAGAAGCATAATAATAAAAATAATAATAATAATGTCAGTAAAAGTAGCTGACTTTTTTTGCATTGCCCCGGGAAGGCAGTGAGTTGTACTGGTAACAACATGAAAGCCTTCTTAGTTACAGAATATAATACTTATATGTACTAAATGCAACTTACTAGGTGTTCGGGGAGAAAAGCTATCACATTAGGATGCAAAAAAATGTAAATTTAGTTATGCTCTAACTATTTCTGGTTGTCTTGTATTTACAGTTATTTTGTGTCCTGTATGGTGATTGTTTAGAAATGTCATGTATTTCTTAGGCTTGGTATTTGAGCAACGTAATATATTTTTAAGAATTAATAAATATAAATATTGGCTTATCCCCCTTAAAACAAAAAACTGGTGACTCAATCTGCCCACGACCCCAGCTGCTATTTTTCCAAGTTTATTACATGATATTTAATGATAAGTTGTATTGCTTTCTGGCAAAGGTATTTGCCTCCTCCCTCTGCCCAGAGAGCTTTTTATATGCTTAAGCGTTTGCAGAGGAAGCAGCATGTGAAACAGCAGTCAATTGGTTGTGATGTCAGCAGTCACAGCCTTGACTGACTGTATGGAGGGAGGGACCAGCTTACTCTGCCAGAATTAGGACAATAATAACCTGAAATATCTGGTTAGTTGCGCAGGTAATAAAGTGTAAAATATCTCAGTTATGGTTGGGGGCAGATAACTAACAATTAACCATTTTTTTGTTTTAAGAGTGAACATGTGCTTTAAACATTTTTATCTTACCTATAATGGCACACAGCTGAAATGGATAGGATCCTGCACACCTAAACTCAAAAGTCAATAAGCGTTTTTTCAATGCTGGGTGCTCCAAGCCCTGTAGCCAACAGTGAATATCAAAGTAGGTAAGACATGCTAGGCACACCTGTCTTAGTGATACAAATGTCCTTTTTAATAGTGACGTTTCAGAGCCTGTGCGGTTCCTTCCTCAGACCAAACAAAAACTGTTTTGTTTGGTCTGAGGACTTATAACTATAATGGCAGTTGAGTCAGAAGAAGGTAAAGAAAAACTCTGTCTGAAGGCATACTGGGTCTCATTTATCCAGAGCCGCAATTTCTCTGGGTAAATGTGGTTTCCTATATGCGCCTGGGGGTTCATCCCAAATGGGCAAACCCTGATATGAAATATCTTGTACTGGTTGCTCGATTGTCTAATGTGATACCTGTGCAGCCAGTGAAATAAAGGGACTATTTTCCACCAACAATCTGTATTATGCACATATAGCATACACCTATATAGCACACACCTATGGATATCAGAAAAAAAACAAGAATTGATCGAAAATTTTGATCCATGTATGGCTAGCCTAAGATCTTTAGTTATAATCACAGTGATATAAGGACTATCTTTCCTGCTAGGCATTCCTGAACTCTGCTTGGTCCAATCTGAATTCACCCTGCTTTACATCCTGGTCCATGCTTTCTGATTGGCTCTCCCTTAAAAGGTTTCTAGCTGCATTGCTTTATTACCAATGGCATGTTTAGGTGGGATTATAGGTCTGCTATTCAACTTTTCCTGGTGCCCATAGATTGTTACACACTGTAGACTGTAGCATAGATTGTTACATAGAGTGTTACATTGTTAATTGAGCTGCAAGTGAGAAGAAGCATTTACTGGATTTAGATACAGTACCTACCCCACTGTGATGGAGCTTAGTGAGCAGGAAGAGAGGACATTAAGAAATCCTGCAGGTAATTGTAAAGCTGATTGGTAACATTGCATTATTAATTTGGCTTGAAGAGACAAATTACTGTTCTTTCTAATTCTTCTTCTTCTGTTTTATTCTTCTACTGTTTTATTACCCCCAACCTGACACAGGTACACACACAAACTGACCTACCCTTTCAATTATGTGCCAGCCATATTTTAAGGTAACTATAGTCAAAAAATATTTTTTGACCAATCATCAAAAAAGATACTATTCTACCCCTTCAACCTGATGCAGGCACACACACCTACTGACCTATCTTTCCATTACCATGGCAGCCATATTTAAAGGGTAAGTATAGTAAAAAAACTTTTTTTACTATACCTATACTATATCCCCCCAACCTGACACAGGTACACCAACTGACCTATTCATTCACACGGCTGTTATATTTATAGGGAAGCTATAGTCAAAAACAAATTTTGAACAATTTTTTTACACCCCAACCTGACACAGGTACACACATCAACTGACCTACACATTCATTCATGTGGCAGCCATATTTAAAGGGTAGGTATAGTAAATAAAACATCAACAATGTCACCATTGCCATTATTGAGTTTTAAAATCTGCAGCACAGACACACACATTTTCTTTCAAAATGCAGCCTTTCAAGCCAAATTTAAAGTTTATACTTAAACTTTACCTTTCTACTATTATATATTTTATATGTACACAGGAGCAGTTCTATATATTCTTTATATAGAACAAGTATTCAATGTGCCCATACGTGGTCTGATGTTATCGGCTCCCTCTATTGTTATAAAGGAAGCTGAAAAGGGAAATTTTACGTCTTGCCCGATAGGTCTTTATACCCACAAAATCCATAATATTCTATCAGATCCACTGTCAGTGTCACAGCTCTGACTTTGAATTACACTAATGATAAAATAGCGCTAATGTGGATTTCTTATTAAAACAGAACGTAAATGAATATACTTTATAACAAATGTAACGGGGATATCTGTATTGGTTAACAGTAATGATAACCATGGAGAGAATACAAATAATACTATTATAAGATCCAACCCCCCTTGAAAATCCTGCCCTTGACCCTGATTACCCATTTATGCAGTTAACCTTTGCTTGTGGGGTACTGTAAAGGTGTAAATGTAAGAAAGTCATAAAAAGGTTTCAATTGTGATATAGTTTGCTTTACTGTGGCCCAAGACACTAATGGTAAATGGTCTCAGTGCTGGCCCAGTCCAGTTTAGATCAATTAATTCCCTGTGGCTGGAGCTCACTAATTAAAAGGGCAGGTGTAGCCTGCTTTGGGAGGAGAGTTTTGATCAGGCAAGGAGCCTGTGGGTCTGCAAGCAGGCAGACCAGTACCTCTGAGTGTCAGAGTTGTAAACCCCAGTAGGAGACTGGGTTATAACCAGCTAATTCTCCAGGGAGAGACACAGAGCTGTGTGAGTACTGGACTGTGAGTGTTCAAACAGTCAGGGACACTTATTGTGTATTAGTAAGGCCAGTGTGGCATAGGATTTATTATTTTATTGTGTGAGCCAATACCCTAAATAAACCTGACTGAGGTCAGTTTGAAAATCAAACCAAAGACTGTTGCCTGTTTGTGTGTTAAATTGTGCCCAAAGGCTGTCTTTCCTGGGAGACAACGGTCCTTGCTACCTGAAATGTTACAGGTACTTTTTTTATTGTGGGTTTTCAGGTTATGACTAGGCATTGTTACTGAATATAGATACAGAATTTAAGAGACTAGCACTAGTATTATCTTAATCCCTTGTGTGTCTTACTTACAGATATAAGTAGTGCAGAGGGACCAACCTTAACTATTATACTAACAAAAGCAGCTATCTCTATAGATGGAGAAGCTAGAACCGTCCCTCATATAGCACCCCACACATACAACAGGGTTCATTCACAAAAACCGGCCCATCTTGCCTGACCCTTAATTATACATCACAGGTCATAATAAATGGATGCTACTGGCTTATTATACTTTATAAAACATCATACCTTTATTGATCATTATCTTATACAAAACCTCCCCCCTACACACTTATGAAAACAATTAAAAACCAAGATGTCTCTAATGGAGTGTTTCAATAGTAATATGGCCACCATCCAAGCAGGGAAAGAGAACAGCAAGAGAAGTAGCTCCTTGTCACTGGGCTATTGATAAAGCACCAAGGGTATAAACCCCTGCTGCACATATATGATGGTCGCATCAAGTCTAAACCAAGAATAGCAGGGCTGCACAGAAATTTGCTGTAATTGTAGTTAACTTAGCGCAATGAGTCTCTGGTTCTGAATGCTTCTACTTGTCCTCATTTCACCATTGTTTTACTTCAAACTTAACCATGCACCCCAAACAAACTCCATCGGGTCATCCATGTGACGCACGTTACTGAATATTCCTGTTTGCTGCTTGGACCAACCTTTGTAATATCAACTACACTTCTACCTTTCTCCCTTGTACCTTGCCTGGATTGTCTGACCTGTGTTAGATCTCTACTCAATTTGAAGTTTGAAGGTTTTCTTTATTTTGATGGGGGGGACTAAATGGTAGAGCCTCAGTATTTTCCCAAGATCCGACACAGCTTTTTGTCATTTGTCCTGTTGCACGGCCATTATTTGCTATGAAAAAAACAGGTATCCCACCCCTCCCGGTAGTCAAAGCAGTCTCCCGAACTCTGGGGTGGTCAAGATGAAATAAAAGCCCATCTCAACATGGGGCCTAACCAGTTCTTTGTAAAGACGAAGCATAATATTGCTCTCCCTTAAATTCACACTAATTTAATTCAAGATATGATCTTGCTAATTCTGACTGCTAACTGGCATTGTTCGGCTCAAGTTAGCTTGTTTTATACTAGAACTTCTAGGCCCTTTTCCAACAGGTTCACTTAGCAGAGAACTTTTTTTTATAAATTAAGCAGCATAAGGATTTTAAAAACCCAAATGCATTAAATTAAATATACAAATTTGGGTTCAATCTGCCAATTTGCTTCCCATTTGGACAAATACTATTGCATACCACATGAAAACAATGACAACTGCATCAACGTATGGCCCAGCACAGAAGAGCCAATTCCTTGGGTCAGGACTCAGCCGTGTATCTGCATCTTAAGGATAAAGGACATACCTTTGAAGATTGTAATGTTAACATACTGGCGAAGGAACGTGACTGGTTCAAGAGAGGTGTTAAGGAGGCCATTTATGTGAAAATAAAGAAACCAAGCCTAAACAGAGGTGGGGGGGTTCGACACCAACTGTCTGCCATGTACAATGCTGTTTTAACACCTTACTCTGGGCGTTCCTATAACACCTCTTAGCCACTATCTAATCACACCCTTAACACCTGGCTGTGATATGCTAATTAGGATTCTCCAGGGTACATAATTGCCACAGATTCTTGTACAAGTCATTCTGAATTGAGAAAGCCAGTCGGATGACTAGCGAAACGTCTTCAAGAACTACATTTCAAGTCCAGTTGATCTAATTGAATACAACAGATAATGACAAACAGATTTGTTTTGTCTGCAAACTCAATGCCCTTGCTTTCAATAACCACTTCTAAATCAATGATAAACAGATAAAAATATACCTTACTTGACCTGTTTCTGTATTTTTTATTTTCTGTATTGTAAAATCCATGTGTGCCCAATGGCACAGGAATCTTACAGTTCAAATAACCATTGAAAATGGAAATCTATTCTGCTTGCAGATTTTCTAAAAAAAATCCAAAAATCAGACCCATTGAAGTCATTGGAGTTAAAAAATCATAAATTTCAGCCTAAAATTAAAGTATAAATAACAATTGTAACTTAGTAGAAATGGCTCAGGGACCTGGGAAATGGTCTGGTGAACATTTATCAATGCACAAAATGTTTTAAAAACATAGCCCAGTACTGATCACTTAACCTGCTTCCTGTTTTGGCTTTCCATTTTCTTTGAAAATAGTTCCTCAGTTCGGTAAAATCCGAAAAAGTCAGTAATCAGCAAAGTCCAAGTTCCGACAGATCCGTAGAATCTGCTTTGGAACTGGGATTGGATTCAGGGCCATCTCTTTTGGTTATGAAGGTGGAGGTTAGTAAAACCATGGGTTGTACATATCCTTTAAAAGAAATTGCAATAATACAGAACCATGTGACCACCAACTTTAGTCTAGGCGGAACACTCCCCCAGAAACAAACTGCTATAGAAACTAATTGTGAGGTGGGTGGCACTGAGGGCAATTTCCTCCAGGTGCCAACCCCCCTATTTGCGTTCCTGTCAACAAAAATGCTCCTCTCTGTACACAATTTTTCAAGTGACTTCAATGACTTATTAAAACAAGGGCCCATAAAAATGTTAATATTACCAGAAACAAAATATAAATATATAGTATTTGGCTACTTCAGAACATAGGGATAGGCAAATAATGAAGATAAAAAAGTAGCCTATGAATATATAAGAAAGTTTAAGATATCTTTTTTTTCTTTTGGGTCATACTAGCAAGTAAATATCTCATTTGAAGATCAGTATTGGGTATAGCAAGCATACAGTTTCTAGTTTTGTTTCTGAAAACAACAAAAAACATTTACTACTACTTTAAAAAAAGAATCACACAATCTTGCTTTATCCAGCAGATTCTGTGCTTTACCAGAAATTGTAGCAGAGTGAAGATTAAAGGCACAAAAAGAAACATAAACTAGTTTATGGAACAGTCTGAAAGGATCACTTAGTATATGTATGTTGGTCCCAATAACAATCAGAACTTAAAGGGCAATTACAGTACAGCGTCCCCACCCAAACAAAGGACCTTAAATACTAGGTCATACCTCATCCCAGGGCTTACCTTAAATTTCCAGCACTTCTCCTCTGAAGTTACTATACAAGGCTAGCTTGGCCCTGCCACTCGGATTAAGTTTCTAGCACTGTGTGTCTTGGATTGGCTAAGCTCCAGACTGATGCCAGGAGGTGGAGCTAAGCAAGCTGTGTATCATAACTTCAGAGGATAATAGCTGGAGATCTAAGGTAAGTCTAGAGGTTGGGAACTATTGGGAGGGGTGGGTGGAAAGGCTTTAATTGTTCTTTAAAATGATTACAGATAAATATAAAAAAGCAAATATCTAATAATAGTTGACTACTGTATTTGTAATCCTGAATATTCTGTCTCTCTTAGAAGATATCCAAGCATCTTCTGATGAACCCCATTATGATACAAAAAAGCATGTTTATCTATGGAAAGGTACTGGCAAAAGTATATTTCCTGTGTTATTTTTAAAATTATTTTAGAAAATATGCCTCTATGAAGCTACATTCTCATATTAAGTCTTACACATATACATTTTCTCAGATTACATGGCATCTACAGATCAATTAATACTTGTGTTGGCCATACACTGAGTTCTTACCTCAACTCTTTTTTTACCTGATTAAATAATTTGAGATAACTATGGAAATCTAATAAACCCAAAGGTTATATCTAATGTGAAATATCTTAAAAACCTTGCATTTGTACAAACTACAATTAAAGGACAACTACACCCTCAAAAGAACATCTTTTGGAAAGAATTGCCTCTTTAAAATATGTTGATATATCATAGTTTGTCCTATGAATTCATTACTGTATGCCTGCTATGCTTCTGGGTGCCTCATGGAAACTGAGCAATTAAGAAACCTGTACTGAGCCTTTAGTGAGCCTCGACAGAAACAGGGGAAACAGGACACTGTGCAGGATTTTAGGTTAGACTTATATATTTCAGATTTCAAACTATTACCATTTAGGGTTTTGGGGGGTGATTTACCTGTATGTAAGTTTTCATTTTAGGGCTGGACTTTAAAATGGTTTTAACAGCAGAAAATTAATACTAAAACACAAAAACACATAACATTTTAGGGAGGGGCATAACAAGCATTCACTGGGCTCCTATATTATAATATATAGTGGTTGCCAGGGAATCTTTATCATTGGGAGAAGATGGGGCCCCTCTGGCCCCCTGAAGGGGATCCTGTGGTAGTTACACCTCCCCTAAAAAGTTTTGATTGAATAAAGGTTTTTTTTAAGTATACTGGTGTGCCGCAGGTGCATTTTTCTTTTTGTAGTAGTTACATCTGTTATGTGGGAAAGATTTCTAAAACTATTATAAGCTGTCACTATTACAGTCACCATTTGGAGAACAGTAAAAAATGCCTTTGGCTAAGTTCAGTTTCTCAGATATGCAAAGTCTCAATCAAAAATCTGCTTCCCTCTAAAATTTTAATTATTTAAGTACTTTTGTGATAATTAATCTTAAATTTAGATAAGGCAGCATTTTGAAAAGATTAATGTAGCATTCCAGGGTGCTGCCTTTTCTATTTCAAAAGTTAAATTTATTTGTTTTGTTTTCCATTTACTGCATTAATCGGAGGGCAAGCATGGCACTGCCAACATAGCTGGACTAAAGTATCTCTGATAAATCGTAACTATATCCCTTTAGTCATTTTCATTCTACGTAAATATATATGTGATGGAGTAGGGCAACTGTCACCTCAATAGTGCGCTGCACTGCAATATGTTTTTGGAGCACACGTAATCACTTTTTTGTGCAATTTGCATAAGCTCTGATAAAAGATTATTGGCAAAATTGCAGAGCTGCATTGTGATTGTGCTATTCACACGCATTACTCTGCGTGGATAGTATGGCCACAGCCTAAATGTTTCTTACTATATAACCCCATAGATATTCTGATATGGGCAGTTGATCTCTAAAAGGGAATGTATTAACCCTAATTATTAATATTTTATTAGTTATTCCCCATAAACATCTTCTACTTCACATAATAACTTTCAATGAATGGACAATTTGACATTACCAAAAACAATTTCTAGAGATAAAACTAAAATCTTACTTTATAATGATGATGATCATCACCCATCAGTTCCATCATGGAGTCAACCACTACAAGCTACTAACTAACATGGTGAAAGAAAGTTCCATGAGAAACAAAACATAGACAGTTCATTATTGCAGACCTGCAATATCTATATCAATAGAGTGATCCATGTCTATAATAGTGTCAAGTTTGTTAAAAGGCAGCCATATACGTTCACAATCAGTAACTGTACAACCTTCCACAACAAATGTGTTACTATGTGAACAGGGGCAACAAAAGTTAACTAGAACAAACTGTAATTGACTAAGACTTACCTTAAAGTGGTCTGGGGGTGTTCAATTGTGGCATATTTCCTGAATCCACAAATAAGGAGTGACAGGTGTAATACTAAGAAATGTAGAGTTAAGAGTAAATGGGCGGAGAAGGGTGGAAAGGGAATTCTCATTAAGAAATCAAAGTTGAAATGTAATGCCTAATGCCATCTAGTGGCACTAAAACATATCACCTGCATGCATTGCATTTATATTTAAAGGATAACTTTACTCTAAAACGTAACTTTTTAAAAATGTAAAGTACCTGGGGTAGTGAAGTGGGATTACTTATTTTTACCACACAATGTCAGTTTGTTAAGGAGCTACAGCACTAACAGGACTACTCCTTTATTAAAGATATTACTGAAGCCAGGAGGAAGACTGGCAGAATCTGGTCTCTTTGGGCTGATGTTCCTCACAAAAACAATATTAGGAGGTAGGAATTACCAATCCTATATCCCAATTAGTAATCATTTTAACTGTATTTTAAAAAAAAAACTTTATACACATGATTGTTATGCTTTAACAGAGCATATACTTTTGTGTGAAAGCCATAAAGTATTGCAGAAGTTATATCTTACTGATGCCTATTTGTTTTACTCTTAATGTGAAAGCTTTCACCCCAGAACTCCTATAATTTGTAAGATTCCTCTCTAGCTAATTGCATTTACAAACATGTAAAAAGTAGATTATGTAACTAAGATTTCCATGTTGTTACCAGTACAACTCACAGTCCTGAAGTCTTCAAAAAGCCTTGTGAGAATGTGCACCTATTGGCTATGCCCCCTGATACCCACTATTTACTGCCTCTATACACATATATTTTATACAGCTATCTCCACCTCAATATGTAAGCCCCTGATAATACTTGAAAGCTGCTGTTACCCTGCAGATTATTTTTCAGCCAGTATGAATTACAGAAAGCCTATCAAGAACAATACTAAATATTCAGCTGATTTTACTGCCTAAAAACCCCAAAATGGGCTAGGGACTTATCTGTAGATAATCTCTGCCGTCTGCCAACCGAGAATATACTAAAAAGCCCCTTTATAGTGTATACTAAAAGCACACAGTCTCTGATCACAAGTTCCTAGGGAGATTAAACAGTGTCCTTTCCATACACAGAACGATAGCTTGGAGAATGCAGAAATATAAAGTTTAAGACATATGGTCTTGTCCTTTGCCTGACAGTTATCCTCTCCACATGTCCTGCCATCAAGCTAATGGCTACCTAAGATACTATTGTGTCCTTTAAACAACCCCCCCATCTATAACTCTACAGGAGGTAGGAAGTAATAAGCATTTAAATCTTATTGTTGAACTTTTAAATTAACACAAAAACGTATGTAGGAATACTTGCTCTTGTCTCTTATTTAGGGATTCTGTATTTTTGCACTACACAAAAAAATCCATAATTATTAAATAGCAATAAAACAATTTACACAGAAATACAGATCATTAAAGGGCAATTAAAGTTTTAGGAAGCTGGGGATGCTTTCCTGCTACTCATCCTGTATCACAGAGATTTTAAAATGCCTAGACTAGGAAGTGAGAGGGAGGAGCCAGGTAACCAGGAAGTAACCAGTTCTGAAGTTAGGAAGTGAGGGGGAAGTGAAGAGAGAACAGGTCTGACTATGATTAAAGGGTGTGTACACTGGAAAAATAGTTTTTTTTTAAATTACCCATTAATGGAAACTGTATAATTCATCCCAACTATCACTGTACCGTTTTTTTGTTGGTCTGCCCCCTATTTCATTAGATATCCAATCTAAAACATCTTACATTTTAGCATTTCTGTTTGCAGTTTTACTGTAGCTGGAATGGTTTGAAAGTTGGTGTGCTGTATGCAGCATTGACAGTTGGTATGGGGGAAAATAGTCTGGTCACTGGTCAGAGCCTAAGCAAGTATTATATTGAAGGCATACAGCAGCACACACCCCTCAGAGTGCTACTTACATGTATTTATAGATTAAGATGACGCAAAGTAATTTTTTCAGAATACATACAGTTTAAGGTGTAAATAGAAAGAAGGGAACCTTTGTCAGGAAACTGTTTTCTCTCCAGTAATAATACCCTCCAGCATACCATGTATCAGTTTCTGGTTCTACAACACTCACTCCTGGCTGGCAGATTGTAAGTATTTTACAAAGTTGATATCTGCCATAAATAAACTTTTCCATTCTGTTCAGTGGAATAAAGTGAATACAGAGTAATTACTTGAAGTTCCCAGGGAGCCTGTCTTAATCCTGGGTGGAGGGCACATCAATCTGTTATTCCTGTTACCAGGACTCCTGTAGCGCCAATCCAGACTTAAAATACCAAAATTCTATTCTGTGTAAACAGAGGGGTACAAAGTTAAAAAACAACTTGGGCCAGAAACATTAGCCCAAGCACATGAAGATACATGCAGGGCTGTACCATTATCGGCTATTTGTGTCTTAAAGTCACATTAACCAATGTACCAAGCATTAATGTGACTCTAAAACACAACTAACGGCGGTTACAACGTTACGCAAAAATTGTGAAGCGCAACTGCTGCAACCAATGTACTGAGCCATTAACATCTCTTTAAGACATAATCTCTAACGCCAGTAGATAGCAAACTCCAGTCACAATGCACTGAGTCACTATCAGCTCAGTGCATTGCCTAAAGAGAGCAATAGCAACTCTTGGTACATAGCCCTGATGGTTTTTAAACTCCTGTACCCTCTTGGTATCGCTAACGATAAACAGCAAAAACATCATTATATGGCATGTATACTTACATATCAGAACTATTTATTACTGCACCTACATTAGATTAGAAATAGCACTGCACTTTTCATATGTACTTATGGATTATAAAAGAACCAGCTTGCTAAATCCTGTTTCAACCGATATTTATAAAATATAGTTATGGTTGTGAGTTTTTTCTACTAGGTTAGCACTTATTTTATGTGTCCCAGGTTAAAGGGCAAGTCCAGCCCAAAAATAACTTTTCTTTAAAATGTTTATAACCCCCCCCCCAAATCCCACTTTCGCAAGGTTTATACATTGCAAAGATCCCCCAGAACTAACTTACCTGCCCCCTGCTCGTTTCGAGCAAAAACAGGAACAGGGGACTTCTGCGCAGACAGACGCTTCACTTCCTGGTCGCAGCTGTCAGATGTCGCGCCTTAACAGACAACTGCAACCAGGAAGTACATAGTTTACAAGAAAAAGTTTCTTAAGAGGTATACATTTTTGTAATAAAAATATTTGTTGCCAAATTGCTGAAATACAGTTCCCATCATCACTTTCCACATGATTAAAGTCATAATGATTAATTTGGCTTGAAAGAGCAAAATTCCTGTACTTACTAGTATTTCCTTTTTCATCTCTATTCTTCCGCTTTTTTGCATTGTATATGCTCCCAGCTGGAGGCTGGAGCTGAAGATACAAAATTTGGCACATACCTGCAGGACACATAGGAGAAGTGTGATAAGGAATCCATAGAAGCGTTATCGCTTTATTGAGGAATTTCGGCACATTTTTTCCCATGTGATCAAATCCAAACTGTCACTTTCTATATAAAATGCAACTGGGTCCAAGGCTACACTTACTACACACTGTGTCTCTCTGACACAAACATTCACACAAGTACACAAACAACACATGCACAATTTCAAAATAAAAGTCCTAAAATGCATAAAATAGAAACACAATAATAAATATATATAAAGTACAACGTATGGTTTGTGTATTTAGAATAAAGTTATTTATTTAAGTTATTTATTTTTATAGCAGGAATGCCTATCCTGTGGTCCATCAGGTGTTTTCAAACTACAACTCCCAGTATTTCCTGCTGCCATTTGCTGTTGGTGAATTCTGAGAGTTGAATATGAACATGAATAAACAGGAGGTCTATTAAAGTATTTATTTTAAATAAAAACAACTTGTTCAGTAGTCACTAATAATATGCACTAAGCAGCATAATGTAAAGTCACAAAACTACCGTATGTAGGAACATCTACATAACCAGTACATACCGTAACTATGGTATGGTAAACTAGTACGGTAATGGTACCTAAATATTTTAACTGAGGGACCCAAAGTTCAATGGCTTGAACAGCAATATAACGTAAAACCCATTTAAAATCCTTCAAAGTCGGATTCTCATCATCAGTTTCTCCAAAGAGTTCCTCAAATTCAGTTGGTGTAATGTCATCTGCATAGACATTATCATCAACATCATCAATATTTACATCATCTTCATCGCTGCTGCTATGCTGAAACAAAACATCATATTCGCTACCATCCATGTCATGGCATTTCTGAAAAGCACGTTTGATGATGTCTTCTGGAATGTCCTCCCATGCATCTCATACCCACTTTGCTACTAATTCTATGTCAGGTTTCATAAGATTTCCACCTTTTGTCAATTTGGCTTGACCTGACGACATCTATTCGTGCCACATTTTTCGCACGCGGTCTTTAAAAGGTTTGTTTATAGACAGATCCAGAGGCTGTAAAACAGATGTAAGCTTGTCTGGAATAACAGTCAAAGTGGTTTGAAATGACTTTCAAACTAGCAGTGAGTTGTTTTTTTTTAAAGCTACTCCTGGTCGTCCATTCCAAATCTCTTCTAGCCATTTTTCTGTTCCTTGTTCATCCATCCAGCCTTTAAAGGACAATTATACACACCTTCCCTCCGCTCCTCTTCTTAGGTCAGCACCTTTTACCCAGGGTGAGGACCTGAACCGCTAGGTCCTCACCCCTGGGTTCGCGAAAGTTAAAGCACAGCGTTACTGAAACGCTGCTCTGGCAGGCTCCGCCCCTTTAGGACAAGGAGGAAGAAGGCACTTTTGATAGGAGAGGCCGGATGGACTACTGGGAGACTGAGTACAAACTGAAGGCACGGTGGAAGCCATGCCAGAAGGATGTCATGTGGGATCTGTTGGATATACTGTAGGCGAATAAAAGATCAAGTCACCGTGTTGTAAAGTTGTGTAGTAACTAATGTAGTCTAAAAGTCATCTTTTATAATGTATATTTTGTAATATTGTGAGTTTTTATGTCTAAATAATCTTAGTTTTATTTTTGTAACTGTAACTTGATTAGGTAAGCAAAATATAGTAAATAGAGTAAAATCAGCCTGAAAAACCAAACTCGGTTTATACCAGTCAGTTTACTTACAGGATAAATCCGGAAGCCGCTCGCTCACTCCCACACTCTCTATACTGGCATGCCGGCTGACGTCACTGCCCAGTGACGAGTAGTGATGTCATCCAGCGCTTCAGTATAGGGAGCGTCTGCCTGACACTTAAGTTGCATTGTAAGTTACTGCAGAAGCTGCCAGGAAAGGATCCAGGAAAGTATGCCACAGAAGAATGCCCACAAAATGTACCTACTGAACTGGATGGGAGAGTGAGGGTTCAGATGTTTGGAAACTACAACACCCAGCTACTAAAGCATGCTGGAAGTTGTAGTTTCCAAACATCTGGAGTGCCAAGGCTTTAGTAGTCTTTTAAATGGACAGCAGAATTCTCATACAGAAATAGCCATATCCAGTATGGCTATTACTGTATGGGAAATCTGCTGTCTATTAAAAGGGAAACTAAAAAACAGAATCAGAAGAAAAATGTTATCTATTGTTGCCTTCGGATTCTGTATTTTGAGGCTTTAGTTGCCCTTTAAATGAACAGCAGAATTCCCATAATGTTGTCCCACATGGTAATAGCCATACTGGATTTGGCCATTACTGTATCCAACTGCTATATTGGAAGTGTGCTGTCCATTTAAAGGGCAACTAAAGCATCCAAACAATACAGAATCAGAAGGCATTAATGGTCATATTTTCTTCCCTTGGTTTAAACTCAAGTCAATCACTTTAATTTGTTTTTCTGGTAAAAATAGGTACCTCGGTTTATACTCAAGTATATACGAGTATTCATTTTTCATATGCTTATTGGTGTGATTTCTTTGCTTTCCGACCCCATAAGAACAGTATATAGATTAAGATTTATAGATATAAATCTTACAAAAATATAGAGATATAAATCTTGAAATGTTTAGTGTCTCTTTAACTTTGTTTTATGCAGGAGTCGCAACATTTTTGTATACTACTTATATTTGTTGCTATTGTTTGTGAAGGTTCTCATTCATCCAGGTCATGGTATATCTGTTGTATTCAATTAGATCAACTGTACTTGAAGATTAGTTCTTGAAGACGTTTCGCTAGTCATCTGACTGGCTTTCTCAATTCAGAATGACTTGTACAAGAATCTGTGGCAATTATGTACCCTGGAAAATCCCAATTAGCATATCACAGCCAAGTGTTAAGGGTGTGATTATATAGTGGCTAAGAGGTGTTATAGGAACGCCCAGAGTAAGGTGTCAAAACAGCATTGTACATGACAGACAGTTGGTGTCGAACCCCCCCCACCTCTATTTAGGCTTGGTTTCTTTATTTTCACATAAATGGCCTCCTTAACACCTCTCTTGAACCAGTCATGTACAATATGTTAAAGGAGAACTAAACTTAAAATTTTTAAAACCTAATGTGAAAGTTTTTCTCCCCAGAACACCTATACATTGTAAGATTCTTCTCTAGTAAGTTGCATTTAGTACATGTAAGAAATAGATTCTGTAAATAAGAAGGCTTCCATATTGTTGCCAGTACAACCCACAGCCCATGAAGTCATCAAAGAACTACGCCCCCTGACCCCAGTATTCACTGTCTCTATGGATAGAGTGTTTTCTATACAGAAGTTTATACGCCAATATGGAAGTCCCTGAAAAGACTTTGAAAGCTGCTTGTTATCATAATCTATTAACCATTCAGTGTGACTTTCTGGAAAATAAACTGTAGGGTAACAAGCAGCTTTCAAAGTCTTATCAGTGACTTCCATATTCCATTTTCTTTAGGAATTGTTTAGCAAAAAAAAAAAAAGCTTCCAAATGTACCGGAGTACTTTGCTTGTTTAGTGGTGGCACATCGGGTAAGGCTCCAGGTTTAAAAATACACAATTCAGAAGGTTTTTTTTTTGGTTTCTATTATGTCCCAAGCAAAAGATGAGGCTCCTAAATGTACCAAAGTGTTCAGCTTACTCAGTCATGGCTCACCTTGTAAGATGCCAGTTATAGAACCACACAGTCCAGAAGTTTGCAAGTTCTAATCCCCATAGTTTCCTTTATTTTTGTTTCCATTATGTTCATAGTAAAAGATTCTACATGTACCAGCTATCTACTAATTATCTCCATTAGCCTAG
The DNA here is from genome assembly GCA_019447015.1 of Hymenochirus boettgeri. Lineage (NCBI taxonomy): Eukaryota > Metazoa > Chordata > Amphibia > Anura > Pipidae > Hymenochirus > Hymenochirus boettgeri. The sequence goes on along the minus strand of CM033469.1, from coordinate 409,759,307 downwards.
AGGTAAGAGCTCTGCTTTTAGCAAGACAGAGTAAATGTACAAGTTGCAGGTTCTATTCCCCAGACTTACATTTATTTCTTTTATTTTTGCTGGAATGTTAGTATTCCATTTTTTACATCCATGCCATCTATGAAATACACTGTAAAGATTACTTATTTTTGTATGAAAAGTAAAGGATTAAATCATTGTTAGGACAGGAGCACTGAATGTGTTTGAAAACAAACAACTGAAATCTCTGTTCTGTGTCATGGAGAGGGAGGATCTCTGTGATGTACTGTGATTGGCTGTAAGCTTCTAGGAAGCAAGGCTGCAACTTCCTTGTTTTGATCTGTTGAGCACTACAGAGCATGTGCCTGTACACAGACACTTAGATGGGGGTTTACCCAGCTAAGGTGGATTGTGGGAGCTGACACCTAGTACTCACAGGTTGTTTTCATAAATCACCCAATGGCCACAGCAAAGGGAGATGTGAGACACAGCTTGTTGTATGTTTGTGAATGTGCTCTGTCTATTGGGACAATGTTGTCTGGAGACTTTAGTTCTCCTTTAACATTACAATCTTCAAAGGTATGTCCTTTATCCTTAAGATGCAGGTACACGGCTGAGTCCTGACCCGAGGAATTGGCTCTTCTGTGCTGGGCCATACGTTGATGCAGTTGCTGTTTGGTCTCCCCCACATACAAATCAGAGCATTCTTCACTGCACTGCGTATATGATGTTCTTGTGTTTCGGTATTGGGTCTTTCGGATGTACCAATTGCTGCCTCAGTGTGTTGTTCAGTTTAAAGCAGATAGGGATACTGCGTTTTTTGAAAATTCTTCTTAATTTCTCAGGGAGACCCCTGCTACATATGGGATGACCATATTCTTTCTCCTGTCTTGCTTTCCCCCTTCACTGTTGGTATTCATGTTCTTTTCTTTCCTTCTAATTCTTTTGACAAAGGCCCAGTCTGGATATCCATAAGTTTTAAGGGCTCCTTGCGTTGGTTTTCTGTAAACCTCTACTTCCAGTTTACCATTTTCCTTAACTTCTACCAAGCAGTCCAAGAAAGCCAGTTTGTTGTTTTGTACCTCTTCCCTTGTAAATTTGATGTTTTGGTCTAACGCATTAATGTGTTCTGTGAAAGCTTGTACTTCCTTCTGGTGGATTTTAACCCAGGTGTCATCCACATATCTGAACCAGTGGCTGGGTGCTATGCCCTTAAAGGTATTAAGCGCCTGTTTTTCTACCTCCTCCATGTAAAGGTTGGCCACAATGGGTGAAACTGGAGATCCCATAGTACATCCGTGTTTTTGCTTATAGAACTTATCCCTGTATTTGAAATAGGTGGTATTCAAGCGCAAGTCCAGTAAGGAACACATCTGTTCTGTACAGTGTCCATTTTAGGACATCATCAGGTGTCAGTTATCAGGTATCGGGTGTCAGGTATCGAGTATCAAGTGTCAGGTATCGGGTATCAGGTATTGGGTATCAGGTATCAGGTGTTAGGTATCGGGTATCAGGTGTTAGGTGTCAGGTATCGGGTGTCAGGTATCGGGTATCAGCTATCGGGTGTCAGGTATCATATTTTGTATATTAAGCTGGCCATACACTAAGCAAACATTAAATAGGTTAGACATTAGACAGATTAGCAAAATGTGACCTAGCTTTTGGGGAATAACATTAAAAGTTTTTAATAGAGGTGGACATACCCTTAACAACCAGTAAGTGAAGATAAATGTGTGTAAGAGTATGTACCTGTATCTGTGTAGGGGTTGGAGGTATTAGCGTTTGTATTTACGACCATGAAACTAATTGTTTTGATGACATGACCCTTAGGCTGAGGCCACACTGCAACGCACAGGAATCGCGCACACAATCGCGAGTGAGCGTTAGCGCACGCGATTGTGTGCGCATTTCTTGTGCGTTTTGCGCATGCGTTTTTGCAATGTTGTGTTATGGAAACACGTGTTAACACACCAAAAATGGTGAACGCATGCATTACCAAAACGCGAACGGACGCGCAATCACATGCGCATCGGAAATCGTGGGAATTTTCGTGTTCCCGTAATTTCCATTTTAGCAAAAATCGCGGGCGCAAACGTGCGAAAAATGTGCTAGTGTGGCCTAGCCCTTAAACCTCGAAATATCCATATTAGAAGATTGTACCCTTTATGGGAAAAAAATATCCTGATATTTGCCGATAATGCAGTAACGCTTCCACCGATTCCTTAACTAGCTAAAATAGAAAGAACAGTAATTTAGCTCTTCAAGTCAAATAAAAAAAACAAAACTATATATATATATATAAAAAGCTGGAAATAAGCACCATCTATTGCATGTAAAAGTCTGCACATGTCCCTAAATGTTCAGAAAAACACATCTTTGTGTCATTCCTCATGTTTCAGGTTTCATGTATCAGAGTCAGGTATCATTTATCAGTTATCAGAGGCAGGTATCACTCATCATGTATCAGAGTCAGGTATCATTCATCATGTATCAGAGTCAGGTAACATTCATCATGTATCAGAGTCAGGTATCATTCATCATGTATCAGAGTCGGGTATCATTCATCAGGCATCATATTCAGGTATCATTCATCAGGTATCAAAGTCAGGCATCAGAGTCAGGCATCATTCATCAGGTAACATTCATCAGGCATCAGAGTCAGGTATCATTCATCAGGTATCATTCATCAGGTATCAGTCAGGTATCATTCATTGGGCATCATTCATCAGGTATCACAGTCAGGCATCATTTATCGGGTATCAGAGTCAGGTATCATTCATCAGGTGTCAGAATCAGGTATCATTCATCAATGATATATGATGGCTGATAACTGATTCCTGACTCTGATACATGATGAATGATACCTGACTGATACCTAATGAATGATGTGTGACTGATACCTGATGAATGATACTTGATGAATGATACCTAATGAATAACACTGATAGCGGACTTTGATACCTGATGAATGATACATGAAACCTGAAACATGAGGAATGACACAAGGGTGTTTTTTTCTATACATTTTAGGACATGTGCAGACTTTTACATGCAATAGATGGTGCTTATTTCCAGCTTTATTTCTTACTTTATTTTTTTTTTCTTTCTTTCACTTGAAAATCTAAATTACTGTCTTTTCTATTTCTTTATCTTTGTCTTTTATTTAAAAAAAACACACTTTTTTGATTATTGATCAAAATTTGTTTTTTGACTATAGATAGCCTTTAGGTATTGCTTCCATAGGAATGGAAAGGTAGGTCAGTAGCAGGGTGTACCTGTGTCTTTTTTTATTTAAGCCTTTTTACTGACCAATTAATTGACATTCTGTAAATATATATATTCATTGGTACAGAAAAATACATCTTTGTGTCATTCCTCGTGTTTCAGGTTTCATGTATCAGGTATCATTCATCGTCTATTGGAGTCAGGTATCATTCATCGTCTATTGGAGTCAGGTATCATTCATCAGGTATCAAAGTCAGTTATTAGAGTTGGGTATCATTCATCGGGTATTATTCTTCGTTTATCATTTATCAGATATTGTTCATCAGTTATCATTCATCAGTTATCAAAGTTAGGTATCATTCATTGGGTATCAAAGTCAGGCATCATTCATCGGGTATCAAAGTCAGGTATCATTCATCGTTTATCGGAGTCAGGTATCATTTATCAGGTATCAAAGTCAGGCATAATTCATCGGGTATCAGAGTCAGGTATCATTCATCGGGTATCAGAGTCAGGCATCATTCATCAGCTATCAGAGTCAGACATCATTCATCAAGTATCAGAGTCAGGTATCATTCATCAGGTGTCAGAGTCAGGTATCATTCATCGTTTATCGGAGTCAGGTATCATATATCAGGTATCAGAGTCGGGTATCATTCATCAGGTATCATTCATTAGATGTCATGTATCGGGTGTCAGGTGTTGTTTATCTGGTATCGGTTGTCATGTGTCAGGTAGGTGTAGTTATTGTCTATCAGGTGTCGTTTATTAATATTGTGTATCGGGTATCATTATCAGGTATCATGGCCATACAGGAGGCAGACATTAGATCTAATGTCTAAAGACATTAAAGGTTCTTTACCTTTGGATAATCCAATTTGGACCATTAATTTTGAGAACTTAAGTTGATTGCAAATACACTAAGAATGGACCAGACTATTTAAAAATACATAGGGTTTTTTTTTTGGGGGGGGTGACATAAAAGGAGCACTGTCTGCCTCTTTCTACCTGTGTAAATATTAGAAATATATATTTACAGAATGTCAATTGGTCGGTATAAAGGCTTAATTAGTTTTAACCTTTCAAAAAATGAAGTGGACCTATTTGAACTGATTTTATAGTGGTACAGATTGCACATTGGTACAGTCTAAACTATTTTAATAGATGAAAATAAAGCTAGAAATAGTGCCATCTATTGGATGTAACAGTCAGCAGTAAAATCAATCTGACACCTGAGGAATGATAAATGATACCTGAGGAATGATACCTGAGGAATGATGAATGATACCTGAGTCTGATATCTGAAACATGAGTAATGACACAAAGATGTTTTTTTCTGTACATTTGTAGCTTTTTTTTATTATTTATTTTTTAATTTGGTTTGAAGAGCCAAATTACGGTTCTATTTCTTCTTCCGTTTTATTTTTTCGCTTTTTGGGACTGTATCTCCTCCCACAGTTTCTGAGCTAGACACATGAAATTCGGTACAGACGTGCGGGGCATATAGGAAAAGTGTGCTATTACCTTAACTAAGGAATCCGCGACAGCGTTACAGCGTTATTGATAAATTTCGGGACATTTTTTCCAATACACTATAATGGTAACAATCCTCAAATGTGGATATTTCAAAACAGTTTGTTTCATGGTCATAAACACAAACCTTTCCGTTCCCATGGAAGCCATACTTAAAGGGTAACTATAGGCAAAAAATAAATTTTGACTAATCATTAAAAAAGTCTGTTTTTTTAACCCCTAACCGGATACAGGTACACACACCTACAGATCTACCCATACATTTCTGTGGCAGCCATACTTAAAGGGTAACTATGGTCAAAAAACAAATTTTAATCAATAATCAAAAAAGTGTGTTTTTTAACCCCCAATCTTACCCAAGTACACACACCTACTGACATAACCTTCCATTTTTGTGGCAGCATACTTAAAGGGTAACTATAGTCAAAAAAAAATTTTGATCAATAATCAAAAAAGTGGGTTTTTTTTTACGCCCAATCTTACCCAGGTACACACACCTACTGACCCTTCCATTTCTGTGGCAGCATACTTAAAGGGTATAAACTTAAACTATAATCAAACATTTTTTTTGATCAACGCTAAAAAAATTTAAAAAAATTATTAAATAAAAGAAGTCAAAGATAAAAAACTAGAAAGAACAGTAATTTAGCTTTTCAAGCGAATTTTAAAAAAAAACTAAAATTAAAGCTAGAAATAAGCACCCTCTATTGGATGTAACGGTCAGCACATGTCCTAAAATGTACAGAAAAAAACATCTTTGTGTCATTCCTCATGTTTCAGGTTTCATGTATCATACATCAGGTATAAAAGTCAGCTATCAGTGTTATTCATTACGTATCATTCATCGGGTATTATTCATCAAGTATCATTAATCAGGTATCAGAGTCACACATCATTCATTAGGTATCAGTCAGGTATCATTCATCAGGCATCAGTCAGTTATCAAATTCAGGTATCATTCATCATGTATCAGAGTCAGGAATCAGTTATCAGCCATCAGATATCATGAATGATACCCGACTCTGATGCCTGACTTTGAAACATGATGACCGATAGCTGATTCTGATACCTGATGAATGATACATGACTCTGATACCTGATGAATGATACCTGACTCTGATACATGATGAATGATACCTGACTGATACATGATGAATGATACCTGACTCTGATAACTGATGAATGACACCTGACTCTGATAACTGATGAATGACACCTGACTATGATAACTGATGAATGACACCTGACTCTGATAACTGATGAATGATACCTGACTCTGATAACTGATCGTATTTACGAAAATAAGAGACATCCTCGTATTTTCGGAAATTTTCGAAAAAATACGAGAAATCTCCGTAATTTCGAAAATTTTCGAAATACGAGAAATCTGCGTGTCGAATAATCCCCATTCGCGAACGGGATAAATCCGCAGCAGATCCGGGTTCGAACCCGCGAACCGGCTATCCCTATTTATCAAGTCTTCATAAAGAATAAACAATGTTGGGATTTAGTCAACTTCCAGAGGATATGGAATATTGTATTGAATTGAATTGTGCAATAATTCAGCCTCCAAAGTTAAACCAGTCTATCTTTGCTGAATAGTAATATTTATAACTTACTTAATGACACATGGTAGGCAGGGTGAATAAATCCCAATCTAACACATTATCTGGTTATAAATCAAATCCACATTGTATATAGGCCAGGGTGTATCCACGCCTTGAGCACCTTGCAAGGCCCATGTCAATGCAGACCACAATTTGGATGATGCTTCTCTGAAATACCAAAGGGTAAGTTGTATTTCGGAGAAATACCATTGAAGTTGTGTGCTATTGCGCAATCTGTATGGAACATTGTTGGTACAGTACAGCCGTACAGTAATTTGGTTCCAGGGAAAAAGCATAGTAAGATGGCCCATGGCCTAGAGCTGGCACAGGTCGGAAATTGAAGTTGCACCTTGCGGAGTCTATGAGTACCTTGTGCCCCAATTCTGTTGTTCTCCTCCTGACCCCACTCAAGCCCTCTGGATTGTTTTGTAGAAAGAGCCTTATTTATGCAAGCCTGCAACAATTGGGAATGCAGAGGAAAAATGGCTGTTTAGGGAATGGAAATGAAGACAGATCCACAACATTACACCATCCTTATAGATGAACAGTGATGCTGATGGAAGAATCTTGGGAAGAGGTCATGACCTGAAGAAACTCATACTAAGACTTGTTCACTGACTTATTGCTCTTTAGTCAATGCAAATGTTTTGTGTTTCTTATTGCTAAAGAAAATACTATACAGCTTAAATCAACGTCATTGAAGGCACACTCAATGCTTCAAAAGGTGTTAATGTGGCTGATTGTATGAAAATGCTCCATTGTTTTGCACGGGATACAAGTCTCAGAGACAATATCAGTTGGATTCATAAATCAAAAATATAAAAAAAACCAACCCAAGGTTATGTTTTTCCTGCATTACCATATGTAGACCCTAGAGGCTTTAGTTAGAAGCAGGAACTATAGGGAATATGTGTAGTTGATCAGAGGTAATAAAGTTATCCTTCTTAAATGGGCAAGAACTACTGTTCCCAAAGAATTTGGGCAAGTACACCACAGAAATCAACCCCCTTCATTTGTGTCTGTAAAATAAGAGGAGGTACAACATATTATTTCCTACATTCCCATTTGTTTTAAGAAATAAAAGGGTTGTCACCAAGGTCTAATACGGTAAAAAGCCCACAGAAGTCTTATCATTTGCCTAAAGGGTAGAGATGTTCGAAATTGTTGAGTTACCTATACTCGAGTATAAGCTGTACCCGAGTATAAGCCGAGGCACCCATTTTTGCCTCAAAAATTAGAAAAGATGATTGACCCGAGTATAGCCGAGGGTAAATACAGTAACCCTAATACTTTCCACTGTAGATTTTTGGAAACTACAACTCCCAGCATGCTGGTTGCTGGGATGTTGTAGTTTCCAACCACCTATAGTAGAAAGGTATTGGGGTTACTGTATGGCATACTGTCCCCACCCTAATTCCCTTTCCACTGTAGATGTTTGGAAACTACAACTCCCAGCATGCTTGGTTGCTGGGAGTTGTAGTTTCCAACCACTTATAGTATAAAGGTAATGTGGGTGTCTGCATGGCATACTGTCCCCCCAGCCCTCCCCCCAGTACCCCCAGCTCTCCCCCCAGTCCCCCCCCCAGCTCACTTACCCATACCTGGTCTTCAGTCTTCCTCTCTCTGCAATCCAGAAGCAGCCGCGAGTCCGGCCGGCAGTTCCCATTACTGCTTTGCGGCTGCGTGATGACGTCATCCCGCCAGCGTGCATGATGACGTCATCGCGCAACCACGAAGAACTACTGGGAACTGCCGGCCAGACTCGCGGCTGCCTTTGGATTGAAGGTAAGTTTCTTGTGACTCGAGTATAAGCCGAGTTAAGGTGTTTAGGTTAATTTTTAAACCTAAAAATTCCGTTTTCGAATTTTTGAAAATTCGAGTTTCAATTTTCGAGAATCGTCTACTTTCAATTTTCGATTTTCAAAAATTGTCTACTTTTGATTTTCAATAAAAATCGAAAATCGAAAGTAAAATACAAGTACATGTAAGCAGCACTGAGGTGTGTGTTTCCTTTAATCCATGCCAAGCATGCTAAGTAACCGCTTATAGACCAAAGTGTCCCATTACACAATTCACACATTCTGCCCCCATTCCAGTTACAGCAAAGGGGCAGCAGAAAAGGTTATGATAATAAGGCACTTGATTGACAGCTGAAATGTGAGATTTTTGGTACCCTCGAATGTACGGATCGTTTTCACTAACCCTAAAATGTACCGTTCACTAACCCTCGTAGGTAGACTTCGATTTTCGGTAACCGTCGAAAGAATCGTTTGTTTTCTGTAATCCTCTATTTTCGCTAACCCTCGAAAGTATCGTCCGGTAACCCTCGAATTGGCCATAACCCACGAATGTAGCTTGCGCGAAATCCGACAATTGCCCGCTCGTGTTTAAGAAGCATTTTAACAAGTTTTGGTGACAGTGACATGTTCCACAGACCATTTCCCAGGTGACGCAGCCATTTACAGTAAGTTACCATTGTTAGTTTAGCTGTAAATCCTCCGGACTTTTCAAACTATCACTCCTCATTGACTTTAATGGGTTAGAATTCGAACTTTAGAACTTTTGAACATTTACTGAAGTTTGAAAGTTCGAAAACGGACCGAACTTTATGTAGTTCAGCCATCTCTAGATGTCAAGAGTGCTGTCAATCCTTGCCCTCTGCAAGGACGATTAAACTATAATAATACAGGCGTGACCTTGATTCTCCAACCTAAAAGTTGCATTTACTAAATATTAACAGGGCGATGCACCGAGCGCCGCTATCGGCAACCGGTGCAAACAGCCCGGCGATGTTATATGCCGATAGCGGCGCTCGGAACATCGCTACTTGGCGCTGTTCTATTGCGGCACTTTCAACGCCAGCTATTAGCTGGCGTTGAAAGTGCCGCAATAAAATGCCGATTTCGGCATATAACATCGCTTGCGGCGGCTGCGCTGTTAACTTTCGCGTTAGCCACGCAGCCGCCTCAAGGAAGGAGTTAAAGTCACGCTAACCGATATAACATCGGTTAGCGCAACTTTAACTCCAAATCAGGAGCGATGCGCCCGTTGGTGCATCGCCCTGTTAGTGAAAAAAGTTGCATATGTAAAAGAATATGTACACTGCAAAAACAGTTTTTTAAAATTGACCATTACTGGAACCTATGATTCTTTCCAACTATCAATGCACTATTTTTTAGTTGATCTGCCCACTATTTGCTTGTGAAGGTTCTCATTCATCCAGGTCATGGTATATCTGTTGTATTCAATTAGATCAACTGGACTTGAAATGTAGTTCTTGAAGACGTTTCGCTAGTCATCCGACTGGCTTTCTCAATTCAGAATGACTTGTACAAGAATCTGTGGCAATTATGTACCCTGGAAAATCCCAATTAGCATATCACAGCCAGGTGTTAAGGGTGTGATTAGATAGTGGCTAAGAGGTGTTATAGGAACGCCCAGAGTAAGGTGTTAAAACAGCATTGTACATGGCAGACAGTTGGTGTCGAACCCCCCCACCTCTATTTAGGCTTGGTTTCTTTATTTTCACATAAATGGCCTCCTTAACACCTCTCTTGAACCAGTCACGTTCCTTCGCCAGTATGTTAACATTACAATCTTCAAAGGTATGTCCTTTATCCTTAAGATGCAGATACACGGCTGAGTCCTGACCCGAGGAATTGGCTCTTCTGTGCTGGGCCATACGTTGATGCAGTTGCTGTTTGGTCTCCCCCACATACAAATCAGAGCATTCTTCACTGCACTGCACTGCATATATGATGTCGCTTTTCTTGTGTTTTGGTATTGGGTCTTTCGGATGTACCAATTGCTGCCTCAGTGTGTTGTTCGGTTTAAAGCAGACAGGGATACGATGTTTTTTGAAAATTCTTCTTAATTTCTCAGAGACCCCTGCTACATATGGGATGACCATGTTCTTCCTCCTGTCTTGCTTTTCCCCTTCACTGTTGGTATTTGTGTTCTTTTCTTTCCTTCTACTTCTTTTGACAAAGGCCCAGTCTGGATATCCACAAGTTTTAAGGGCTCCTCTGAGATGTTTCATTTCTTTAGCCTTCGCCTCTGTGCTAGTGGGGATGTTCTCGGCTCTGTGTTGCAGGGTTCTGATGACACCCAGTTTGTGATCTAAAGGGTGGTGGGAGTCAAACATACTGGCGAAGGAACGTGACTGGTTCAAGAGAGGTGTTAAGGAGGCCATTTATGTGAAAATAAAGAAACCAAGCCTAAATAGAGGTGGGGGGGTTCGACACCAACTGTCTGCCATGTACAATGCTGTTTTAACACCTTACTCTGGGCGTTCCTATAACACCTCTTAGCCACTATCTAATCACACCCTTAACACCTGGCTGTGATATGCTAATTGGGATTTTCCAGGGTACATAATTGCCACAGATTCTTGTACAAGTCATTCTGAATTGAGAAAGCCAGTCGGATGACTAGCGAAACGTCTTCAAGAACTACATTTCAAGTCCAGTTGATCTAATTGAATACAACAGATATGCCCACTATTTCTTTAGATAACTAATCTAAAGCACAAGTGTCTTGTTGTAAACTCTTTCACTCTGTGTAAGGACTGGATTTTGCTGTAACTGGAAGAGCGTAACTGGAACTAGATGGGGAAATTCCACCTCTCAGTGCTGAATGATAGTGACTACCTAGCATGCTCAGTTTAATAAAAAGTTAGGTCTGAGGAAAGGAGGAGTCAGTCAAAGGATATGAACATTGGGAAATTTGTTTTTTAATAGCACAATCCTGGAAACTATAATTCTTCCCAATTATCACTGTAACATTTTCTGTGGGTTTTTCCTTTTTTTTCCCTTTGATATCCAATCTATAACATCTTACATTTCAGTGGTCAATCAAGTGTCTTAGTATCATAAACTCTTTTGTTATATATAGTTTTACTATAGCTGGAATGGTGACAGATGGTACGTGTACTGCATGGTTGGAAATTCCTTCTCCCAATGCTGCCTTATAGGTATTACTGAGCATGCTTGCCCTCACAGAGTCAGATAGTCTGGCAGGGGGCTGGGGGACTGAGGGACTGAGCTTGAGCAATACAAGTACTGGATTGGAGTCATGCAGCAACACAGTGCTTTTTACATGTATTTAATTATACAGTAGATTAAGCTAAGGCGAGGTCTTACAAACTATACATTCCCTTTAAATTAGAAAATGTCTTAAATTGCTCATTAAGTTGTGGTTAAATTCTTCCTCTTTCTCAATGGATTTGCTTCCAAACTGTAATGATTGGATTGTATCAGTTAAACACAACATCTTTATGTTAATAAAAATATGATGAAATTCCAGCCGGCTATTTCTGTATTTTATTTGGAAAGGGGCAGATTTGCACACACAATACGAAGGATTTTACTAGGAAACATGAAGATCTGCCACTTGTTTCTGCCATTTAAATGTCAGTAATTAAGAGTTTAGATTCAAGGGCAAATCAATAATCGTTCTGTATTATTGATGAGGTTGCACTGTTGTGCCAATCAAAGAGTACAAGGTTTTTTTTTTTCTTCCTCTGACAACTCGTCTTTCGTCTCGTGTAAAAACGTATTGTCTAAGTATCTTGCTAAAAGCCTTGTTTGGTTGACATGTTTAGTGAGATATTGTTGCAATATGGTGGCAATAAACAGAGACTCCCAATATAAGTTACATTTCTATCAATTAACATTGCATCCTGTGGGAAGAATTACTAATTTACAGTGCCCAATTTACAGTGGCCTTACTATGTGCCAGTGTGCAAGAGGTGTCATATTTATTTCCTGTGTGTTATTTTCCTTCTAATCTGCAGCCTCAGCAATGTACGGAAATGTGTAGATCTGTCTTGTTTAGAACATTATTTGATATGGGGAAATTCTCGTTGCATTTCAGTGCAATTTAATTGGACAAGAGTTTGCTCATCTCAACTGTTAGATTGATACTATTTAGGAGTAGTTGTAGCTAATCAGAGAGTAATGGTCCAATTTGTGATTCCACATATTGATTTTAATTAACTGTTACTCGCCTTACGGTGATGATGAGAAGATCACTCAAATCTATTGTCATCTGCACATTTGTTGGGTAATATTTCTAATTTCAAATGAACTGAAGTGTTAACCCTACAACTCATGGTTCAGGGAATTCAGATCAGCTTGCAGGGGATATTGTTGAAGGTAGTAAAGTCAATTTTGTCACATCTGGGTTGACAGATGACCCTACATACATACCAATATGGGAACATCTTTTTCCTTTTCAACCAATGAACTGTGAACAACTGTTTTGCCCATATGTGACCCATAAATACAATGATAACAATTCACAAACTCATCCCGTCTCTGTCCTCCAACCCTTACTTTGTCCCAGTGTTTCACCCTATCCCCATTGATAGTATATATTAGGTACCTGGATAGTGTCCCCGTGTTTCACCCTATCCCTATTGATAGTATATATTAGGTACCTGGATAGTGTCCCAGTGATTCACCCTATCCCTATTGATAGTGTATATTAGGTACCTGGATAGTGTCCGTGTTTCACCCTATCCCTATTGATAGTGTATATTAGGTACCTGGACAGTGTCCCCGTGTTTCACCCTATCCCTATTGATAGTGTATACTGTATATAGTGTATAGTTTGCAAGGTTGGGGTTATCGGAGATGGGAAGGTAAGTATACCATTTTGTCGGAGGGGTAGACATGCCCTTTAAAAAAGTAACACACACATGAAGCGGAGCTGCAAATATATTTAAAAAAACACAAATAATTTAGCTGCCAATTTTCCCTTTAACTAAAAATAAAATTTGATTTTCTGTGATTTTTTTTCTTTTTACTGAAAAGCAAAGGCACAAGAACATCTAATGTGCTTTCCAACGTGTTATTATTCCATATTCAGATGTACACGTTTTATCACAAGTTTAACCATCTGCAATAAATATCAATAAAATCTGCATATCTTTCTGCTTCGCGGGATTTAATATCATTTACCTTGACACCTGTTTAGTGAACCCAAGCAATTGAAATATTGTTTGTTATTGAAATACTGTTGTAATATATAAAAGAAAAGCGCAGGTAACTCATATATTCTGCAGATGTCGGATATTAAAATCTTGTGAGGTTTCCTAAATTAAATTTCTCATTTTGACTTTTTGAGTTAAAATTTTGGTCATTAAGTTTCAATAATTTTGTTTTCGTTAAAAAAAAGATTTTTACATTTTTGTTTTCTTTGCGGTTTTAAGTCCCTTGGAAAATAACGCTTTGCCTAAATATTATTCTAGGTTTGGATTATTAGGCCAATATATTACATTTCTCAGAAATCATTTTCATAATAAAATCTTTGCCATGGTTTTGACAGACGGAACTTTATTCAACCAGACAAGCGGTTTGTGATTTAGCAATAGATTAAAAAAAAAGATACATAACAATGCATTTTAAAATAATAAAATTGAATTGCCATGTGAATCGAAATGCATGCCTTAGGTTCAGTAGGAAGTTAAACATATAAAAAGAAGTTAAACTGGGCAAGTTGTAAAAAAGTTGATATCTGTCTTATTAAGGGACAAGAAGCAGAAGGAAACATTGTACAGATAAAAGAAAGACAGGGAACTGTCAACACAGAGTTTAAATCATTAAAAATGACCCATTTCTGTTGACATTAGAGATGGCCATACACACTAAAATCTGTTCTGCTTTAGGGACGGACTAGAACTCGAACTCCAAGTTCAAGCTGAAACAGGCTCTTCAATCCAGTACGGGCTCACCACAGCCCAAAAACACTGGAACATATCAAGAAGAAAAGACTGGAGAGAGCCAAGTGTTGAGTTTAAGTTTAATCCATCTGTGTTAAAGATACTTTATTAGGAGAAAGAGCACAATATGTTTCAGACCATGAGTTGGTTCTTCATCAGGTGAAGTTACTTGGGTTTCACATTTCAAGACTCTATAAGGCTGAGGCCACACATGTGAAAAATGTACGTATTACCTTCCGTTTGCACGGGGATCCGCACAATAATCCGCAATCGGAGCATGCGTGTTTTGCAAAATATGTGTATCGCATGTGATTTGGCCACCCACCTTGACATGCACTGCTCTGCCATATGTTATGATATGGTGGTATGACCAATATCTTCTCTTGCAATATCTGTTAAAGTAGAAACTGTTTATATTCTTGTAATTTTTTTTATATTTATAGTAAGTATAATGTGCACCAAATTCTACTTTATCTCTCCATTTTCCCTTTAGAGATGGCACCAAAATACACTTCCCTTTAATGGCATAATTTATCCCATGGAAATTTAGGAGAATGCTTGTAAATGTAATGATTGGCTTTGATAACCCAATTTATACATTGCAATGTTATTTTTATTTATGGGGGTGTAGAGAGTCATTTTTTTTTATAAAGTGGCAACATGGAATAATTAGAGACACGTCATCATTTGTACAAGTTGTACTGTATTTTTAGGGGTGATTGCTCAGAAATAAAATTACTAGTTTTAGGGCTCAAGTTAGTTAATAATGAACAAATATAAAGTCAGAAGGCTTCACTTACCCAGGCATTCTGTGCTAAAAAAGGGGCTAAACTCGAGATAACCAATACTGTAAAGGTTAGAGCAAGTTTAACTCCATCATTGCACCAGCTGCACAAGTTTCGCATAAGACACACCAGCACACTGTATTTAATAAAGGATTTGCACCACTTTTAACTCCACGATTTAAGACCAGCTAATGGCTGGTGGATAATAACTGGTCTAAAAGTAGCACTGGAGTAAAATTTATTTTTGGGAGCAAAACCGTTATTAAAAAAAAACATTTACCCAGAGCAATTTGTGATCATAATGCCAATACTGTTGTCATATTGACTCGACATTGATCACGTTACCAATAAAAAAACTCAGTATCGCCCATCATTAGAGGTAGCCGAACTCACTGAAATCAGTTCCGCTTGCAGATTCGCAGATTTTTTTTTAAAAAAAAAATCTGCAAGCGTAAACATTGAAGTCAATGGGAGTTTACAGATCCAAAGTTCAGCCTAAAATTAAGTTATAAATAGCTGTGGTAACTTACAGTTAATGGCTCAAGGACCTGCTAAATAGTCCGGGGAACACGTATCAATGCCCAAAATCTTTTTTAAAATTCCAGTACCTGAAACTTCATTGGAAAATATCAAAAACAGTTCCACAGGTTCTAGTAAAAAACACAATTAATACGGCAATGTTCGGCAGCAGAATTGCCGTATTCGTTGCATTAAGTCCTGTATCGCAGTGAAAAGTGGAGATATTACTGCTCCACATCGCCGCTACTTTATGTGGCAAAAACATTTGGATTTATAAATACGGTGAAAATATTGATCCTTTATAAATATGTTCCTTAGCCTTTAACCCATTCAAATCTAGCTCACCATATGTGAAAATGTAATGTGACACTATACAGTGTAATTTTATGAAATAACTGGATCACAAAACACATACAGGAATGCATTCGCTTACCTACTACCCTGAGGTTTTAAGGGTTAATGACTCATTATTATTAGAGATGTCCGAACTTCGCAAAATCCGGTCCACTCGAGGATCCGCGAATTAAAACCTATTAAAATTTGAAAATACGAGGATTCTTCAAAAATACGAGTCTTCGAAAATACAAGGATTTGAAAATACGAGGATTCTTCAAAAATACGAGTCTTCGAAAATACGAGGATTTGAAAATACGAGGATTCGAAAATACGAGGATTCTTCGAAAATACGAGTCTTCGAAAATACGAGGATGCTGCGAAAATACGAGGATGCTGCGAAAATACGAAATCAGCGATTTCTCGTATTTTCCCGTATTTTCAAAAGTCCGAGAAATCCCCATAATTTCGCAAATTTTTGAAAACGCGGTTTGGAAAAGTTCGGAAGGCGGAAAACCAGGAAATCCGCGATATCCGCCATTCGCGAACGAGGTAAATCCGCCACGGACGGATCCGCGAACTGGGCCATCACTAATTATTATTATTATTATTTATTTTTTACATTGTTTTTCTTTTGAATTGCATGGACAACAAAATCCCAGTTTTGCAGCAGGACTTGCTTTCTGTTTAAATACCCCACAGTAAGCTGGAAAGTAAAGAATGTTTCCAGAATAAATGAAGTGTATAAATTAGCTAAATGCATAAAAAATTCATATATCATTAAAAGGTAAGTGGGAGTGATTCATTGCTACAGTAATATAAAATAGGTTGCATATTTTACTACAGTTAATTGAAACTCAATTGACATCTTAATTATCTACCTTGTAAAGGGAGTCATATATTGTACGCAGTTCTGATGGATTTGTAATGATATACAAGCCGGTACTAGAATTGTAATAAAAACGAATCAGTATAGAGAATATTAACCCATCTTAGAAGAGTCAGATTGGAGCCTTGGACCTTATAGTTCAAAGTCACCCCTTTAAATAAACCCCAAGATACTAATCAACTGTGCAAATAACTAGACAAGGTTTAGTTATTTGTTATCTATTATAGGATAATAATACTCATGCATAAACTTCAAGCTCCTCCCCTCTTTTATTAACATATGTTTGTAATGACAGAGAGGAAAGAATGGTCAGTGACACTGACTGTTGGGAGGAGTCAGAAAAAAGCCAGTTACTACATGATTACAATTAAATAAAGACAGCCCTTTCCAAGATGCATGACCTCAACACAGTGGTGCAACGAAGTTTCGCCTTTAAAGGGGTGAAGTTTAACTGACATGTGAACTCAAACCAGGTTGCAAAAACTTTTCAACCAAGTAATTGAGGACAATTTTGTCAAAACCCTTTGATAATGTTGGACACTGTGAAATCACATATAAATTTGGTTGAGGTTTTCCAAGTGACTTAACAAACCCTGATAATTATTTAGGGAAAATAACTGGTTACGTTGAATTGTGCTGGGTCACATTGGCAGAACCAATTTTATCAGTACCATCTTGCACCATTTATCCACAACAATGTCCTTATAGTAATAACAACAACATTGCCATTTTGTTGACAGTACACACCAGTCTTTCTTCCCTTCTATAGAACCAATACTACCTATCCCTCCACAAAATACAATAATAAAAATACTTTCAAAGATTTTACAGGGTTATTCAATAAAAGTTCTTATCGTTTAAAATGGTGCTAATTTTGCCCCAACCAATCAGATCTTATTTAACATTTGAAAGCTAACATCTGATTGGTTGGGGCAAAATTAGCACCATTTTTAACGATAAGAACTTTTATTGAATCTCCCTGAAAGTTTGCTCTTTTCGATGAGATACTTTTATGTAAGACCCTAAATATGTAGAATTTTTCTTTGTACTTATGCTGAATGTTAGCCCTATCTACAGATATTTCGAAGGATGGCATATGGAACCACAATAAGCCTAAATGCCCAATAATTTATTTATAATATCTTTAATGGACCTAGTTTAAGTTTTCTTAACAAAAATGCAACATTAACTGTAGATCTGTGATTTCCTTCTCTACGGCAGGGAAAAGCAGTGAATTACTGAACTTGCTTACTTGGGCCCCCTCGCTGTTTGAAAGACTGAATGACGCTGTAAGTGGGGCTCGTTATCAATCGAGAAAATCAATGGGAGTGGCAATTTAGCAGTGGGTAATGTACTCTACTGAAGAACAGTTTGCCTATTCTTTCATTGGGAATGGTTTGAAGGTGTCAACTGAGCGTGCAGAAAGCTGGAGATTCGTATTCGAGAAGTGAACAAAAGTGCCATTGCCGTATCACCGACAATAAAGGAAAAGGTAGAGAATGATTTGTAAACTGGGATTGCAAAATAAAAAAAACCTTTTTCATCATGGAAACAACAGTGTGTAGAGCCACACTGAGCCAATGTGAGTTTATTATAAAAAGAAATGGGGACATCATATAGCAAACAATGGCTCCTTTGTACATCTGGTGTGTGTGCAGCTGCCTATGTTTGTATACAATGGGGCAATTTACAGAGAGACTTTATGACAATAGTTGAGATAGCCGTGCAGATTTACAAAAGACCCTGAGAATTTACCCAGAGGCGTGACTCTAAAGGATTCGTACACATGTGCGATGGCGGTGCCAACCTGAGACGTGTATGAACGGTCGTTTTGGATTATAATCGGCCCTTGTATGGGCACTTTATCTGCTGAAACGTCCACTTGTTCGGAGATCTGCCTGGCGGATCGGGCAATGATCTCCGAACGAACGGCAGTTTGGCCAATAAAGTGGCCAATACACAGGGCGATTATCAGCCGAAACGGCCATTTGTACACATCGTGCAGCGTGGGTCAGCACCCGCGATCGCACATGTGTGTACAAACCTTAACACCAGCTAATAGCTACACGCAACAGAAAAAAATGATTGCACCAGCTGCTTGTCCATCTTTTACAGCCATAGCAACTGTCTTAAAGTAACACTGGCCTATTTATCATCGGTTAGCGGGACTGTAGGATGGGATTTGAAGCACGGGGGTTCTCTGTAATATGCCCCCTGTGTGGCTGCATGTATTCTAGCCCTCTGGCTTCTTTAGCGGCACATTTGGTTTAACTAAGCCACACTAGCGCGATTTCCTTGCGTTTCTTTCTAACATTGGAATTGCGGCAACGTACTGAAATCACACAATTTTGGGTGTGTTGCAATTGTGTGTCAGTTTGTGATATGCAATCGCATACAATCAGCATTTTTATGCGCAATCGCATGCAAAAAAGGAAAAAGCCCAAACGCTCAGAAATTGCATGTAAACCGCACCAGAATCGCAAACCCAATCAATTGTGATGCAGTGTGGCCGTGCCCTAAGGCGGTTATCGCACGCAACTGCGTGTGCGATTCTGTTGCGTTGTTGCGCGTTCTTCTGCATTTACGCATGCAAATTTGCAATTTAACATTGCAATCGCACGCGCACCGGAAATTGCGCGAACTTTTGCGTTCCCATTCTAACCATATCGCATGCGCAAACGTGTGAAAAACGTGTTAGTGTGGCCCTAGCCACTAACTCAGAACATAAAAGCTGCAAGACCAACGGGTTCTTATTGGATATTGAATGTCAAAGATTTATAATTCTTCACAAATAACTGATGCAACATAATTAAGGCAACAAAATGTGATTTACCCCAATGAATCAATCTTGTGCCTTATATGGAATAATGAATCACATTATTATAAAACAGAAGCACATTAGATGTAACCGAGAAGCCCTGTGACCATATAAAACAGCTTAGCCTGAGGGCTTGTGCTTTATATGGGCACAGAACTCCTTGGTGGCTTCTAATGTCTTTAGATTATCCCATATATATGTATAAATATATAATATTGGAATCTTTGCTATGAGACAGGTTTCTGTTCATGATAAATACCGGCTTTACGTTTTCCAGACATGAGGCTTTTTTAGCCGTTGCTGGATTAGTCTTAATCCAATGCCTGTCAGAGGATTCTGGGATCATTATGAGCAATTGTTTTGCATGAACTAAGATGGACACATTCGGTGGCTTTGAAGCTTCTGCAATGATAATGGAGCAAACAAGGTTTGTGTTTTGATCCATTAAAGTTTTCCTCTCCTGCTCAAACTGCACCGGCTTTCATCTATGTTAATGTATTGTGCAGGTAACTCTTCTGTGCAAATTGTTATCCAGCCGGCAACTCTTGCAATGTGAGCTGTGGTTCAGCATTCTTCAGCGGAGGACTGGGACCTTTTGGCCTTAGGGGCAAATACAACCTAGTGGCCCTTTCACGGTAGATTGCAACATTTGTAACCATGTCCACTTTGCCAATGTCACTCACTGTTTAAGTTACATCCATTTTTAAGACCACTATTCCCATTGGCTAATGAACTGGAGGGCTTAATAAAACTGGCTAATGACCTGGAGGGCTGGCAAACACTGAAAAATAAACTGGGGGCTGATTAACACTGGCTAATGAAATGCAGGGCTGACTTACACTGGCTAACGATCTGAAGGGCTCGGCCTTTCAAGCACGTTACTTACTAATAGCTTCTGTGGCAGCCCAAATTTTTCATTGGAGACCAGCCCAGGGGGCATTTGCCCCTCAGCCTACTGGGCCAGTCCTCCCCTGACATTCTTCACCAATGATCCCCTGAAACCAGACAAACTGTGAACTATATCTCGTGTAGGCTTCTGAATCTCTATACTAAAGGACAAGAGTGAGTAAATGAATGGAGAAATAGGGGCCACACGCTATGAACTTACCTTTTGTTGTTCACGTAACATTCCATTATATTACTGTGACATCTGAAGAACTGACTTGCCAAATGAATGGGCCAGGACAGAGAACGTCATGGGTAAGGTCTGTCTTTAGACATTTGATGATCAAATTTTTAAACCAATCAAAAGTCTACTCCGTGCATGGCCAGCATTAGCTAATGCCACGACACTCATTTAGAATTGAGTATTGAATTGATGTAAATGGTGACATCCAATTGGAATCGTGATTAATATTATGCTTTAATGTCGATCGCAACAGAAGCACCCAGGCTGAGAAACAACACTGTAGCATCCGCAGGCAAATCCGCTGAACAGCCAAATATTTTGATTAATGTCAAATCTATCTAACATTAACCAATCGTATGTCCAGCATAACAATGGAGGACAAATTAGGTTCCGACACCTGTCATAGGTACCCTGGTCGCAATAAAGGTAATTTACATTGCGAACTGTATGGTTGTCCTCTTCCTCCTTTCAAACAATTGTAATATACTGTGTAGGCGGAACAGTGGGAGAGAGACCCGGGAAGAAAACACAGTTCACGCACACTTAGTTGGCTTTTCCAGGTGAAAACGGCAACCTTGGTGATGAACTTACCATAATAATATATAATCTAATTTTGTGCCTTATTTTGATCAAGCCTCAAACACCTGCTCATACTCTACCCAAAGCCAGGCTGGGAGCTCATTAAATGTATGAATTTAAACCCAGAGAATAGGATAATACATCAACACGCAAAGCATTGGCTGATTGTTTAGAAGAAAGCAACCTTTTTTTTTTTAACAAATCTATATATCATATATTGTAAGAAATGTGTAGTTACACCTTGGGATGTCTAACCATTGCCCATCAAATGTTTAAATTGCTGGCATCATGACAGTTGTGGTTTTGTGTTAGTTTGATGGACAGTTTGAATTACTCTTGACCTTCTCTTTTCAAAGCTAAATCCTGTTGGGTTCTATCTGGCTGGTACGTATCCTAGAGGCTTTAATTGCTGTGAAGCGCTGGAGAAGTCAGCTTAGGAGTCTAAACGCTTGTGTGTCCTAAGCATTATCCATCTCATTGAAAATCACTCTCAATTTGCTGGAGTAGAAAGAAGGACAAAGTAAAAACATGATAAATATCTCGGCTTTCCATACCAACTAACCTTATTTTTAGAAACCTGCCTACTATTAGTCCCCCCCATCCATGTCTATCACTCTTCCATCTGTTTTTTTTAGTACTTCGTTGGTCTAACCTGTCTTCAGAATGGCTCAGCTGTTCACCTGTCAACGAACTGATGAATGACTATTTTGGCCTTTTCATCATCAAAAGGTGTGCAAGTAATTTGTCCAGTGCCAATGTGGAAAAATCTATTTGTAGCCGTATAATGAGAAACTGGAAGTGGAGTATCAATGGAACATAAAGAAAGAAGGGAGGGGGGAAGAATTACTACTGTGGAAAGAAAAATACAATAACAAGGTTGGGTTGATGGCTTTGCAATAGTCATTCTTCCTTCCACACAATTCACACTGTTACTTACATGGTCTAATTATTATGGCAACTTTATTTTTCAATATAGAAGCTCCTATCCTTTGCATCCATGTGATAGTTTATTTGATAGTGTCAGTATAACTTGGGAATAACATTGGATGTTTATCTCAGTCCAGTAGGCATGATTAAAGCTAATTGACTGCTGGCAGCTATTGAATGGGGGAATATTTTGTTATATAGTCAAAGCTCTTATAGAATTTGTTTCTCTTTGTATTTACAATGATAGGATTGTCTTTCCTAATTTATAATAACTCTATGGGATAAATATCCAAGCGAACTAGTAATGGAAAACCCAACCCTTCATGCTGTACTGCCTAGTTCATTCTCCATGGATACAAGAACACAAATACAAGTTGTTTCTGAAGCTAGCCATTCACGGGCCATTGGTTTTCAATCAGAATTTAGATCAACGGAAACGAAGAGCCTTCCGTAATTCCCCACTTTATGCCGTTGATCTTCCGTAGTTTTCAATCTGAAAAGAGGGGGTCAGCAGACCCCCATATACTGATCAGCCTATCGTAAACACGTAAAAATGTCTTACATTTTTGGATCAATTTGATCGAATTTCGACGAACTGATCTGTATATCGATGCCGTGTATGGGGGCCTTAATTTACCCACCATTTCTATTTACATAGATCTTAAAATACTGATAGAGTAATTTAGGCATTTGGGGCCCACCAGCAAAGATCGGACCAGGGGCACATTTACATTTCGTACTGTCCCTTTACCTCAGGATCTAAATGTGAACAATGTCCTCTGTTTTTATGGGTGAAAGGGCTGTGGGTCCATTGGGGTGTCCCAGATAACCCTGCGGGCTCGTCCAACCCTGCTACTAGTACCTGATGAGAAATAAAGATTATTAACTATTCCATTTGCTACATAATATACTCATTCACTGATACCATTTGTTACATTGAAGATTTAAAGAAGGATCTTTAGGGTTAGATTTTCAGAGACTAAACTCCGGTCACATCAGGGAGAGTAAATGGTGGTTTTGAAGCTGGGAAGACAAATGGATCAGGATCAGGCTCTTTAATAGGGATTGGACAACTCAATGATGGTGCAACTATTTTGCTAGAGCTTTAAAGAGATTTTAAACTTAGTATAATGGTATAGGGGTGTATAGGGAACATGGTGTAATTAAGGGGAGAGGAATAGCCAATAAGGAAGCAAGCAGTCAAATTGGAAATATGGGTGAACTTGAACTAACACATTTTTATAAAATGTATGATAAATAATACTAGGTACATACAGTAATAAAAGGAGGGAAGCTGTAAACATTTACTGAAGGACAATACAACACAAGCTATTGTAGCTAGTTTCTTGAATCTACTTTATCTAGGCGTTTATAATAGTATTATAATAAAAGTAATCGTGATCATTAAAGGGTATTTAGGGGTGAGGGGTCGAAGCAATATCGAGTATTGTTGAGTAATATCGGGCTAGCATGAGTTTTGCAACAATTTTGCGCTAATCTTTTGCTATTGGGCCGATGTAATGAAAACTTTTTGTCTTACCTTACCGGGATCCTGCAATGTAGTAATTCTCACCATAGACTTTAAGAGGATAAAATTAGAGCTGTGATACCTTTTAATGGCTAACAAGAGAACAAATACAGCAAGCTTTCTGGAGTCCTAAGCCCCTTCATCAGGATGTTATAAAAGAAACTTTAACATTCAGCCTGATGAAGGGGGCTTAGGACTCCAGAAAGCTTGCTGTATTTGTTCTCTTGTTAGCCAAGAAAAAGTATCACAACTCCTCTTACTTACTTACTTACAACACAGTACAAACCTCAACTATTGGATAGACTTAAAAGCATTGCAAGGTCCCGGACAGGTTAGATGTAACCTTTTTAGTATTACATCATTAATAATATGTTAAAAAAACAAATGTACAGCAGACCAACAGAAAATCCTTTTAACACCTAGGGGCATATTAATAAACTATCTGGCAAAGCAGTGGATGTGGTATGCTTGGATTTTGCTAAAGCTTTTGATACTGTGCCACATAGGCGACTAATGTATAAATATGTACATGGATAGATAATAGGAGTGCAAACAGAGTAGTGGTGGGCAATGAAGCTACATGTGGACTTAAGTTGTAAGCGGAGTGCCTCAGGGTTCTTTACTGGAGCCGCTTCTGTTTAATCTGTTTATAAATGACTTAGAAGGGGCATTGAGAGCATGGTCTCTGTGTTTGCTAATGACACTAAACTATGCAGAACTTTGGAAACTTCAAATGATGTGCAAGTGCTGCAAGCAGACCTAGATAGATTATCAAAATGGGCAGCAGAATGGCAGATGGGATTCAATGTTGATAAATGTAAGGTGATGCATTTGGGATTTAATAATCCCTGTGCCACCTACACCATAAATAACTCTGTGCTAAGTGCATCTGTAATGGAAAAAGATTTGGGGGTTCTGGTAGATAACAGACTTAGCTATAGCAAACAATGCCAGGTAGCCACAGCTAGAGCTAGCAAGATATTGTCTTGTATAAAGAGGGGAATAGATTCAAGAGAGAAAGATATTATTCTCCCTCTTTACAAGGCACTGGTAAGGCCTCATTTGGAATATGCGGTGCAGTTTTGGACTCCCATATTCAAAAGGGACATCTTGGAAATGGAAGCAGTTCAGAGAAGGGCAACTAAATTAATTAGGGGAATGGAGGGGCGTGACTATGCAGGCAGTTAGACAAGTTAGGGCTGTTTACATTGGAGAAACAAAGTTTGCACAGGGATATGATCACTAAACAAACACAGAAGAAATAGGTGCTACACCCCCGTTGGCCACAGTATTAGATCCTGACTCGGTGAGTATAAAGTATAATTTCACACTCACTTATCAAAAGGGTGGTCCGGGTGCATATCAGCCCCGAACCCCTCGCCACAGCGATGGATGTTCCTCACGTACCTCCAGGGGTCCGATTCAGGCACATGTAATAGAGCCCCAAACACGATGTAACATATAGATAACTCACCGCATCTACCAGGTGGTGCAGGTGCAAAAAGGCCCGGACCCGTTGCTAGTCCGTATCATATAACAGCAAGAAGATAAATGGATGGTCCGCTGCACAAACTGGAACACACAACAGTCGGAGTACCGTTCCAATATAACAATTTATTAAGGTGGAAACAGCTTAACGCGTTTCGGACCTGTCTGGTCCTTAATCATAAGCACACATTTCAAAGTACACCAAAAGCCCTTTAAATACACCCCCCAGTAACATAACTTTCTGCTCCCATCAATAAACACACCTTCAATATACAAAGAAATATTCCGAACGTATTCACAGTGAGAGCGTACAGATGTAAACAATGTTCATAAAATACAATCACAAAAATATAAATATATAAATAAAAAATAATAATAATAAAAAAAATATATATATATAGCCAATGTTTGTGAGCATATCTGTTAAATAAAGATTCCTGATTTTAAGCTTCCTATGGAGTTTTCATGGGGTGCACTGATCAGCCCATTGTTGGTGACTACTTTCTATGTAACTGTTAGACAGACATTATGGGTAGGGTATAAAGGTTGGACTAGATGGACGTATGTCTTTATACAACCTCCAATACTAGTATATGTAACGTTAAGACTATGGGGGGTATAAATATAAAGATTGAACTAGATGGATGTATGTCTTTATACAACCTCAATACTATGTTACTATGTAACTGTTATACAGACATTATGGGTAGGGTAAGGTTGGAACTAGAGGACGTATGTCTTTATACAACCTCCAATACTATGTTACTATGTAACTGTTATACAGACATTATGGGTAGGGTATAAAGGTTGGACTAGATGGACGTATGTCTTTATACAACCTCAATACTATGTTACTATGTAACTGTTATACAGACATTATGGGTAGGGTATAAAGGTTGGACTAGATGGACGTATGTCTTTATACAACCTCAATACTATGTTACTATGTCACTGTTATACAGACATTATGGGTAGGGTATAAAGGTTGGACTAGATGGGACGTTGTCTATACAACCTCCAATACTATGTTACTATGTAACTGTTATACAGACATATGGGTAGGGTATAAAGGTTGGACTAGATGGTCGTATGTCTTATATAACTTCCAATACTATGTTACTATGTAACTGTTATACAGACATTATGGGTAGGGTATAAAGGTTGGACTAGATGGACGTACATCTTTATACAACCTCCAATACTATGTTACTATGTAACTGTTAGAAATTATGGGTAGGGTATAAAGGTTGGACTAAATGGACGTATGTCTTTATACAACCTCCAATACTTTGTTACTATGTAACTGTTAGACAGACATTATGGGTAGGGTATAAAGGTTGGACTAGATGGACGTATATCTTTATACAACGTCCAATACTATGTTACTATGTAACTGTTATACAGACATTATGGGTAGGGTATAAAGGTTGGACTAGATGGACGTATATCTTTATACAACCTCCAATACTGTGATACTATGTAACTGTTAGACAGACATTATGGGTAGGGTATAAAGGTTGGACTAGGTGGACATATGTCTTTATACAACCTACAATACTGTGCTACTATGTAACGTTTACAGACATTATGGGTAGGGTATAGGTTGGACTAGATGGACGTGTGTCTTTATACAACCTCAATACTATGTTACTATGTAACTGTTATACAGACATTATGGGTAGGGTATAAAGGATGGACTAGATGGACGTGTGTCTTTATACAACTTTCAATACTATGTTACTATGTAACTGTTAGATAGCCATTATGGGTAGGGTATAAAGGTTGGACTAGATGGACGTGTGTCTTTATACAACTTTTAATACTATGTTACTATGTAACTGTTAGATAGCCATTATGGGTAGGGTATAAAGGTTGGACTAGATGGACGTATGTCTTTATACAACCTACAATACTATGTTACTATGTAACTGTTATATAGACATTTTGGGTAGGGTATAAAGGTTGGACTAGATGGACGTATGTCTTTATCACCTCAATACTATGTTACTATGTAACTGTTATACAGACATTATGGTAGGGTATAAAGGTTGGACTAGATGGACGTAGTGTTGTGTACAACCTCCAATACTATGTACTATGTAAATGTTATACAGACAATATGGGTAGGGTATAAGGTGGACTAGATGGATGTATGTCTTTGTACAACCTCCAATACTATGTTACTATGTAACTGTTATACAAGCATATAGGTAGGGTATAAAGGTTGGACTAGATGGATGTATGTCTTTATACAAACCTCCAATACTATGTTACTATGTAACTGTTATACAGACATTTAGGTAGGGTATAAGGTTGGACTAGATGGATGTATGTCTTTATACAACCTCCAATACTATGATACTATGTAACTGTTATACAGACATTATGGGTAGGGTATAAAGGTTGGACTAGATGGACGTGTGTCTTTATACAACTTCTAATACTATGTTACTATGTAACTGTTAGATAGCCATTATGGGTAGGGTATAAGGTTGGACTAGATGGACGTATGTCTTTATACAACCTCCAATACTCTGTTACTATGTAACTGTTATACAGGCATTATGGGTAGGGAATAAAAGTTGGAATAGATGGACGTATGTCTTTATACAACCTCCAATACTATGTTACTATGTAACTGTTATACAGACATTATGGGTAGGGTATAAAGGTTGGACTAGATGGACGTATGTCTTTATACAACCTCCAATACTATGTTACTATGTAACTGTTATATAGACATTTTGGGTAGGGTATACAGGATGGATTTATTCAACATATGTCTTAATACAACCTCAATTAGCATGTTACTATAGCATCATAACATCCACCAATAACCAAGAATTTGCCAACAATAAAAGCGGGGACTTCAGCAGAAAAAAAACCCCTAGTTTATGTTGAAATAAGAACACCATTTAATTTATTGGGAAATAGAGAAAATCTGAACCTCGAAAGCAATTATCAGAAATTGTCAATTGTATTAAAATAAATGCATGAAAATAATCTAGCATCCCCGTGGATGCTTATAGCATTTGGTAACACTCCACAATGTATTGACACCTTCCAGGGACCCACTGACAGGTATATATATATATATATATATATATATAAAAGTGGTTGTGTCCAGTGCACACGTATGTGTGCACTGGACACAACAAATTTTATAAACTGCATCTTTCAGTAGCACCAAGGCAATACCACCTGTGAAGTGAGTGCCTGACTCTAGCACAAATTATATATATATATATATATATAATTATATATGGGCACTTATGATATCACGCAATATCACCTCTTAATAAATAGAAGGGATACCAAGGCTGTATAGGGTAATATGCGGCAATAATCAAAGTGGCAACAGGCGTCAGTAATGACTTTTCTGCGCAGGTTATCGACACTTTATAAATTTGGCAACAAACATTCATACACATACCCCATAGACTGTTGTGATTAAAGATGGACAGGAAAGTGGATCCGAACCCAGTTCTGAGGCGGATTTCCAAGATCCGTGGATCACTGACTTATCAGATTTTCCAGAATTCCGCTTTTCAGATTTTTGTGAACCGCATTCGAAAATTTTCAAAAATTACAGACGTTTGTAGATTTTCGAATTCTCAGTTTTCTCTCGAAATTTTTGAAAACGATTCAGTCACATGTCCTAAATTCACCAATAGCAGCTAGGACCAGGACTTCTACGCAGATGACCTCTTACTGCTATCACCAACAGAGAGTGGCCTACAAGACAGTCTAGCCATCCTGGATAAATTCACCTCCTGGGCACTTCCCATCAATCCAAATAAAACTAAAATGAGGATGTTCCAGAAGAAAAACAAAAACCAACACATGGCCCTTCATTCACTTTGAATAACGAGATACTCAGCAGAACAGAGAAATCTACTTATCGACCAACCATTCTGGGAGCTTTAGGACAGCTATAGAGACTGAAAGCAAAAGCCTCCGAACCTTCTATGTTATAAGAAAACAACTGGATCCCCTCAAACCACTGGTAAAAGTCTCCGACAGTGTCACATACTCCATCTGGAATTCTGTAAGCACCTCCTCCAGGTCCATCGCAGTACATCAAACAGCGCAGGTCGGGCTGAGCTTGGCAGATTCCCATTACTGCTTGAGATACAATAATGGGCCCTATAATTCTGGGCTCCCCTACAGAACAGTAGTCCTGACTATTACCATTATAAAGCCTCATACACAACTAAGACCAAGAAAAGCCATGTGCACTGAAACAACTCATCAGCTCCCTACTAACATCAAACCCACATCCACAGAGCCTGTCAAACCTCCAATCACAGCCGCCATAACCAAGAGCCAATTGGATTACGTGGATGAATGGAAGAAAGAAATAAAGTCCCAGAAACCAACTATATACCAGACACTGGACAGAGACTACACACTGGCCCCTACCTGGAGAATATCACAAGCCCTAAGAGAGACAAGTTCTGAGTCTCTACAGACTGAGGTGCCCACAGCCTAGAAATCCAATCTGGCCGACACAGACAGACATATAAACCAAGAGAGAACAGACTGTGCCAGCACTGTGACCAGGGAACCTTAGAAGATGAGACCCACTTCCTTCTACACTGCCCCAAATACAAAGCAATATGGGACCCCCATTTCAAGATGCTGTTGGACTTTATCCCAGACTTCAACTGCTTAGATGGAGAGAGAAAACTCTATATCCTGCTGGGAGAGGAGGAAGCCACGTAAATATTGGGGACACTATGTAACAGCTGTCACAAACTGAGATAGATAGAGGATAGATACACAGTAAATATGGGGGACACTAGTAACGGCATGTCACGACTGAGAGGAGCATAAATTATTTACAGGGAGAGTCAATAAAAGTTCTTATCCTTTAAAATGGTGCTAATTTTGCCCCAACCAATCAGATCTTATTTAACATTTGAAAGCTAACATCTGATTGGTTGGGGCAAAATTAGCACCATTTTTAACGATAAGAAATTTTATTGAATCTCCCTGTTAATGTCCATGGAATACTTGCCCAATTATCCCTTTATCCTTCCCCAATCGTTATATCCCAAGACTGAAACCCAATATACCCTTATAATACTGTCCGTATATTACTTATCCATTGATACTCATTACCCCTACCGTGAACCCCTCTAATGTGTTTTATTATTTTTATTTGCTTTGACAATGTCAAAATGTAAATTGATCCTGCCAAAAAAGTTTTTTTTTAATTTGATTTGATTTTGATTTGATTGATAGATAAATAGATAGATGATAGATAGATAGATAGGGATAGATAGATAGATAGATAGATGATAGATAGATAGATAGATAGATGATAGATAGATGATAGATAGATAGATAGATAGATAGATAGATAGATAGATAGATAGATGATAGATAGATAGATAGATAGATAGATAGATAGATAGATAGATAGATGATAGATAGTATAGATAGATAGATATAGATAGATAGATAGATAGATAGATAGATAGATAGATAGATGATAGATAGATAGATAGATAGATAGATAGATGATAGATATATGATAGATAGATGATAGATAGATAGATAAATAGATAGATAGATAGATAGATGATAGATAGATAGATAGATAGATAGATAGATAGATAGATAATAGATAGATAATGTAGATAGATAGATGATAGAGAGATAGATAGATAGATAGATAGATAGATAGAGAGATAGATAGATAGATAGATAGATAGATAGATAGTGATAGATAGATAGATAGATGATAGATAGATAGATAGATAGATAGATAGATGATAGATAGATGATAGATAGATAGATGATAGATAGATAGATAGGTAGATGATGATAGATAGATGATAGATAGATAGATAGATAGATAGATAGATAGTTGGATAGATAGATAGATTGATAGATAGATAGATAGATAGAGATGATAGATAGATAGATAGATAGATGATAGTAGTAGATGTGATAGATAATGATAGATAGATAGATTAGATAGATAGATAGATAGATAGATAGATAGATGAGATAGAAGATGATAGACTAGATAGATAGATAGATGATAGATAGATGATAGATAGAAGATAGATAGATAGAAGATCGATAGATAGTAGAAGATGCAGTAGATAGAGAGATAAGATAGTGATAGATAGATAGATAGATTGATGATAGATAGATGATAGATAGATAGATTAGATAGATAGAATAGATAGATAGAAGATGATGATAGATAGATAGATAGATAGATAGATAGATAGATAGATAGATAGATAGAGATAGATAGATGAAGATCGATTAGATAGATAGATAGATGATAGATAGATGATGATAGATAGATAGATAGATAGATAGATAGATAGATAGATAGATAGACGATAGATAGATAGATAGATAGAGTAGACAGATAGATAGATAGATAGATAGATGATAGATAGATAGATAGATGATGATAGATAGATGATAGATAGATAGATAGATAGATAGATAGATAGATGATAGATAGATAGATAGATAGATGATGATAGAAGAGATAGATAGAAGATGAGTAGATAGATGATAGATAGTAGATAGATAGATAGATAGAGATAGATAGATGTGATAGATAGATAGATAGATAGATAGATAGATGATAGACGATAGAGATAGATAGATAGACAGAAGATAGATAGATAGATAGATGTGATAGATAGATAGAAGATGATGTATGATGATAGATGATAGATAGATAGATAGAAGATAGATAGATAGATGATAGATAGAAGATGATGATGATAGATGATAGAGATAGATAGATAGATGATGATAGATAGAGATAGATAGATAGAAGTAGATAGATTGTTCAGTCTGTTGGAATAGCTAAATTAGATTTTTTTGTACACTCTTTAATGTACATATTCAATATAAAAACCCACGCCAACCTGTCATTATAATGATGAAATACTTGCTGGTAACTATTGCAGCAGAAACCTTTGAATGAACTATCCTTCACGCACGGAGAGAACCATTGTTATGTATTAGTAAACGCTATAAACAGTATTATTGCTTTGTAAATCAATAACTGGTCAATATAATGTTTTTTTAACTAGACATGGTCTAACATATTCAAGAGAAAGGTCAGATTCATACTATCCACCAGTATCATCGTGTTCTCTGATTCCCTTGGAAACATTCATTGTTTCAGGCAATACTGGAGAGACTAATCAACCCCAAATATATAGATAAGATAAAAAATACAATAGAATCCATCCAAACTCGGTTACCTAGTGTTCCATATTAGCCGGTACCTACTGTTCCATTACTAGACATACCTATGATTCCATTAAATAGCCTGGTTACTACTGTTCCAATTACTAGCCCGGTTACCTAAGGTTCATTACCTACCTGGTACAGCATGGGTAGGGTATAAAGGTTGGACTAGATGGACGTATGTCTTTATACAACCTCCAATACTATGTTACTATGTAACTGTTATACAGACATTATGGGTAGGGTATAAAGTTTGAACTAGATCGACCTATGTCTTTATACAACCTCCAATACTATGTTACTATGTAACTGTTATACAGACATTATGGGTAGGGTATAAAGGTTGGACTAGATGGACGTATGTCTTTATACAACCTCCAATACTATGTTACTATGTCACTGTTATACAGACATTATGGGTAGGGGGTGCAGGTCGGGCTATGAGGACGTATGTCTTTATACAACCTCCAATACTATGTTACTATGTAACTGTTATACAGACATTATGGGTAGTGTATAAAGGTTGGACTAGATGGACGTATGTCTTTATACAACCTCCAATACTATGTTACTATGTTACTGTTATACAGACATTATGGGTAGGGTATAAAGGTTGGACTAGATGGACGTACATCTTTATACAACCTCCAATACTATGTTACTATGTTACTGTTATACAG